>JAVJGI010000062.1:49470259-49550144 GCA_035590275.1 Ibycter americanus
GTGGGAGCCCAGCGGCTGCGGCGCGCTACCTGCTAATGGTAGGGTCTGATTTACAGGGGAAAAAAACCAGCCAAACCCGAAAACCAGGAAGTGAAATTATTTTGTTCAGTTCTTCAACAGTATCTGCTATTAACGCAGCAGTCAAAACTAGCGCGTCCTGTCGGAAACTGGTCTCTTTCTAAATTAACAATATTTATTTACTATATTGCCTGATGAAAGCGTAGCTGCTTCTGTAGGTGTGAGTTGACATCCACCGGTAAACGTTATCTGTAAGTTGTCTAAATATCACAGCAGTCTTTTTTGGTATTTGAAGGAATACTTTGAGTCACCTGATCTCGTAAACTTGGCCAGCGGTTTAAAAACTTCCTACTGCTGAGGCAGTTCTCGTAGGGTGACGCTGTCTGTGTTGTGCTTCTCAGTACTGAAGCAGTTCTGCATCTTGAATGTATTAAATTTAACATATATACATGTATTGTATTTAATAAGTTGCGGTGTCTGTAACCATATAAGTTGATGGTTGCTCTTAGTAAACTTTTTCAGAAGCACAGAGAAGTTGGTTTTAGGCTTCAAAATTACTTAGGCAGTTTAAGAAGTATTAATATAGTGAAATTTATGTTCTGTTGAGGTTTTAGAATATTGTTGATGGACTCGCTTTTAATAGTGGTGGTTTCCACTGGTTTGTGGGATGTGTGTATCAATAATATATAATCAACCTATTGTAGTAGCAAGAAAAAATTACTCCTGTGTATGCCTGTACTACATAATACAGAGTATGCCAAACAGGTAAGTTTGCTGTTTCTCTCCTCACTTTGAAGTGCAGTATCCTCATGGGATCCCATGTTCTGTGTTGAACACATGAAGCCATTTTATTCATACATTTGGAAACTTTCACTTTGCTTTTCTTGAAATAATTGTTTTGGAGTCATGGCCTCAGACTGAAGGGTGTGTAAGTTCTAACAGTCCTAACCAGGACTGGCTTGAAATCAGGTGGTTTAAGTTCTTTTCATTCTATGCATTGCAAGTTATAGTGATTAACTTGAAGGTTAAAATTGAGAAGTGATAGTCAGTAAAGATTTGATATTTTATTATTTTCATATGGTGGTAACCAAGAAAAGCTTACTTTATCTTCTGTGAGCTTGACCCAGGAGATATGTCCCTCTCTGCGAATTGCCCTGTTTTGTGTTTTAATTTGTTAAACTTCTGCACATGTCAGTTGTAGTAAAGTTTTTTGGTTTGTTTGTTTTTGTTTTTTTTTAACAGTGTAAGGGAGTAACTGGCTCAAGAAACAGTTTTTAGGAGCTTGGCCAACTAACCAGTTGCCATTTCACTTGGAAAGTAAATTTTGTTTTTTAACTTGTAAATAAACTCACCTTCTGCTTGTGTTCCTTCCAAAATAGCCTATTTTTTAAAGAAATACACAAAGTGTATTTGTATTGTATGTGAAAACATTAACAAAACTACACTATAATTACTCATCTACAGTGTGAATTTCTCAAACTTTAGTGGTGTGTAGCTGGTAGGGGCAACTGATGGTCAGGCCTGGCCTGTGCTGCATGGGCACATGACTTAATTGCTGTTTAAATTAGAATGTTTTCCAAGGAGGGCTAGGTGAAAATTCAGTTTTGATTTGAATGCTTTCAGTGATGGAAAACTCAGTCTCTCTCTCTCTTTTTTTTTTTTCTTTTTCTTTTTTTTCTCTCCCCCCTTTTTTTTTTAAACCATCAACTGTCTTGCTGTGGTGCTTCTTTATTTTGAATCTAAATTTGACCAGCTTCTCTTTCCAGTTTTATCCTTTTGTCTACAAGGTTTACAAGTGCTTGTATCAAAGTTTTAGGTTACTGGGAGGTGGGGGGGGGGGGGGGCGGAGGCGGACACAGGGATTTCTTCAGCAGCTAGCTTGTAAACCCTGGCCAATTTTCTTGCCTCCCACTTTGATGAACCATAGCAATTAAGCTCCTAGAGTTTACCAGTATGAAGAGATGGTCTACAGTTGTGTAATTTGCTGGCCGTTGTCTGTACCATTCAACTCACTGGACTTCTAAACTGAAATAATAAAAGCTTTTAGAGGAAAGGACTACCACTTTCATGCGAAAAGGCCTTTACCTATGCTTTCCTAGCATGTTTGTTAACTGGCAGCAAGGCAGGAAGTCTTTTGTTGAAAGAGGTGAGGGGTGGCTGTAGGCCCTAAGTACTCTGAAGGCTGTGTCTGATGGTGCTGTGAGCAGAGCTAGCAGTCACCTTTGCTCCTTCTCTTTCCTTGCTCCCCATCGTGTGCTGTTTGTACATCCCAGGAGCTGATTCCAACATTTGCCAGGCCTGTCTTTGAGCTACTGTAAGTTGCTGAAATAGCAAAAGATTAGCTACAGTGGGGCCATTTTCTCTAGTTCTAGGGAGGTAGAGTAGCTGCAAGTTTGCTCAGAGCTGATGCAGAAGGTTGGGTGGTGTGGCAAAGGTGGGAGGGGGAGACAGACCTTCATGGTGAAGCACGGAAATATAAATGGGAAATGGAGGATCTGCGACTTCTGGTGGCAGTTTGGTTGGCTAGATCCTGTCTGTAACTTGGCAGTGGATTTTGTGATTCCCTACAGGCTTGCTCAAGGTCATATGCTCTAAAAACTGAAGCAAGTGAAAAAAAAAAAAGCCAACAACAACAAAAGAATGGTTTAGGAGATGCTAACCTGCAAAGTTTTACAGTAATTGAACTGAACCTGACTTCAGAGGTAGGCAATTTCATATCTGTGTTTAAGAACTGGTACATTAAGCTAGATGCTTTATTTTGGGTGCTTCCTTCAGAAACAGAGGTGAGCTTACTAATTCCTTATTTTTAACTGTGCATTACAAAAGAAGGCAAAAAGTGCTTGAGCCTAAAAGAATAAAGCTTAAAAAGTTAAACACTTAGTCACAAAGAAAATGCAATACTGTAAATGTGTTTCAGTGATAGTTGCTTGCAAAAGCCACAGATGATTCTCATTCTTCTATATATTCCTTCTTAACTTCTTTGGCCTTTCTTCTTTCCCCACTAGAGTTTGCCGAGTCCCAGCTTTACTCATGCACTTCCTTTTGGTTTTGAGTTGCAATGAATAGGGAGAGCTAGAAATGTCAGGAAGTGATAATGCTGGCTTTTAAATAATGTGCTCCCTACCTCAGTCTATTTTTAGAGCTATTTATTTTTTTAAAATGTAGGCAAGTCCTTTTTTTGAAAAGGCTTGTATTTTGCCGCTTGTGAAGTCCTAACTTCAGGAGGAGGTAATGATATTAAGAAAAGGTGATAGGTTACGTGCATGCTGATGGTCAAGATGTTTTTTCTGAAACTGTGCCTCTAAGGTGTGGTAGGGGTTTTAATTTAAGCTGAAAGTAGGAGTCAATAAATTCTGATTCACAGGAGTAACACTGTTGATGACATTACTTTTACAAGCTGGGTATTTCATAAGGCAGGTACTGATAAGTTTCATGAGGTTAGGCCCCTCTTCATGTCAATAGCAACAGATTTTTCTTTGTTACTTTAGGGGCACCTGTGTTCTACCACCATGTTCTTGATTGTTCAGTGGTTTGTCTACTTTAAGAATTCATTTATTCAGGTCTGTTTGTAGGACTGGGCCCTTTTGTGCAGGAAGAAGTCCCTTGAGATGAAAGCTTAGACTGAATATTTTGTTCTTAAAAGAAGGTATAGGTTAGCAATACTTCTAAAACATGGAAATGTTGTTCAAGGCTTTTTTGTCCATCTAATCATGTTGGAATATCTCTTGTGAATGTCACTAACCAGGTGTAGTTGAATTCAACATGGTTCTTGTAGTTGTGGTAAGGGAAGATCATGATTTATATATGAAAATTTTAACTAGGAAAACCCAACACATTAGAGTTCAAATAATTTTTCTTAAGTGCGTGTCCTTCCTTTCATCTTTCTTTTTTATTCTCTATTGCTGTTACTAGTATGAGACTCCCCAAAGAAGTCTCATGCTTTCCTTTGTGCCATCACAAAGCTGTTTGTATGTTTGCATTATGAAGCAGGCAGAGACAATTCTTTATTCTGATTTGCAGCTGCGAGGTAAAGCATCCTTCTGTGCTAAATCCGCCAAAATACCCAAACTTTGTGTCCTGCAAGTCTGCTTTCTGTATTGTCATAACTTTCAAAGTAGACTTTTCTAGGAAATCTCATCCTAAGAGAATATTCAGTTAATAAATCTTAATCCATCTGGGAGGTGGGATGAACTTCTACTATGCAGATCACTTCATTCAGTATGTTCCACTATTTAAATTCAGCAAAGCAAGATGTAATGCAAAGAAGGACATCGTGGCTGATTTATATACGTAGGATGTGATGGAACAAAATTAATTAGGTGAAGTAATAACTTTTATTTTTATGGTCTTAATCATACAAAAAGTTCTTTGTTTTTTTTTAAGCTATAAATAAATAGATGTGAAGGTATTTCCTGGGACGACTTCGATTATTTTGGGTTGGTTGGTTGGTTTTGTTTTTTTATAGGGCAACAAGATGACTAAAGAAGGTGAAACTGTTTGGTAACACGAATTTACTACAGACTCCTGACCTATTGATGGAGTGGCCTGTCAGGGTGAGCACAAGAACTGCTACAGTCTTATTTTATTAAGATACAGGTTTTCTGCTCTTTTATCTTACTGTCTGACCTTATGATCTTTTAAGAGTTCAGTGGTGAGTTACGCTACATTGCAGCAATTACTACATTTCTGTGCTGAGAAGCTGGAGAGCTGGTGAGATTCTATATGGTGCTATGGTTGGCTAATGATTCCTCTGACTCAATTTTTCAAAGTTATTTTGAGCACCTAGGCATTGAGTCATCAGACTCATTACCAAAGGTTGTCATTTAAAAACATGATTACAGTAGCTAAAGAGAAGGAAGTCTGGTATCAGATGTCATAAGCTTCATCTGGTTTATAGATTCAGTGATTCGGATTTTCACTGTGGTAGAACTTCTCTATATATCGGTATTATTTCTGCAAGAAGTCTTTCCAGTTAACTGTGGCTTTGTAAAAAAAAAAAAAAAAAAAAAAAAAAAAAAAAAGTTGACTTTACTCCATTTTTTCAAGGTTTTCCTCTTTCTCTTTTAGAACCTCTGATATTCAGGTTTTGAAAAAGCTCATGAATTGTTGAATATCCACACTTTATTTTGTTTATAAAATCCTCCTTATTTGATTAGGACATCTGGTAAATTTCAGAGTTTACAGAGGTTACAAAGGGAAAAACGGTATGAGAACTTTGCTGTTGTAAATATACAGGTTCCATCCTGTATTAAATTTACAAGTAATTGCAACATTGATGGTGTTGGAAGCAGTCTTGCAAAACATTACAAAAGCAGGTAATAAGAGACTGTAAAATAGTGGGAGTGATTTGTTTCAAGCAGCAGGGCAGTAGGACAGATCAACATTTAGATAACCGGAATTATTTAAAGTAAATAACTATTGCAGTGTTCAGCATTTAAAGCTAAACCTCTTTATTTCAAAGCATGTTTCACAATTACAAGCATTCAAATTAACTTTATACTTCTCTGAGGGGCCAAAAATCAGAGCTTGTGCTTTTGCTTTCTTTAGTTGTATTCCTGCTTTCTCAGCAACTTAGGATTGGACAGGAGCTTCCCAAGTAACACAAAGTTCAAAAAAACCAAAGCAGTCTTGTAGTAGTCCAATAAGCAAAACGTTAAGTGCTACTGAAGAGAAGAAAATATATGTGTATTGCTTACTGGAAAATTTAACTTAAACTCTGAGCCTTACTGTTTTTTCCAAAGCAGCCTTTCTCTTTGAGCTTCGTATGGGTAAGTAACCCCCATTAAAAAAAGATGGTGGTGGTGAGTGCGATTAATACCAGCATCATTTAACTTTGACAGATAGTCCTCTGTGAGACCCACAGTAAGAGGAGAAGGGCATGAGGGACAACCCTTCTTGTAGGTAGCTGCCTTATACACAGGCTGATCCAGCTGTTGCATAGTTGCGAGGTGACATTCAGGACATAGCATGGTATGAAGGGCACGTGAGCCATCCTGGGCACTGCTAATAAGAGGGTGCGTGCTCATAGTAAGTGTGCTGGGTAAAGTCAAACCAGTGACTGTGTGTAAACAATCTTTTTTTTTGTCAGTAAAAACTCTTAATGTCTTCCTGTATTTTAGAGCAACTCTTTGCCCGGGTCCTGCCCCTTAAAGGAAACCATGGTACAGGAGGGGTTTCCAGTGTGCAAAATAGGTGGCTGGAAGGAGGAGGAGGTGGTAGGAAGGTAGGCAGTACAGCTTGACAGGGGTCCCTTGGGAGTCCAGGCAGAACAGCTGCTTCTGAGGATGAGCAGCCGTGCCTGACCTGGGGGTTCTGCAAGTGGGACTTGCCCAGGTGAAATCATTCAGTCCTACTCTTGTAGAGAGTGGGACTGGTGTACAACTGGTTGATGGGTGTTTTCTTATGACTTATTGTTCTATTCCTGACTTCTGCTCTGAGTTGCCATCTGCTCCTCCTTGGCAATGGAACTGTTGTGCTTTTATTTTGTGTATTCATATGGTGTCTTTGTTTATACACAGTAGGTTTTGGACTTGCTTGGCTTTTCCCAGCCTTCTGAGACTGCAGTTCTCAATGTTCAGAGCAAAAATAAGTTGTTCTCTTGATTCTAGCTGAATTGAAGCAAAGTGTTTATTTTCCTGGCTGATACAACAAAATGGCTAATTTTCAAGAACAACTATAAAAACTCTCTTAGGATAGCTTCTTCCGTATGAGGATTTCTTTTTCTTTGCCATGATTATATGGGTGGTTTCCAAAAGAAAGACTATTGATATAAGGCTATTACATTTATTGTTCCTTCTATTTCTGATTTAAATCGTGGGATTCCCTGGAGCCTATACAATTCATCTTTCTGCAGCCGTAAGGTCATGACTGATAAGGCACTTCATTTTGTCCTACAACTTCATCAGAATTGAGAATTAAGCTTAAATGTTTTATTTCCTCCACTGCATTAATTCTTTTGGGGGGGATGTGTGTGTTAAGATTTAATTCAGTAATTGAATATTGCAATAACACATGATGATATAATGTAATTAGTGCTTACCTAGTTACAGCACAGTTCTTTCAGCAGTACTGTAATTTCCTCCCTTAATAGCCCTGTGTTTGTCTTCTGAAAATGGCTGCTTATGGAGTACAAAATTAAGCATCTTCCTTGCTGCAAGTAACTAGACTATATTCTTGGAAGTTTGCGTATGGTTGTTGAATTGTAATTATTATATCAACAGCTCCATTCCATTCTGTCAAGCTGCCAAATTTTGTAGTAATTTGTAAGGAAGCAGAAATTCAAACTTTCTGACTTCTTTGATGCTGTCTGTCACTGTAAAGGGTGCTGGTACAAGAAAAGTTCGTGTGGTGTCCCATTTAAATCAATTCTTAGATAATGGAAGATGCAGATTTGTAAAGGAGAGACTTTAAATGTTGTATGACTTAATCCAGTTCTGTCATTCATTATCTTTCTTCTTTTTTTATTATTCTGTCCAGGTGTTTATCTGTTTACTTGAAGTGGGATAGGGCAATACTGCTAGTGTGCACGTTGCATTAAATCATAGGTGACTAATGTCCGGTTCAAGTGCTGGGTGTTCTCTGGCCAAGTCCAAATGAGTGAGCTTTGCTCATTTGAGGTGTTGTTTAATGTGCCCAGTTTGTAACTTCACAGGGTGTTGTACTTTTCTACACTGTCAACAGAGAAGTCTAAAACAGCTGTAGGCTTGGGTACATTAGAACCCATAAAACACGAACTTTGCCCGCTTTTATAGTATGGTGAAAAAACCATCTGATGAAATGGTAATACATCTATGTTAGTATAATAGTTTCCTCACTTGTCTTCACAAAATAGAAGTAAACTTAGAAATGGTTCAGTTATTGGGCTTTCATAAAGCAGTATTTCTAAAAAGGGCTGAGATCCCAAAGCATTACTATATTGATTAATGTTGGTTACTCAAGTAATAGAGAATTGAGCAGAATTCCATGTTGAGGATCTGTTCTGCTGCATTTTAGATTCCTTCCCAGCTGTCTTCAGTTAGCATGCTATTAAGCACTTGTTTTCCTATTAATACTACCAGTCTTTGGCACTTCAAAGTAGTACAACTATTCCATTCTCTATTTTACAGGTCAAGTTTTATTTGAAGTAGCATAATTTTAACGTGCGGGTAGTTTGTTTGCTTGTGCTTCATTTGCTTCCTGACTGGCCTGTGCAGCTGGTATGTTGAAATGCACAACATGTAGTAGTGTGGTGAACCTGAAAAGGCTTGAAATTTATTAGATAACCTTAGCAAAACTTTGTGCCTCTCCAGTTAATTGAGATAATTACTGTTTTTTCTAATCTCTGCTCTCATAGAGGCAGCACTATTGTCTGACTAAAAGCTGTCCTAATGAGTAGATCACAATGTGACAGTTTTATGGTAAATGCTGCAGGCTTTTTCTGAAACACTCCTTGCTGACTTTGTTCTTTGGGGGCAGGACTGGGAGGGTACAATACTGATTGCCCTAAGTTTCAGGCAAACATCAGGGGACTTGGCTCGGCAGACTTCTGAAACACACAGTTAAATACTGGTTCAGCAAACAGTTGCAAGTGTTGCAGTTTGATTTCAGAGACACAGTAATGATTAATCTAGGCAGAGATTTTAATCGTGCTTGAGATAAATGCACCCTGCCTGACATCCATAAATACAAACCCATGCTGTACTTGCTGCAGTTGTATGTCCTGGTGTAACTGGAATTAATCTTCACAAATTTGAAATTGTTTAGGCCCCAGTCTATTTGGGGACCTGGAAGAGGTTGGTGTTCAGAAAGCAAAATATGGGGAAGTCTAAGCACTTGGAGCAGTGCAATAAATTGATTCTGAAGAAGGTCTTCTGATAGCATTGGAGCTCCTCACTCATGGTTAAAAGTTTTGCAGTACATTGTTAATAACTGATAACTGGTTTATAAGTTATGTTTTAAACAACAAAAAAAAACTATTTCAGGTGCTTAACCCAACTGAAAGCTCAGATGTGATTCACAGGACTATTTGAATCAGTATTTGGAAATATTTCTAAATCACGTGGGTGTCTGGCATGTATTTCTGCAACTGAATTTCCCTTGCTTTTGTATTGCTTGGGTGCATGGGGATTCTGTTTCTTGGTTTGACAGTGCTTCGTAAATAAATTGGTATGAACACCACAGAAGTTAACTGGGCACCTCTTTTAATAGTGTATGATGGTTCTTTTGAAAGTATCAGAATTTGAATGCTACTTTTTAAAACTACTGAGCTACTTATAGATAATCCACAGACCTTGAAATTCTTAAGCAGTATTGTAAATCTGGAAAATATCGCAGTTTCTCACTGTTCTTTTCATGTTCTGTGGCAGTGGTTATTTGCTCACCTGATTTGTAACTGCATGGAAAGAGGCTATAATTTGTTTTAATACTTTAAGATTTTAAGAACTGTTACATTCTAACATTTAAGAGATCTTAGTCTTATAACAGTTTTAGTCCTCATACTGCATCAATAACTTCTAGTTCTAGATGCTTCAGCTGAACAAGGGGCCTCCTGATGTGGAGGAATTCACTTGAATGCAAGTTCTTAGTGTGTGTGCTGCCTGTAATGCGGGCCAGGAGTGCGTTTCAGTGGGCTTTGGGGTGTGCTGATGTGTGCTTACAGGTAGACAGCTGTAAAGAAGCTGATGTTCTGCAAATCAAAAATAAGATACGTAACTGGCCAGCTGGACTAGCCTGAACAGAGTTCAGGTCTTCTTTCCTGACCAAAAAAACTATTTTCAGCCAGATGGTCAAGTCCTGTGTTGGTAGATCTGAAGAGCTAATCTGTCCTCACTGAGGAAAGCCTGAGTTGCTGAAGAGGCTAGTAAGTCATTGTCTTTATTACTAGAGAAAATGCCTTTTTAACACTTGAAAACTTGCCTAGTCACTTCTTTCTTACACAAAATCATACAGAAATGGTTTTAAGGTAAGCTTATTATACCTTTATTCTAATTCTGAAAGTGCCAGTGGTTTAAGACCCATGCATGTTGGTGGGAATAGAGTATTTCAATACTGTCCCTTACCCTATAAATGCTACAAGCTGTTTTGTGCTTTTTGGAAACTCTTCATGCCTTTTTAATAATTTTCTTGCAATGTGAGGTAGGACTTTTAATCCACTGTGAATACTTAAGTACCTGCCTGAAGTATTGTAGGCACATGCAGCTTCTGAGGCTGAAGAGATGCTCCCTGTTCTGCATCTGCTGTCTGCAAGCATGTTTTATTAGTAGGAAGAAACGATGCAAGTCCTTGTTTCTTAGCTTTTTATCTATATTTAATTTGCTTCTAATGTGCTTATAGTCATTGGTGTTGACGTCAAATGACTAGCTGCAGGCTACTGAACATATTTCAGAGTTGAAAAATTGCTCAGAAGAAAGTGAGCCAGCAGGTCAAGAGACACATTTTTAATGTGAATTTGTAGAGTAATGTGAGGATCCAGCAGTTACAGCTGGTGGGGGAAATTGGAGTAATGATATCTGAATATTGTGACCTCTCTGTCAAGAACTCCACTTCTTGACTGAACTTGGTTTCGTTTTTTTGGATGTGTTTGTTTTAACTCTGATATTGCTGAAAGCAAAAAATAATTGTTAGAGAAGAAATGTAATTCTAAAAGGAGGTTTTTATTAAACAAGATAATTTTAATTTTTACTTATTGTTTAGTAACATCGTAGTATAAAACCAATTTGAAGGGATGGTTCAGTTTCTTCAGGCTAGTTCTTCAAGGTGTTTTTTTTCTAGGCAGAAAGAAAAGCACGTACACAAGGACAATGATGCTAGCACTGTACAAGAAATATATGTTTTTTCCATTTGCTCTGTGCTAGTTAAAAAGATAAGCATTGGGGTCTTTTCTTCTTTGTAATAAATCTTCACCACTTTAACTGGCAGTTACAACAATAATGTATAATCTCTTCAATTCCTAAAGTAAGGTTTCTGTAGGAGGCAGGACAGAAGGTAGCTGCCTTTCCAGGCTGAGCGGCATAGGCACTTAAAGAGCCACTTGGATTTCTGCATAGAGTATCCAGATGTACTTTGCCTAGTAGTCTGATACAGTTGTGGTAGAGGGACTGAAATGAAGAGACATTTTTTGCCAAATCGTAGCTCCAGACATTGCAGCTGCTGCAGTGAAAATCTCTTCAGTACTGGAGTACATATTGGCTTTTGGACAAGCTCTGGTTTGAGGATAAAGCGTGGGGGAGAGGTTAAATCTATCTTTTAGATAGCCACTGTTGGAAGAAAGGTAGTGTCCTCAGTGCTCTGAGGTGGGAAAGAGGTGGGGAACTCCTGCCTGTATTTCTGAAGCACTTCTATTACTGTTTTTCTGAGCTCTTTGGACAGTAGTTGTTCTAAACTTCATGCAGTACCCATAGTAATATCCGCAGTGGGATTTAGTGCGTGTTTGGACTTGCTGAGAGTTTTTTCAAAGGTGTGTGGATTAAAACATGGTGACTTAAGTAGTCTGTGAATGGTGAAATGAAACAGTGGTTAAACTGTCATTTAGAGCCTTGCCTACCCTACCTTGTTTCTGTAGCTTCACTGATGCAGTGAAGACAGCTAGGGGTTTAATGCTGACGTCAGCTGATGTCTTGTCAGATGTCTTACAGTTGTTCTAAGCAGTAAACTACCTCAAGAACAATATTAGACGGTAATCGCAGGGCAAAGCTGTGCAAGATGAAACGGTACAGAACAGAAAATGCAAAAAATAGTCTCAGGATGATTGTCTTTTGTTTGCAGAGTATTGCCACTTTTTAGATTAAACACTTCACTTTGAACTGTTCTTCTGAATGTAATCAAAATATTCTGCCAATTTCTGAACAGATTTATTTGCAGCTAGGCTTTTGTCTTTATTTTCTTTCTGCTTCCTTACTTGTGTTGATCCTGAGATCCCACTCTGCATCCCAGGTATGCTATTTCTATTTTACTCTATTAGAACTTCCTTTTAGAATTAATATTTTATTTCTGAAAGCACTATTGGTGGGAAAATCAGTTCTGGAAAAAAACCCCACCCAAACTAAAAAGCCTCCCCCCAAAATGTAACCAAGCTAACAAAACCAAACCCACATCCAAAAAACTTGTAGAGAATGAATAAAACAAAGTCTGGGAAGACAGAAATGCATTTTACTGTTCTGTGCTTCCAGGTGTGATCAACATATTGCTTATCAGTGTTTCACAAGCAGCTGGTTTCAAAGGCTTATGCTTATTAGACCTACTGAAGAATATTTGTACTAACTGATTGCAGTTTTTATAGCAAACTTCTCTGAAGTTTATTCATAACAGAAATGTTACTGGAGTTACTTGAGGTGACTAAAAGCCCTTTGTTGTTCATTCCAGCTAAAAGCTTAAACTGCTGTCCTAGAAGAAAAGTTCAAGTCTGCTTACTGTCAAGGCTATTTAAAATTTAAGGGCTTGACTTGTGAGGAAGAGTCCTACCTCAACAACAACAAAAGCTGATGCTGATGTTTAACTTTTTTTTTTTTTTTAAGATGTTTTACCAGGCTTCCCAAATTATGGTTTCCACTTCTGTAGCGGGATGCAGGTTCCTCTGAAGAGACTTATCTGCCCCATTTACTTTCCAAAACAGAAATATGGAATTTGATCCTCTTTCTGTGCGTCTGGGAACTGCTGTCATTGACAGAAGGACAGGAAATGGGAGGCAAAACGTGAACCTGGAAGGTGTTGCCATTATTGCTGCTGTGATATAGCAGTTGTCTTTGAGGTAGTGGCACCAAGCAAATTAAACCTGTGAGTCCCTGTTCCTTGAAAAGAGCACTGCTGGATGGCTGAGGCACTGAACTGCTGAAGCACTAACTACTAAAAGGAAGGCGTGCATTTATTGTGGGAATTTCATGCTATAAACCTTTTATGGATATTTCCTTTGCACTATCTGCCACTGCCAGCTGTCCAAGAGAAGCAGTAGTGGTACAAGTTTCCTAAACTTTAACACATGGCTGAAACAGGAGAATTTATGGCATAACACAAGAGTTTTTTCTAGTACAATGAAGTCCTGTCCGTAGGAAAATAATTTTCAAAAGTGTGTAGAATTTTTGGGTGGCTTCTCCAATTCTAGTGCTCTAAAGCATGTTTTCATTGTAACACAGCAATTCCGCATCAGGATGTCCAGCATTACAACATTTTGCTTCAGAAGTGTGAACTTAAACAAAAAACAGTAATCACTCTATGTGGGTTGTTAATCATTCCTATCAACAGAGGTTTAGACAGGGAAGCTATTATAAAAGCTGCTGTGAGCGCAACAGATGTGTGTTAGCTGTTTGTAGGCTTATGGCTAGTGAGGAATGCACAGTGGTTTTTGTTGTCCTGCTTCTCCATGAAAGAGCTAGGCTGCCACAGGTGAACTGTAATGCAGGCAAGTGTGTGCCTGTGCACATCAGGATTGGCATACATTGGGGTAAGTTCCTTTTCCATCTGAACCTAGCATCTTTTGAGTGAAACATCTTAGAAAAGGCAGAAATATTCTTAAGAGAAATAGGTGCTTCTGTTGCTTTATTGCTTCTTTCAAGATTTCTGGGGGTAAATACAGAAGAGCCAGTCCATCAGGTTGTGTGTGGAGATCTTGAATATTCTTCTAGTAACTTAGTGCAGTAGTAATGTAATCCTTCATTGGAATTTTATTTTAATGACTTTTGCTAGCCACCTTCCTTCCTACTTAATTTGTGCTAAGAGTTTTGACACACTGACAGGTATAGTTGCACAGTCTTATGTCTGGTTGCAGAAATAAATTGGCAAATGCTCTTGGTTATTTTTTTCTCTTGGGTTTTTGTATTTTGGGAAGCGGGGGGAAGGTACTTAACTCAGGCAGAGGTAAGTAATGGAGAAAAGCTAAGTCTGCTCCAGGTCCGCAGAGGAATAATACTTTTCATTAATCTAGGTACTGATTTTCAATGTGAAGAATCTTTCGTGTTTTGATATGCTTAGGCACGATTACAATTATCATTCTAAAAAGATAGTAATAGTGATTGATTGGGATGGTTAAAATTTCTAGTTGAGAGGCTTCACACTGTAATAAGTCAGTAAATATGTAAATTGGGAAACTGCAGTCCAGGTGTGTAACTACAACAGGTAGAACAAGCTCCAAAGAATGCTGATGTAGCACTGAGAATTACTGCTTTACTTTGTTTTCTTCTCCTTATTACAATCAAATGTCTATACCCGTACTGCTGAAAAGCTCATTCTCATTTAAGAAGGAGGAATTATTACCGGTTTCCCCCTGTCCCCAACTTGCAGAGAAAACTGCTGACTCTGGAATGCGCGGTTCCAGAGAAATTGCAATATACTCTAGAGCTGCAGAGATGCTGGGGATCAGAGAACCCTTTCCTCCTTGGCATATGTTGTGCCAGGGTTCTGCTTAATCCATGCTGGCATTTTTCTCACACAAGGGAGCACGAGATGAATGTCAGGATGTGTTATGAACTCCCAGTGGAGGTCTGGGAAGCTCCACTGCCATCTGAGCAAAGGGAGGCAGTAGGTGTACGGCACAATGAACAGGTCTGCTTTCTGGTCAGTGAAATCTGTTTAAACTCTTTAGGTTAGCAGACCTTTTTCTCAAAGGATCTGACAAAACAGTCTCTGAATCCAGAATCAGTTGTTTCATGGGGGGGTGTGGGGTCTGGCCAGGGTGGGGGAAGAAATATGTGCAGCCAGTAAAAGAAACTAATTTTCTTATAGCTAATAGACTGATTAAAAATTCTTACTTATTTTGCATATTTGCAGTTTTCTGTAAATTAAGCAATGGCCTTTATTCCACTAATGACATGTTCCAATGTCTGAAGTTCCTGTTGTGCTTGGATTGCTTGATCCTTTTACATGTGCTTCATATTTACTTCTGATCATAACAGTTATTGTAACAAGTCTTGGGTTTTCTTAAACCAGTGTTTTGAAGAGGTTGCCTTTGTGGTGTTCAATCTGTGATGTCTGGAATTTGTCAGACATTCGCATTTTATAGATGTTCAAGATGTCCATAACTTAGACCTAATAGTCAGTGAATGTATTGCAGGGCCCAGGAACTAAAATCCTTTTCTTGTTAAATGCTTTCTTCTCTCCATGTCCATATACTATTTTGCATAAGTGGCAAAGATCTAACTAACCCATAACTGCTACTTGGATGTAATATTTGTGGCCAGTAAGGAGAAAAAGGTTATTGCAAACCCAAACTGTTTTCCTTTTTATAGTATTTTGGAACTGATTGTCAAAAATTTAAATAGGGTTGGAGCTGATGCCTCTGCCCAAGGAAAGGCTAGAGGATTTTCTGTTGGTAACAATACACTTAATAAATTGAGGGAAAACATTTAGTCATCACATGCATTGGAATTGGTTGAGTTTATACTTTTTTCCCATTGGATCTCAACAGTAGGAGGGTAGCATTAAAGCTTACTTGCCAGGAATTCTTAGGCACTTAATTCCCAAACTAGGCAAATGAGCCCAGAAGTGCAAGTGAAATGGTGAGTACCAGGAAAAAAAATCTGTGAAATGTATTTGAGATGTCAGTATATGGATCAGGTTACAGATGTATCCCAAATGCTTAATGCTTTGTAATAAACTATTTCTGTAATATTGCAAATCTCTTCTTTATTTCCAATTTCTTAAACTGCAGTAAGGCAAAAATTACTGGGTTGGTTTGTAATATTTTTACCCCTCTTCTACCTTTTTTTTTTTTTTTTTTTTTAGCAACTTTTGAAACAGGCATCTAGAGCAGGTGAATAGGCAGACTTTGGCACAGTAACTATTAAATTTTGTGTACATCTTGGTCTTTCCTTCCCTACAAGCTGAATATTTCCAGATTTTTCTGAATAACTTTATTTCCCTGCTACATCTGGTGAACCTGTATTTGCATCTGTTCTCTTATTAGACACAAATATATCTTACCTTTCCGATGGGGTCATTACTGTGGGATGTTTTGCCAGTTTTCCTGAAGGCTGGTAAAATCTTTTCTTGTGTCCTGGTGAACTCTCGTCACTGCTGTGAATAAAAGCAAGAACTTAATACTGTGGTGTACTATATAAAGAAGACTTCCTGGTTTGGCAAGTTGCTTTTCCCATGGTTCAGATGCCTAGCATTTGAGCATTGTTGAAATGACCTGCAGGAACTGGGTAAATATTGGTAACCTGCTGTAAAAAGGTCACGTTCAGCACCTTCATCTACTACTGCTGAGGGTAGAGGCCTGGAGGGTGGCACTTTTTACACCCCTATCTAAAATGTTCTTGTATTTGAAAAAGCATGATGATTCTCTTCAGTTTACTTTTTAAGGAAAGTGAGGCAGCTTGTTCTTATATTTGCATGAAAGTCTGATTTACTGCTGGTAGGAAAGCAGTCAGTGTTATTACTGAAAACTATTTTCTCCTCTTGATCTTGGCTTTGCATGGCATAGTCTGATGTGCTGAAAGTGTCAGTTCTAAGGGAAAAAATTTCATGCAAGGAAGCTTTCAGAGTGCTTGGGACACATGGTTTTCTGCAATGTTGTGCTTTTCTAGTGGAGAAGACCAAGTGTTTGATTTGTTATGCATATGGTTCAGGATTAGCTTTGTCAGCTGAACTACAACATAGGTGGTTTTTCTCAGCTCTTTTTTTATTACAATGAAGTAAAGTATTTCTTGACGAGCTAGACGTATTTCCACATGATATTCATGAAATTAAAATGTGGGGGTGGGAAGTTGTGTTTTTTCTAGTTTTATGTCAGAAGAAGGGATATCTAGGTGGGGATCATAACCTGCAATCTTGAGACAGACAAGGCTTGTTGGTTAATATCTGTCTTCTGTGTTGTTTTTTTCCTTTCACATAACTTGTTTTCAACAGAAATCATGATTTTACTGTCATCTTTATGGCAGAAATAATTAGGTTTTGGTGGTTTGTTTTTCTTTTTTCTTCCCCTTGATCTCTAAGTACAAGAAGGACCTCATTGCTGTACACAGTGATGTTATTAGTAACACAAATATAAAATTGTTTTTCTTGGATTTAGTTTTTTAACCTGCAGGAACAAAGCCCACTTCTGTATGAGCTGAGGTGACTAAAGCATAGTCTGACTGGTGAAGATGATACCATAGCCCTGCCTCTTTCAAGACGTGCTAGGGAAATTGGTGTGTTTCCTGAAGTAAACTTTCTGCTGCTCTTAATCCTGTATGAGCTGGAGAAATAAGGGCTATGATGTAATCTATATTGAGTATTGATATTTTTGTTATAACTGCCAGTACTGTCTGTTAAAATCTGTACTTTTTCTGTTTGCCTTTCCTGACCTGTAGTCTAGCTTTCCCTTTTGCTGCGCTTTGATACTTGAGCATTGGCATCAATCAGATGAAATAATGTATTAATTACTTTTGGGGCACCTGGCTAATATAAAGACTTGAGGTGTAAATAATAAGGCTTTTAACTTTTCTAAGTGCTACTAGTGTGATGAATTTTCTTTCGGGGGGGGAAGAGAAGCTTAGACAAATGATTTATTGTGGTCAGGTTTAAATTTTATCCAATATACTAGTTTAAATGGAAAGCTAAAACTTTGATTCTCGATCTCCCTTTGAGAGTCAAAGGCAAAATATCTGTGGTTTGTCTCTGCATCCATTTCCACAGTTTGTGAGAAAATAGAGTCCCTTTGTAATTCCTGAGACCTTTCTCTACTTTTAGATTGGAAAGGAATTTGATAGAAGACAATGAAAAGATGTTTGGGAATACAATCTTAGGCCATGTCACAATTTTTTGTGTAAAGAAGCAGACCTGTTCTTTAAGTATTAGGCAACTTTGTCAGTGTTTCAAACTATAACATTTCTTTATGTAGTGTAGTAGCAGAATCAATACACAGCAAAACCTTTGTGTGTTCAAACACCTAAAAATTAGCTTGGTTTTTCCTTCCCTCTCTGTGCCAATATCTAGCAGGCCTGCTCTCACTGTCTGTACATTTGCATAGTTCCTCCTGTATACAAAGAGTCTCAAACCATGAGTTTACATACTACTTTTTTTGTGCAGCAGTGGTTACTTGCATCTGCAATTGCTTGTTTTTCTTTTTCTGAATTGCTTGCTATATGAAACAATTGCCTTTACCTGAACTGGAGTTGGAATATGTCTTGTAGAAAAAAAAATGCTAATTGGATTGTTTGCTAAAGTTAGAATTGTTTCCTTATTCCTCTGGATAAAGTTGTACAGATAGTTCTGGATGTAGCACAGAACAGCCAGTCTTAAACTGTGAATCCTCCTGGAAAATAGTGATCATCTCTAACAAGCTCCACAGCGAGGTTTTCATCTTGTAAAGTTTGTGTGAATGTTCATATTTGAGTTCACGTTTAGGAAATGTTAGCTTCCTGCATGCTGAGTTGCTCTTTGTGCATCCAGCCTTACCCCACTTGCTATTTCTGCTACTTAAGAGTAAGTTATGCTGATACTTCCTTTATGAAATCTTCTAAGCAAGCTGGAAGGCTCACTGCTGTATTTTCTTTCACATGCAGGCTCGTGTTATGTATGATTTTGCTGCTGAGCCTGGAAACAACGAGCTGACCGTCAGTGAAGGGGAGATCATCATAATTACCAACCCGGTAAGAAAACTGAGATGGAATCAAGGCTTCAGTGCACTTTCCTAACCTACTTCTAGCAGATGGAAGAAAAAAGGAGCTAGGTGACATCTGAAAGCCCTGGCTACCCTCCCCTGAAGAATTAGCCAATAAACTAAATACAAAGAATTTTCTAATAGTTTTGTGAAAACAAATGCAGCAAGCAGTTTTGGAGGACAGGGGCCCTCTCAGATTGTGCTGACACACTTAGGAATTTGTTTGACTTGTTTCACTTTAAAAAGAACTGAGTGCCAAGGCAGAGAAAGGAGCTAGTGGTGGTGATATACTTTTAAGTATGAATGTGTTGTCTTTTTTTGTGTACCTAATGTTCCATGTTTAGCATGCATGTAATCTGAGGTGCTTGCCACTTGCATTTACATCTGACATGCCAGCTTCCTTCTCTGTTTTGAGTTTCTTAATGAACTCAGCATTCCAAGTTTGCTCAAAGAATTTGACAAAATTTGTTACTAAACTTGTGTGTCCTTTCATAATGAAAGTAATATGAACAAAATACAGGGAAGGAGTGGTGAAAATACTATAGTAATACTGTCACAGTTCTTAAATTAGTAGTACTTTTGAACACAGTCACTTGACTTGTGTGTACAATTTGAATTTCAGTGCACTTTTATTGTCCTGTATAATTCTTACCCTGGGTAACAGGGTAAGTGTTAGTAGCTTCTGGTTTTTATTTTTGTGTAGTGAATAGACTTTCCTTTTAAAACATACAGGTGAAAAATGCCTGATCTTGTTGCCAGGTTTTATTCATCTGGTTGTGTAGGAAATGTGGGTTCTGCAGAATAAAAGAATTCTTTGAAGAGCCTAATCATGTATAATCCTGGTAATTTTTATTTCCACTGACTTAAATATTTGAAGCAGGTACTTAATAAAGCTAACACACTCTTGGATAGTATGCTGTGCTGTAGCAGAGGTAAAATTTTAAATGAGTTCAGGAGTTTAATGCTGTTTCACAAAAGTAGAACCAAACAAATAGTTTACCACTTTTAAGTTAGCTTTTGTTGAACAAGACATCTGTGTGTTAGGGCAATATACTTAACACCATGTAATACTCTATTTTATGCTGTCCATGATTAAAGTGTGGGATAGATTGCCACAAAGGCTCTTGATCTTTTTTGATATAAGTTTAGACAGCGATAGCGTAAGTCATGAAAGTCCACTGATGATTGTTCTCAAGTACAGCAGTGCAAGTGTGACTTCTGGCTTAAGATGTCATTGCTCTTGCATTTTAACCAAGATAGTTGAATTTATAATCTGAGATGTCTTAGTTGTTTCTGTGTTCTTGAGTGAAAGCTTTTAGGTACATAAGAAGAAGCAAATGAAAGTTTGTTATTTTAATAACTGATTGATCTTTACTGTTTAAAAACTTCAACACATAAGCAGACTCCTCCTTACTATGTGCAGGATTACATAAAATTTCCAAGTGAAAGAACAAAATTGTGAATAAACAAATACATCCATTAAAAAGAAAATTAAGAAAACTTGAAATAATTGGAACCACATATGCTAGACAGCAATTGTCAGCTGTAAGTTAGCTTGACGTGTTACTATGTATTCAAGGAACAGCTTGATTTAAAACAGAACTGACTTATTCCAGATGTTGTTGTCCTGGAATTGACTTGCTTAACTGCAAAGGTTTCTTAGGGTATGTAGAATGTGTTTTTAAAAAAACACACAACAAACCACCCAAACCAGTAAAGGGATGCCCCACTGAGATCAGAGCTGAACTGCGTTAGTTCTTACCAAACTAATAGCATGAGACCTGCCTCTGAAATTAAACGTAAACTAGAAGGAGCATCTCCAGATCTTGCATGGCACGTGCCTCTCTTACTCTTGAGACTAACCTTAATATTTTTGTGGGTTATAGCTCCCACTCATCTCACACCTCTGCATCTCCAATAAGTGTAGCAGAGATTTTACAGATATTACCAATAGCTTAATTCGTTGCGTGTTGTTTCTTTATAATCTGTTGATTAAAATTAATGCTTTGGAGTTGGCATACTGATAGCTGTGCTCTGATGCAGCCTGTGTCTCATAAATGATTGAAAGTGCTGAAAAAATCGACCCTTTTCCCTCTTGTGCTTGTTAAATCTGAAGTCCACAATAGCTGTGTGAAACAAGCACAGTCTGTGTTCTGTTTAAATGAGTATCTGCTGCTTCAGCAGATTTAAGTGAGTTTGTTCACGGTCATACAGTCATAACTACTTTGAACATTGCATTTGACAGCAAGACAGTGTTTCTTCCTGAGCTGTTTAAAGCATGCTGTGGGATCCATCTACCAAAACTATTTCTATATTATTACTTCTCTTAGGATGTCGGTGGAGGCTGGTTAGAGGGAAAAAACAGCCAAGGCGAGAGAGGACTTGTTCCAACAGATTATGTTGAGGTAAGTGACTACACTGCTCTGCACTAAGAAAGCAGAACTACTGAAAAGGCCATCTGTTTTGCTGATCAGACTGTAATGCTTAAACATAAAAATTCCGATGTTATAGCTTGGAATATATAATCTTTTTGTAGCAACTGTATCTGGCATTGATGACCAGTACAAACATACCCTCCAAAGCTACAGTGCTGCTTAGTGGTTTCCCAAGAAATGCAACAGGTGGTTGTCTGTACTAAATAGTGGTGATCTACAGAACATGAGTTGTTTTGAATCTGCTTCTGATTTTGGGATCTCATGATCCAATAACTGTTTTGTTTTCCTGTCTGAAGATACAGATATGGAAGTGAAATGAGCAATGCAAGTTTACAATGGTGTTGCTGTGGCTGACTTGCCACACGCTCATAAATCTCTGGAATGGAACCCCATTCCTGGGGCTCAGGATATGGGATCCCAAATCCAGTGACTACTCAATTTACCTTCTTCCTGAGGGCCTTTGCTGTCTCTTCAGTGTGTGTGTTGACCTGCTTTTTGTTTAAAGGCTGCTGGTATGGGGGTGGGGATAGAATGGAGGTCTCAGTGCAGAGAATGGAATCCAGTTCACTCGTGGAGGACCCAGTGTCTCAATGCCAGCAGGTTGCCAGTTAGGTGAAGACTCTGGCTGTAGTTTCTGCAGCCTCCTCTTAAGGCATGTGCCTCATTTCTTTCACCAATGCCATGTTTATTAAAAAAAAAAAAAAAGGGGTGGGGGGTGGGGAGGCACGAGGAGGATGATACTAGTTCACATGACCTTGTTTTTGTCTTCAGTTGGCTAGCTCGTGGTCAGGTAGCTTTTGGCTTTCCAAACTTGCTGTCCCAAACTGATCCTCTGAGTATTGAGTTCCCAGTCTCCAAGCAGTAATGCTAACAACCTTGTTAATCCCTAATGAATTTATAGATAGGTGTCCACTGCAACAACAGTCTTGCATGGTACACTGTTATAATGCAAACCAGTTCCATCTGTTGTAGACTTAAATCCTCCAGATTATCACATCGGTTTACTGTAAAAAGGTTCCATTGAATTTGGATTCAAAAAGAGTATATGCAACCATCTTAAAGTCTAGTGACATGAATGTTAGCATGATTATATATGACAAACAGCATAATTTGATTAGTGGAAGCATGAATAATCTTTTGCAACATTTTCCATTTCAGATTATAACTGAAGGTGCAAAAGATGGAATTAGCTGCGGTAACTCATTAGCTGACCAAGCCTTTTTTGATTCCCTTTCTTCAAATACAGCTCAGACCAACTCTGCTGCAAAAAGCAGTAATCAGGTATGTCTCATGGGTTTTCAGGCACAGTGGGTATGGCAAGTTTTGTTGACGTAACTGCTTGCACTCTTCGGTTGTGCTGTACTGTATTTGTGAACAGTCATATAAAAGTAATTGTGTTTTCATTAGGGAACACTTTTGTTGAGTATTAATGATATGTATGACTGTTCAGATACTGTCACTGCTGGAAAATTTAGTATTCTAACACCTTCAGAAATACAGCATTTTTATTCTTTTTCAGTCTGCAATCATATAATTCTGTCACTACCTCAGTTCTGTGTAAGTGCATTCTTAGCAAATTTATTTTCAAGATACTTGTGTGAGTATGTTAGCCTTTTTAAGGAACCAAAGCTTTCTTTTTTTTTTATGACCACTACAGTTTGGTGGTCTATGCATCATCAGCCAGAGTGAATGGATATATATCTTTTTCAGAATTTGTGTAAGAGTTGTTCCTTTGATTAAAAAAAAAGCAAGTCAATGTATTGTCCCCAGTCAGTTGAAGCAAAGGCTAACTTTGGTTTTGCTGGAAGAATTTTTTTCCTCCCTCTATTCATAGCTTTTTGTCTGGTGTGTCAGCTCATTAAGCAGCAAAAATTTAGTTTCAGGTTAGATAATCTGAGGACATACATTATCTTAAACACAAGCTGTTGTTATGATCTTCCTACACGTGGGACACACAGTAGTCTGTGCAGTTAAACATTTTGAAGTCCATAGATCAACAGAAGTACAAAAATCTGCTTTTTCCAACAGCAGTGTGCAAAGATCTTCTGTGTTGGAAAGTAAATGCTTTACTTACTGTGGCAGGTGGGGACGCATGCCTGGTTTGTGGGTCAGTTAAATACCAGTTATTAGTTTTCCTGACTGCAACTTGTACCACAAGAGTTTGACATGAAGTGAGATCTCTTGAACATGGGGCATTTGTTTTTGACAGTGAATTTAAGAGTTCATTGACTGTATAGTGTTTGATTTGTGCTTCCTCGTGTTCAGCCAGACAATGTCAGGGTTGTAATTCTGTGATCACATGTATAGTGGGAAATCCAGGCCTCACTGTGACTGTCTCAATGTTTATAACTAATTTTTTTTTTGATGCCCAGTTAATATTTAGGCTAAACACAGAACTCTTCAAATGCCTCATGAATTTCTCATGTCAGACAGCTAAAAGCATTGATTATAGGTTTGTTGCCCTTCAGTAAAACTTACAGTAATTTGAAGGTATAGTGGGAACCTCACTTCTACTCTGTTACCCTTGTCCCAGTTTTTTTTCCTATAGAGTTTCTAGTTAAACTTTACTTTCAGGGAAGCCTGACTTATTTGCAGCAGCTACTTCTGTTAAATCTGAATACTCTTACTCCTCTGAAGGAAGAAAAACATACACTTAATTTGATCTAGGAAGAATTACTTAATGGGGTAATAAACATAGAATATTTTGCATGGTGGTAGATGTATCTATCAGAGCTTGATCTGTGCTTAATACAAGATACTTGTGCTTGGAGAAGAGAAGAAAAAAGCCCTTGCCTCTATGGGGGAAAGGTTAAAATAAAAATATGTATTATATTCTCAATGAGAGAACTACTATGGCAATCTAGTTTTGGAAGTTGCATTTCTAGAGGAGGGAAAAGCTTGAAAATATGGTCAATTTACACAGATCAGCAGTATAGTGGCCCTGTAATACATAAAAATTGCAGTTTTTTTCATAGCAACTGTTTGGGAAGGAGTAACTTCAGGTGAACAGCTTGACTCATCTGTGTCAGTGCCTTACTCTTGTAAGTGTCCTCCTCCTCTCCATTATCCTTCAAGTGCTGTGTGAGGCAGTTGGGGGAACCACTGTACCATAGTGTATTATAGTAAAACTATATTGCTAACATTAATAGGGGAGAGAGAGAGGAGGATAGTGTGCACCTGGATGCAGCCAAGGCCACGCAAGATGCGAGGGAGGCAAATTTCCTTAGGCCAGTGTGTCTGGGTCTTTTGTTTTCCTGGTTTTTTCGTAGCAGGAACCATCCTGTTGCATGGATGTTTATGTCATAAGTTCTTTCCATTTTCTCAAGGTTTTTTTTTCTTTAACTGAGCTCAGTAACTGCTGTTTGGTTGTATATATTTTCTAGAAAAACTGCAGATCTTGATTTGAAGACTTGTTTCTTCAGCTTCTGACATATATCTGTTAGTTTTCCACTTTCAACTGTTAGGCCGTTCTCCCAGATCAGAGAGCTCCCTAGTGCATGG
Organism: Ibycter americanus; assembly: GCA_035590275.1. Classification (NCBI taxonomy): domain Eukaryota; kingdom Metazoa; phylum Chordata; class Aves; order Falconiformes; family Falconidae; genus Ibycter; species Ibycter americanus. Next base: position 49,494,764 of record JAVJGI010000062.1, read on the forward strand.
TGTTTTCTCCTTGCAAAAATTCTATGGCCAGTTGTCCTCTTGATTAAGAAATTCTGTTTGTTTTGTCTGTCTGGTGTAAGACACTTTTCCTGCCCTCACAAAAAAAAAAAAAGCTTTCTTTTGCAGTATCTTTGATCTTGTGACTTGTCTGTAAAATGTGTGCATTGCTCCTGTGTACATTGCATGATGTCAAACAGGTTTGATGTTGCTGTTCTGGTGTAGAAAAGCCTGACACAGTGAAAGATTGCACTGATTCCTGTAAGACTGCATCAGGAGGTTATACTGAGTTGCTCATCCCCTGCATACTGGCTTCTTTTTTAGAGCCACTGCTTATAAGAATAGTGTCTTCAACTTTGTGGGTATGACCCTTCTTCCTAGATGTATTCTTCTGCATTTGGTTATGATAACATTGACATTGTTTAATGTGAGTTTGCTCAGGCACTTTGGATTGATCTATATTCAGATGCACAGTTGAAAGCAATTGACTTACTCTTTCCAAGTGCTTTAACAAGTGACTAGGTCAATATACAAAGCATTTTATCTGAAATGAAACTTGCGTGTTCAGGCTATGGAGAACAAAGAAAAATAACAAATTATATGTCAATGTAAAAGAGAATCAGTGCTGAAGGTGGCACAGTAGTGGGAATTAAAATGTTCATAGATGTTGTCTGGTGGCTGAATAAGAAATAGCAGCATTCCTAAATGCTGACACTTTATGCTCTCTGTTATATTTTATAGTAACATGGGGTGTGTGTGCAAGTTTATTACAAGATGACTTTATAAAAGCACTTCTAAACAAACAGGATGTTCGAGGATTTTTCTTACTCCTGCTATATTGAAGTTACTTTCTGTAAACGTTAAGTCACTTCAACATACACATAATTACACAACACCCTCACTCCCCAATTTCAGTAAGTCAAAAGATGTTTTAATTCTTAGAATTCCTTCTCTGCTTCTAACAGTAAGTAAAAAACCCAAGTTGTTGCATAGTGTTTCAGTACCAAGCCTTATTAAAAAAATAGACCTGGTTGAGTTGAAATATGTGCTTGGGGTCTTTTTTTGGTTTTCTCTGAGACCAGTTAAACCAGTGTTGTAGTGTAATCCTGGTAGACAGCTCAGCCCCACCCAGCCACTCGCTCACTCCCCCCCCACCCAGTGGGATGGGGGAGAGAATCAGAAGGGTAAGTGTTGGAAACTCATGGATTGGGATAAAGGCAGTTTAATAAAAAAGCTGTGCACGCAAGCAAAGCAAAATAAGGAATTCATTCACTACTTCCCATTGGCAGGCTGGTGTTTAGCCATCCCCAGGAAAGCCAGGCTCCATCGCACAATAACGGTTACTTGGGAAAACAAATGCCGTAACTGCACATATCCCCTTCCTCTTTCTTCCCCATAGCACCTATTGCTGAGCACAATCTCGTATGTTAGGGAATATCCCTTCAGTCAGTTGGGTCAGCTATTGTGGCTGTGTCCCCTCCCAGCCTCTTGTGCTCCCCCAGCCCACTTGCTGGGGGACAGAGTGAGAAACAGAGAAGGCCTTGACACTGTGCAAGCACTGTTCAGCAATAATTAAAACATCCCTGTGTTATCGACAATGTTTTGGTCCCAAATCCAAAACATAGCCCCATACCAGCTACTCTGAAGAAAATTAACTCTATCCCAGCCAAAACTAGTACAACCAGTTATATTTGAATGCAATTCCAATGAATTTATTTTTGTAGCTGTATACACTATATTTTTGCCGGCATATCTTTGTATGCCCTGATAGGTCTGGGAGGATGACTGCTTTTCTTAAGTAGCAGTGCTGCATGTAATACAGAACCCTAAATCATTACAGTTTTCCCAGATCAGTTTCTGTGCATGTATATCTCTCTCTCAAAATCTTATCTATTTGCTTTCCAGGCAAACAAGAGGCTTTTTGTTTCCTGCTCTGGAATCCATAACTTTTTGGCATTAATAAAACATTGTCAGCTCAAACAGTGCCCTACTCTCTGTCTGTGCTTTTCTAACAGGGTTTTTTATTGTTGTTCAGTAAATAATCTCCTGAAAAGTAATTAATAAGCAGTAACTAGAAGCAGCTGCTTTTACTTCCTTTTCTTCACTGAAAAAGATAATGACCACAGCAACACTTTGGTGTTGTACCTTACCAGGCTTTGCCACAGATGTAAAGTGGCAGTAGAAAAGGGGCACAGAGGTACTTCTGAAGAAGAATTCCATGTGACCCTTGACAGTTCACTTTTCCCTGATTCATTCTTTGTATCAGTAGTGTCCCAGCAATAGCTGTCCGGGTAAAACTTCCAGCTGCTCTTTTAAAGAGCTAGCTGTAGAAGATACTGGGGAGATGGAAGCAATCAGAGGAAACAATGAAGCTAATTATGTGCAAACAAGGGGGAAAAAAATGACTCAAAGTGACTATTTTTACACTCAGAAGAAGAAAAGCAGATAGAGTTTAGCGTTGCATCTGCCCGTAACATTTGTGGTGTAATGTCTGAAAAGCCTTTAAAAAATTATTCAAGAAAATACAGTTTAAGTAGCTCTTAGTTGCCAAAGATGGAGGCTGTTGCATGGCTTTTGTATGGGTCTCATGCTGTTTTGACCTTGTAACCCTTGGACAGGGGAAGCAAAGGGGATGAGAAATCTTTCTTCTCTGTCAATCCACTGTTCCTGTGAGCCACAATTCAGGGTGCTAATTTTAGACTGTAATTTGGAACAACCAATGAGTAAGTCTATCAGCATTTATGTTTTTTCTATTTGTTAGAATTGCCTATATATATTCAGGTAAGTTGCCTGTAAACTCTTCTGGTACTAGAACAACAGTGGTGATAATGGCACTGAAATGGATATAAATTATGGCAGGTTAAACAAAATAAACATCTTGAAATACACTGAACCCAAAATTTCTCATCAAAATTTCTCTGGTGGTAGTTCTTTGATGCAGAGTTGCTTCCAGGGGCTATAGCAACAGATACCCTGTTTCACACTCTTAAAAAGTGTCTCTCATTGCAGTTGACCAAGTGGTTAGCTTGGTGGTGTTTGGAGCCTTCATAATTAAAGGATGTATGGAAATATAAGCATTAATGTAAAACTCGTTCTGAGTAGGCTTCTCCAGCTGTGGGGTTTTTTGGGGATGCATGTGGTTTTTTCGGTGATCAAGACTAGTGCTTGTCAATTCACAGACATACTTGCATTTATTTTGCACATGTTCCACATTCGGAAACCACTGTTTTGACAGCGATGATCTCTCCATTCTAAACCAGAACTTGTGGTGGGTTTTCATTTATCTAATTTAAAATGTTCTAAAAATTGTGAACAATTATCATCTTCCCATTTTAACAATAGTGTTTATCTGAGATTTTAGATTTCATCTAAATGAAATGCAAATTACAACTATATTGACCCAAACTAGTTCTTCTTAATTAAGAAGCTAAAATTTTATCTGTACAGTAGACTTACTAGTGGGCTGTAAACAAACCGTATTTACAGTTAGCCATGATGTAGTCCAACTACTTACACCCTGTGTAACATGCATGTTTGAACATAAGATAGAAATGCTATACGTTTCAGTATACTATATATTTTAGTCTGTATGGTTTCTCCTCCCTTCCCTCTAGAGCTTAAAGTCTAGCTTTGTTGTTGTCATCCCATCCGTCTGTCCGTATCCCCCCCTGAGAATTGAAAAGTGGCATTAAAAAATGTATAAACGAAATTAAAATGGAGTACTGCCTGTGTTTCAGGGTGGAAGTGGATCGCCAGCTGTGTTGACGTAAGAGCTGTAGATGTGGCTTCACAGTATTTAAGATACAAAAATAGTCATTGTAGCTGGCCATAAGTTGCATTTGTAGAGAAGTTTGTTCCCCTTTTTTTGACGCTGATCCTCTAATCACTGCTGTCTGCTGTGTGAAGAGGACTGTACAGCTTTTAGTTCTGGATAAAATAAGTACCCTGAGAGTTCACTCTTTTTGTGAACTGCAGATTTGTCAGTTAATTCCAGTGTGACCTTAGTGAATCCACGTGTTTTATGTCTTCAGTTATGTTATGGGCAGAGCGGTAGGGCCCCATGAGTAGGTACAGGAAGCAGCTAACAGAAACCTCTCATGTTTGTGTTATTTTATTGAGTGGTAAGCGTGAAATCATTCTGGGTAGTTTCAGTAGAAGAAAGATAAGGTGCTACACAGTTGTTGAAGGGTATGAAAATAAATGGACTGTCTTTTATGTAGAAGACCCTTTCCCTTCAGAAAACTGGGACTTCTGTATAGGCAGGATGAATAAATAGTAGTGAAAACATGTAGTTTTGTGTGCAGGAGCTGAGGCAACTCTTAAGTTTCCTGGTATGTAGATGTAAGTTGTTGAATGTGCATAAGGAGGACACTAAAGAAGCTGTTGCCAGAGCTTTACTTCATATCTTTTCCAATGTTTGCAACTTAGTGCTAGAAAGGCATATTGTCACTGTTAAATTTGCATACCATAACTACGCCCGCTGCCAGCCTCAAACTGCTATGAGCAGCAATAAATGATAAGATTGAAGAAAAACAGTGCTCTAAAGAGTGTGCTATTCTGCTTATGTGGAAATTTTGACGTGTATGTTATTGCATTCCTGTAATGACATTTCCATTCTCTGACGTTACTGTGTGTGCAGTAAAGTAGAAGTATTGTCATAGGAAATGTGACTCACTCATGTTTAGTTGAGTCCTGTTAGTCTTGTTAAACCAGTATGCTGAACTGCCTTGTAAAATACATGGGTAGGTTCAACATGGAAGTTACAGTTGTCTATGGATTTTGGAAGTTACTGCTCCCTTGACTAATAAACCTTAACTCTGCATAAATGTAGATGTTTGTAAGAGTAAGTGTAAAGTTGCCTCTCTGTGTGTGTGTGTCATGTCTAGAAGAGCATAGCGCAAAAGATATCTAAAAAGAAGTACAAGCAAATTGGTGGGTTAGAACTGTCCAGAAGTAAAAATAAAATAAAATTTAAAAATACCTAGTGATTTGTGCTTTCACGATTAGTAACTTCTGGTTCCTGTTACAGATAACGATACTATAACATCCTCCATTGTTACGTGTAATTTGAAAGTAACAGTTTCCCCCTGCCACCCCACCCCATCTCAATCGCAATATTGCATTCAGACTGGTAACAGCAATTTGTGACCAATTCTTATTTAACCAAAGTACCAGACAGTGACTTCCATACAGTACTGGAAACAGTGGCTTGCTTGCTTTGAAACTAATCGCATTCACATATTAAAAAAATAACCGTCCAACAGATGACAGTGACTATACCAATTCAAATTACGGAGTTGTCTTGGTCTTTTTTTGTCATGGGTGTCCCAGTGGAATGCAAGGGCTCAGGCAGCAAGTCATTAAACTAGTACTGTGATCACTCCTCACCTTCATCTGCACCCATACATTCAGGCAAAATCTGACTATTGAAATAGCAAATTTTCAACAATTTACGGTGTTTGCATGTTCTTTTTCTTAAAGCTTTATTTTCATTTGACTTGTTATTTCATAAGGTAGCCTTGTGATTTAGTAGTTTGGCATTGACTTGGTAATGGTAACAATCTTACCAGCCCTCCTATGAGTGTTTCTACTTGCTTGCATGCTTACAGTGGCATGCCTAGCAAGATCCTCTTCACCGCAGCAGGGGGCTTACTGCAGCATACATTTTCCTTCCTGATTTTTGTTGTTGTTGTTTATTGTTCACTGAGCACTTATTTTAAGGAGGAATCATGGGCATTTGTAATTGAAAGTGGTAAGCTGAAAAGCCTTAGCCAGTAATACTCTTCAGATCCTCCTCCTCCAAAAAAAAAGGCAACAGGGAATCCCCTGTCCTCTGTTCCCAAGCAAAAATAGAGTGCTTTTTCCAAAAAAGGAAGGATAAAGCCTTGTTTAATCTTTGTAGCCTGATCCTGGGATGTCTAGAGAAAATCAGAGAGGAACAGGGAGTCTTTCTTCCATTTCTGGCATTGCTGTGACTGCTACTTGGAAAACTGTCTGAAATTTCTCGTCTGTTTCGAGAAGAAACCATTAGGGATTGAAATCAGCTCAAGAGAAGATAAGGACGTAAAGAGGTGACTTGATTGCCATTTACATGTGCAGGTGTGAGTTACAAAAACAGAAGCCTGAGAGCTCCATTGGATAAACATGTGTAGGATTTTTAGCGTCTTGAAAGTTGAAACTAAGCAAACTTTAATTATATAAAAAGATAAAAATAATTTCCTTTAAGCAGTGAGGATGACAATAGATGTGTCTTCCCTCCCCTTGTCCCATCACTGCGTATTCTTTGCTCAGATCTAAATTATGTATCTTTCTAAAAGACCATTCTGTACTTCAAACATGCCTTTTTTTTTTTTTTTTTTTTTTTTAAGCTGAATCAGGAGTTAGTAGATGGAAATCCTGTGAGCTATTCAGCTGAGCCACCATGACTTTTCTTGTATTTTCTGCCGTTCCTCTGTGCTCTCTGTCTCTTCTCAACCCCTCTTGAAGAGCATTACGCTTCTTATTACAGCTTTGGCTGTTCTGGACTTCCCTTGATCTGATCAGACTTACTTTCTCTACTCACTGCATCAGCATGGCTTCTCTCTTTCGGAGTAGATTTCAAGGTGTATTTCTTACAATCAGAGGTTGTCATTTTTGATGGCACAGTTACCTAGATCTTTCTAGCTACTCAACTTAGTTTTAGCACCTGAATATCATGTTTGTTTTGGGTTTTGGCTTTTGTCCCTCAGGAGCAGAATGGATCTGTTCATCCATCAGGAGCATCCATTAATATGAAGAGGGAGTCTGCCAAGAACAGCGTAGTTGGCCAAGAGGCTAAAAAAAAAAAAAAAAAATTAACCAGGGCAGAGATGCCTCAGTGACTTATCTTAACTTTACTATCTATAACTTTGGATTCTCTGGAAAATAGCGAAGATGTCACTTCTTCCTATTTAATTCATGATTCATTTGGTAAAGATGCCGACGTTCCACCTCCAAGCTGCACATTTTCCTATTGTGGGGGAATTTTTTCTCATTCAACTATTATTAGATCTTTAAAAACATACTAGACTTGTCTTCTTCTCTCCCAGCCCCCAACCATTAATGATCTGTTACTATAGTGAGTTTGAATCTGCCCTTAATGGAAGACTCTTAAAATATTTAGTAATGTGTTCCCTCTGTTCCCCAAATAGCCTTTTTGTTGTGTTTTTTCGCCTAGAACAGTAAGAGCAAGCAAGTCAGTAATAGTCTACAAAAGGGAAAATCAGCTGCCTCTAAGGACTTTATCCCTGAATTTCTCAGTGTATGTTTGATGTTACGTTGAGGAGCAAAAAGATGTAATGTTTCATTTGAAGATTGATTAGTTTCTTAATTGTGCGGTGTGGCATTTCTTTTCGTGCATTTGCATTTGAGGTTGCTTGCATGCTTGGATATTGGGTGTGCTGTATCAAGTTGTATTGACTAAAGAAGAGCTTCTTGCAAGCACTCTTCATCTTTTTTGTGCTGACTAAAAAGAGATTAGAGGATTATCAGTTTCAGTTATGGAAAACTAAAGGTGTGAGAACATGTAATTTAATCACTTACAAAATACTTTGCTGGCTTAATTAGGGTTTATTCAACCAGAGCTAAGCCACATGAATGGCTCCTGTATGGAATTTGTCAGCTGCTGACATCCACAGAACTGTTGACTGGAACAGAGATCACCCTTTTAATAACTGCTGTGTCTTTACTTGGTTGTCCATGGTGCTATGGGACCTTGAGGATGGCAGGCCTGATTCCTGAACCCTTCTCCATATTTACTGATTTTTGGCTACCACTTAGTGTCTACAGTGTGTATGTGTGTGTAGGCAAACATTTGAAGAAAGATGAAAAGGCCTGCAAATGCTCTTTGAGAGGTGTTGTCTATATATACATTCCTAACCCATCTGTTACCTTCTTCTCCAGTGCTTCAGAAAGAAACGTGGATGCTTTGGCTGAAAGGAGCCGAGTGGGAATAGCATATCCCACAGCTTTTAGAGCCTGTGGGCAATCCATCTAGGGGCAAGAACTTACCCCAGAGCTTTCTTGGACACCTCAGAAGTAAAACTTTCTGATTTGAATAGTGATTCCATATAGGTACATAGAGATAAGACGTCTGGGAGGGCAATTTAAGTAATCCATTCCCCCTTGCTGTACAGCATTTAGTGTATATCAGCAACTGTCTGCAAGTTTGGTGATGATTGCTCTTGACAATCCTTTTTTAGTAGTGTACCCAGTGTTAATATTATTGCCTCCCCCTTGTTTTGCAGCAGATCTTAAGGTTTCTTTGCCGCCTACTCCTGTACCAGATTTCACATGAACTACAGAGAAGAGGAAAACTTTACTCAGCCTTTTGGCAATCGTCCCACTTCAGGGCTTTCATTGGCAGTGATCAGCACAACGTATATTGCAGAAGTATAGGCAAATGAATACTATGCAAAATAGTCTTTTCTAGGTGTTCTGAGTTATGTTAGAGTAGGTGTGCATTTCCATGTGTTTGAGTCCCAGTGTATGTGTGTTCATTTAGCAAAGATAATGAACTCTGACTGATGTCATGTATGGTTATTTCTCTTTATATAAACCCATATCAGGTGAACATCATAGGAAGAGCAGGCTGGTGTAAGCTAGCAACTTCTTTGTAATTGCTGAGTAGGACTGTGTATCAGCTATCCAAGAATTAGGTAGTCCTCCGTGATACTGCACCCCTAGGGAGTAGTGTTCTTGTATCAGTTTCATCCTTAAAGAAAATACCCCAAACTATCAATATAGAATCTGTCCACAGTTCCCAGAGACCCACTGACTCTTGTGAGTTTTCTGAATGGTGATTTCGCCTCAGCTTGGAGACTTGGTCTTAATTTCCATATCCTGGAGATTCTGTACCTAAAGAACAGGTATTACACGATATCAACAGCGTTTTCAAGTCTTAAAGGTTTGATACTGTCTGTGAAATCTAACTGTCAGTTGACCTTATTTTAGGAAAAACTGAAGTGAGAGCTCTTATTCCTAAGTAGTATCTCAAAGTTGAAATGAGAGAAGAGAATTTCTAGTGAAGAAAAATGGAACGTGGAGTAGCTGTACCTTTTTCTTGTCTTTGTGTAAGAAAGAAACTTATTCGACATTTTTGCAGAGAATAATTTGGCTTTTAGTGTGAGTTCTATTAAATTTTCTGTACTGGAAAAGGTTCTAAGATTCATGTAAATGTTCTAGTCTAATAGCAATTAATTTATATTAGGTATCCCTTCTCTGATGCGCTGCTTTGTGATAAAAACAATACACTGGCTTCTGTATGTTTTGAGACTTCCTTTTAAAAAACTCAGTTTCTCCCTCTGCTGAACAAGCCAAGCTTTGTAGGCTTTTTCTGCTTTCCTTCCCCTTCTCTTCCTTCTTCCTCCTACACTTTGGGTGTGTGGGGTTTGACTTGTGTGCGGTTTTTTCTTTCTGCAGCTAATCTCTGCGCTAAGTGTCTGGAGTAGGCTGCACTTAACTAGTCAATGCTTTTTTCGAAGTGTAGTGTTAAAATCAAGGAGCTGAACAGGATGCTAAGCTATTAATCCAACTTACCAACAGATGAACTTGACAAATTGATGCAGTAGTTAGAGACATGTCGGCTCTACGCTCTTTCACTGAGGTTTCCACCTCCACAACAGCATCAGCACAAGGGTATGTGTGGTTACCTTCACCAGAAGCTTATGCTGAGAGTAGTCTATAGGGAGATGCCAGCTGTTCCCTGGCAGATGTAGATTTTCTTCCCTTGTTTTCGCTGTGAATGAGTTAAGCTCTGACAGGGAAGCTGAGTAAGTTGCTGGCCCTAACTCCCTAGCTGTCACACCAAGAGTGATGGTGTGGGTGGACAACTTATGATTTGCTTTAATAAAAGCCGCTAATCTGAATTTGATAAAATAAACATTTGAAAAAACCTAATCCTTGACTTTTGAGTTTCTATTTTAAATGTGCTAATTAGTCCATGGTTTTATGTAATTAATAGTTCATATGCACCATACTTATGGTGTTGGTGTAAAATAATTACCACGGGTAAGAATGCTTCCTAATGCGGTTGGAACAAATAGTTTAATTTCCCTGAGGAGATGTAATGCTCTTATTAGTATGTATTGGTGTCATACTGCTGGAAAGCTGATCAGTTCTTCCAGGTGCATTTAAGAGTTCCGTAGCTGGAAATGTAAGGTTTAGCAGCTGCTCCTACATCGGAACAAGTGCAGTGCTGAATGCAAACTCATAGCCTATCAGCAGGAGATCAAAGACTTCAAGAGCAAAGTACATGGTCGTTGCTTATTTCTTCTTTACTTTTTGTCTTTATACAATGTAGGCAAACAATGCCAGTGATCCATGGTCCAGCTGGAATGTTGGGAAGTCTGGGAACTGGGATAATGGAAATGCTGTTGACAGCTGGGCAACAAAACCTGAAAGTGCAGCTGGCCAGAGAAACAGTGCTTCAAATAACTGGGAGGCAGCAGCAGCATTTGGTCATCCACAGGCATATCAAGGACCAGGTGTGTTAATACTGCTCTTATTTTTGAGTAAGTTACAGTAGGTGGACAGTGCAGGTAAGAATTGCTTAATCTTTCGTAACTATAGAACATGGCTTGTTAAAAAAACAAAAAGTAATACATTGCCATGCGGGTAAACTGGATACTAAAATAATAGGGCTTTTTTAAATAACACAAAATTTAAAAATTCAGATCCACAGTAACGGACACCTCAAACTTGTATGGAAATCTGGCAAGTCAAAGTCTTGTGCATACATCATCTATTCTCAGGGATGTTGTTCAGCTTGCATAACTGGAACTCTTAAACACCCTTGAATTTGTGCCCTCAGGCCTGTGAAGAAGTTGTCTCAAATCCTTAATTTTAGGACGTGGTTAGCCTTTCAGAAGACTTCTCTACCTTTTTGTAGTAAAAGCTTGAATTAAGAGGAAGACTCATAACTAGGGAATGCTAACCTGGAGTCTGTGAATATGAAACACTATTGAATTAATCTTAACTCACTGGCATCTCTTTCTTTTTTTTTTTTTCTTTTTCTTTTTCTTTTTTCTTTTTTTCCTCCCTCAATGGATTTCTAGTGTAGTGTTTTACAGGTTTCATGGGGATAGTGGTAATTGAGGAGGAATCATAAGGATAATAATACAGAAGGCTGAAGTAGATCTTAATATGCTTACCTTGTTGATTATCTGTGTTTGAGTGCTGGGGTAGCTGCTTTGGGTGTTAAAGAGAAAATTCTTAACTTTTTCCTTTCCCTGCCCCCTCCTGTATTTCAGCAGCTGCTGATGACGATGATTGGGATGATGACTGGGATGATCCAAAGTCAACTTCACCATCTTATCTTGGTTACAAGGAGACTGAGGCATCAGAGGCTGGGGGGGTCCAGCGTGGAAATTCTCGTGCAGCTGCTATGAAGTTACCGCTTAACAAGTAATGGAAAATGCAGGGCAAATGTGTATATTTTGAAGAGAATTGGAATTTTTCAGGATGTGTGAATGTGTGACCATTCAACCTTCTTGAAATATGCAATGTAAATATCATGTTTTTGGGGTAGAAGTGGAGATGGATTTGTAGTTCAGCATTCTCCCTGTGTGATCAAGAACACAGATCCATGAAAGCTTGAAAGTACATGACAAAGCTGTATAATTTTTAGAGGTGTTATACAGGCAAATGACACTCTTACAAGGTCTGAACTTCTGGACGTACCAGTCTTTAAAATTTAACTGTCTTTAACACTGTGTGCTCAGTGAAAATGAAAGGTGATGGATGGCTTGCTCATACAGTGAGACTGATCAGAGATGCTGCCCCAGAGTTTGTGAGCAATTTTAGTTGCTAGCAGTGGGGAAAAGTTCTGCTGTCCTGTGGTTGTACATCACCCAGGTTGATTCTTATACCACACAAAGCTTGATATTTTTTTTTAGATAAAAATCTCACAGTAGCCTGAAGCTTTGTCAGGGTTACACTAGCATTATCTCATGTTACAACTTAATGTTTGTTTATTCTAAAACTACTGTTACTCTGAGAGGCTGCTGTGTAGTAATCTTTAAGTGGATGAAAGCAGAGTAGAAAAGGATTGTAGAATAATGGTCTCCCTGGGTATGTAAGTAAAATCAACTGTCTCTGCATGACCAGTTGTTAATTTTGTTCATCAGTGGAGGCTTTGTCCAGTTTTGCAAGAGTACCTCTGCATCATTGTAGCATTGACTTGTTACAAACCCATTTAGTACAACCAGCATAAACATACCTTAAGAATGTTACTTACCTGTGAAGTCCTACTTTACTTGGGTTTCTGCAAGCAGGCAGTAGGTTGGCAGTTCTTCAAGGGCTAAGTATCTTCCTAATTAGAAAGAGGATGACCATTTGCTTTTGATAAGACTCTTTATGCAGACTTCAAGGACATAACAGTAAGTTTTGTGTGGTTTTCTTTCTAATTGGTGGATAAATTATTTAAAATAACTCATGTTTAGAAGCACTTCATAAATCCGCAGTTTGTCGTTCTTTTAGCTGATTGAATTCTCATCATCTGAAATGGCAGGACGGTGTGCATGGGCATCTGTCTGTGTGTGTGCGCGTTTCCAGAGAGGGCGGACGGCAGAGGGATGGCTGATGTTACTCTATGTCCTCCTGTTATGTTTGCTCTGGTTGTGCTCTGCAGAGCACAAATAGCTACTTTGTCCTGGAAAAAGGGGCCTGTGTTACATAAATAAAAGCTGGATGTCAGTAGCTAGAACTTTTCTGCTTTTTCAGGGCAAACTGTTGGTTGGTAAAGTAATCCATATAAATTCTTTTCTATACTTGAGAAATTCTAAGGGTTGTTTCGTTTAGTGGCAGGTAATTCTGCATATGTCACAGAAAGGAAAATACAGAATAAACTTACCACCTTGTTTTATTGTTAGATTTCCTGGATTTGCAAAACCTGGGATGGAACAGTATCTGTTGGCAAAGCAGCTAGCAAAACCCAAAGAGAAAATTCCCATAATTGTAAGCTGGGGATGTGTCTGTATTTTTTGTGTGTGGGTGGTGTGGTTTGTTTTGGGGTTGGGTGTTTTTTGTGGGGGTTTTTTTGTGGGTTTGGTTTTGGAGGTTTTTCTTGTTTGTTTTTAATCATCCCCACCCATCTGTTTTTCTCCAATGTAACTTTTAGGCTCGGGGTTGCTGTATGTCTTTGGGTCAGAAGAAACTGATAACTGAACATATAATTAGAAATATTACCGTCATAATGAAACTGTCTACCATTTAAGTATCTTAAAGTTGTGGTAGACTAAATTTCAATCGTGTGTCATTGAGGGATTTTTCAGAGTCAAGTCTTAACTTCTTTCTTTTAAGTGTGCTGATTATTATTCTTTTTAATAATTATTACTTTCAGTAATTTTTTGTCATGCTGGATCTGCATTACTCGTCATCATGAAAATAAGTTTTTTTTGGGATTGGGAGGCAGAGCACATTCATTACACTGTTGTATTAGTTATTTAGATAACTATCTAGGTAGTTATCTTATATGTAGGAGCTACATTTGTAAAGGTTTGCAGTATTCAGTCATGATGGTGAGGTCATCTTCTGATGTAAAAATAAACCCTTCTGGATATGCTGTTCTAGTGAAATGTGGTTGAAGTAGCAATCCCTAGAATTCAACAGTCCTTTGCTATTTGTGAAAAATTTTAAAATACAGAAGATAAACACAACTGTGGTCAGTCATCTCTAATTGCAAGAAAACCCTCTATTTCCTGACTATCAGTCCCTCACTGAAAACAATGTAAAGCTTCAAGTGAAGAAAGTATTTGTCGTCTTGTTTGCAGCCGGTATAACATGATATATTTAAAAATAATACTTGCAATTTCTTACAGATTGGTGATTATGGCCCAATGTGGGTCTATCCTACCTCTACATTTGACTGTGTGGTGGCAGATCCCAAAAAAGGTTCTAAAATGTATGGTCTCAAGAGCTACATTGAATATCAGCTGACCTGCACTGTAAGTATATCTGAAACAGGATCTTCTGTCTCGCAAATATGGGTTGTTTGTACATACAAATAATGCAGCTTGTGTGACTTTGTAACAGGGTTGTAAAAGTAAGTGGTAGTTGTCACACTTTTTTGCTCCCCAAAGAGTTACTTTGTTCTAGCATTTAAAGTTCCTCTGTAATTACAGAGTCAAGGCTTTAAATCATAGATTTTATTTACATTCCACATATTTACTATTCTGTTCACACTTGTTTCATGTCACTATCTGTAGATGCCTGTCAAAGTTCAGAGTTGTCTTTCTCTTGCAGAACACTAATCGGTCTGTCAACCACAGATACAAGCACTTTGACTGGTTGTATGAGCGTCTCCTGGTTAAATTTGGATTAGCCATTCCAATCCCTTCTCTTCCAGACAAGCAAGTAACAGGTGATTATTCCCAGTTGTGAATTCATGGAATGGGAAATAAGGAGATCACTTTTTTGCAGAGTTCAGTTATTTCTTACTGTTTTTTCCTATTATTTTAAAGGAAGTATCAAAAAAAACCCAACCTTTCACCGTTCAAAACTATGATGAGTCATGATGGCCTATTGATAATGAAATATCAGTACTAACAGCATCATTTCAGAACTCAGGTTTAATTATCTAGTCTAGTGATTTTTTAAAAAAGTAATGAAAAACGAACAAAAACTCCCATCCTAGTCACTGCAGAAGAGAACATTTATTGGACAGAGAAGATAACTACTTATGTTCTGTGTTTGCTGATTGTCTGGAGCAATGTCTTTGAGGGGTTTTGGATGGTTGTTTTTGGTTGTGTGGTTTGTGGTTGTTTTTTTAGTTTGGGTGTATATGGGTTTTTTTTGTGTTTGTTTGGTTTTCTTTTGCATTTGATTGTAAATGTGTTATATCGTAGGAGCTTTGAATAAAAGCTCCTGGAGGAAAGGGAGCATCCCCTGACAAACTGGTTTTTTGTTCACAAGTAAAACATTGCAGCTGTTTCTGCTGTTACTTGATTTCCCATGATTTGGAAAGTATCTTTCATTTGTATAACATTCTGCTCTGGTCTGATGGCAGTTTAGCTTGACCAAACTCTCTGAAGCTTATGGAGATATTTTCTTCTGACTTTAAGAAAAGTGGGATCGGACCCTTTAAATGCTGATGAGTTCAGCCATTGCAATTGCATATGGCAGTGCCTGTGCATTTTCAGTAGTCTCTGGCTTCCTTTCTGCAAGGGTGTGCTACGGTGCACGTGAAGAAAAGAATGGACACCTGTATAGCAGGAAAATGCATTACTTCTGCCTCTTTCAACTTACGTGTGTTCTGGTGAGATTTTCGTGCAGCCTTTAAGACAACCAGCCAAAAACAAACATACAAAAACTGGCAAGTCGCCAACGGTGTGGCTGCAGGCATCGCTGAATATGCAGCAGCTCTGCTGCGTTTGAAGAAAGCTAAGCATTGATGCAGATGCTGGGATAAGTGCCGAGGAAACTGAAGTGAGGAAGTGACTTCCTCCCATTAGCCTCATGCTTAGAATTGACCAGTATTTTTATTTAAACATGTGCATGTGGACTGAAAGGAAACCAGAACACATGATGGGGTCTCTAGATTTCATTGTAACTGTATCTTAAAAGACTCAAGAGTTTGGCATCACAGTTAAACCTTGCCTGTGGATTTCTGTCTTCTGGAGTCTGTGGGAGAGAATAATTAGCCTCATGCCAAAAATAAAAAAACCCCATGCCTCTTCTCTGAAACATTGTGTGAAACTCTGGAAAAAAAATGGTGTTTATGTTTCTTTGTGTTTAGGAGGCTTCTTTCTGAAGACTATCTAGGAAAGTATTTCTGTCCATTGGTCTTGGCAAAGCAAGACTCTGTACAGATAGACTGGCTTTGCTCAGGATCACGTTTTTGCTGGTGATGATATGTCTAATGACCAGCACATCACTTGCAAGTGTTACTGTTCAGTTGCTTTGCATTCCTTAGAGGAACGCTGCAGAGATTTAAGTATAAGTTAAAGACAGAACGAGGTATTACTGAAAGTTATATGATGTATCTTGTGTAGTAGTTGATTTTTTAAAATATTTTTTTCCTAGCTAATTTGCAATAAAAGTATCCATACTTCATTTTTCAGTAGTTATATTCTTGACGTGCTAGTCTTGCTAGTTTCCATATTGGCAATTAAAAGAAACCCCAAAACCAAACCACCCACAAAAAACTCAAGCTTGTGGAGCTGCTGCCATAGTAACTATACAGTAGATTTATACTGAAAGAGTATAGGCATTCAAGGTTTGTCATCTGTGCTGCTATGGAAATTAGAAGAGTTGGATGCTGGGGGAATTGCTCATTCCTTTCAAATAGGTCCTATTCACTGTATACTTTAGAAGTCTGATGTCATGCATTTTTTTTAATTGGAAAAGATTAGCTCAAGAAGATGCAATTTGTGCTAAAACTAAACAGTTCTTACAAAAACACAGTGATGGTGCACTACTAGTTTAAAAACAAAATTGGTTACTTATTTAAATGGTTTGTGTTAAAAAAAAGTCTCTTAACTACCAAAAAAATGAGTTAGTCTTCCATGTATGTATTCTAACCAGTTTATACATATGATTTATTGAGAATTTTTTTTGAGGCTTTTTTCTCGACACGTTAACTTACCTATATAGAAATATATTTATGGGAGGTGCTGCTTTTTCAAATCTGCGATTTGTATTTGAGCACTCCAATTTCACATTTGCAACTGCAGTGCTTTGTTAGCTAGGACATGACAGCGTGGAAGGTAAGTAGTTCCTTTTTCTCCAGTGTTGCTGAGCCTTACATTGGCCAAAGATGTACTAGACTGTATCAGAAAAATACCTGCATTCCAAGCCTGTACTTAGCTTCTCTGTTGAGTCATCTGAATACCTAATTTTTCCATCTGAAAGTTTATTAATTTTTTTCCTCCAAAAATTGATTTGAATTGTGGGTGGATATTACGTTTTTTTTAATATTTCCTGGCTATCTTAAAAAGGAGGAGTACTCTTGGTCAGTAATTAACATACTGTAATTTAAAGTTCTTCTGATTTGTCAGCGTAAGGTTTCCTTCTTGTAAGTTCTGAGTCATTAAATGATTAATAACTCACCAGATGAATTACAGGTTCTGTTTTAATTTAAATAAAATTAAAAAAAAAAAAAGAGCTGAGGATCTAGAGTAGAAATGTAACCATTATTGTTCAATGTATAACAGGGCGCTTTGAAGAAGAATTTATCAAAATGCGTATGGAGAGACTGCAGGCTTGGATGACAAGGATGTGTCGCCACCCTGTTGTTTCAGAAAGTGAAGTTTTCCAGCAATTTCTCAATTTCCGAGATGAGAAGGTAGGAAATAAAGTTCACACACAGACTGAGATTGAGGAATTGCTCCCCTCCTCCATCCCCCTTTGAACTAAGAGCTCAGCTTTGTAGCCTTCTCATTTGTCTGCCCCCTCCATGGGCAGTAGTGATGAGCTGAAAACTGCTGGGTTTACTAATTTAGTTGACTGATCAAAATAAAGCATAAAATTGCTTGTGCAAAATGCTATGTGCTGTTCCAACACAATGTGTAGCTTTTGTTGCCATCTTCTAAGGACAGTTTGTGTCCTCCAGCAGAATAGGAACATATATAACAACTCTTTTGGCGTTCCCCTTCTCTGTCTCTGTTGGGCTTACTAATCACTCTGGTCCTCTGATTGGTACTGCTTTGCTAACAGAAGCTACTTTGTAGCAGATCTAAGATGTCTAATCCTGTATTATATTTAAAAAAATCCCCCCTCCCTCAAAACCAGTTTTCATTGGAATGGATTGTAATAGCATGATGCTGCAGTCTTACCTGATATAGTCAGTCCTTTATGCCCATGCACCACCACCCCTAGCATTTTCTTACGCTTTTTAAAGAGGTTTTAGCATCTTCACTTTCAGTAAGTAATGGCTTCTTCATGGCTGAGCTCAAGCTCTGTTTACTAACTTGGGTATCTACTGATGAGGAAATAAAGAGGAAGACTCTGCTGCTTTCTCCTCAAAATAGTCATACTTCTAAATACACATAGATTTTTCTGAAAAAGTAAATGAACCTTGGAGGTTTTTAAGACCAGACTGGATAAAGCCCTGAGTAACTAAGGTCACAGCTGACTATTTTTGAGTTGGAGGTTGGACCACAAACCACCTGAGGTCACTTCCAACCAGAATTATTCTGAGAGCCTGTAAGCAGAGGCTTAATAACTTAGGACTTCAGTAGGAGTGCTGCTTACTATTTGGATGGCCCATGGAGAATTGTATAATTGTGCTAGCTAGTCAGCAGTTTTTGCTGTCTGACTTATGGACTGATACAAACAGAACAGATGTTGCAATACGTGTGGAATTTTTAATGTCTTTATCTGTTCCTGCTAAGAACTTAGTATGGCAGTTGCATAAGAGTCGCATGATCTTCTTGAGTAGCTTCTGATACCAGCACTATCTCATGTGCAGAGACAGCTGAATATAATTGCTTTTACACTGTATTTCAGTAATATACAAGAAGGGTCTGTTGACCCCAGAATCTAGAAAATGAAGTGCACGAGGAGGAGGGGGGAAGACTTCAAGAAACCTTGGCCCCACTGAAACTTCCATTTCTAGGTTTTTGATTTATGGGTGATCTATTGGTTAACTGTTCTCCTAAGCATTTCATTCACTGCTTAAGTACATGTCCTTAAAGATGCATGAACAGTGGTGGTCAAACTTTGTCTTTTTTTTCTTCACCCCTCACCACCTCAAGGAGTGGAAAACTGGAAAGCGGAAGGCAGAAAAAGATGAAACTGTAGGAGTCCTAATCTTTTCTACGATGGAACCAGAAGCTCCTGACTTGGACATGGTAGAAATGTAAGGTGGTTTCTTTTTGCATGGGTATTATGCATCTGGATATACAACAGATACTGAGTTAATATAAAACTAGAATAGTAAGCATGCACATATATTCATGGATTTGAAGAGGTATTCATCAAGGCAGAGCTGAAAAATTGTTTGAATGCAAGAACATGGTGGGACTCCGTGATGTCTCTTCGACTTCAGTGGTTGAATGCTGATCCTAAATTGATTTATGCAAAACTAGTTGAATACTGATCCTAGAACGATTTATTCAAAGCTACTTGACAAGATAGAGTACTGGCAGATCCTGTGGAGTTAGGTTTTTATATTGCTGTGGCTTCCATATATTGCTTGTGTATTTTGATCTTTAATCTTTCAACTATCAACAGTTCCAAAGTGCACTAGACTTACCGAGTAGCTTAGGATAACTGTAGATGGATGTATTGGATCTGGCTGAGCCCCACAGCAGCCCTCATGGTGCTGTGCTCGTATTGGCAGCTGAAGGGGCAGTGATGGCACACCAGTGTTTTGGTTGCTGCTGAGCAGTGCTCATGCAGCATCAGGGCTGTCTCTTCAACCTTCCACCCCCCCTCACCACTGGGCTGGGAGTGGGCAGGATCTGGGATGGGGGACATAACCAGGACAGCGGACCCAAAGTGATCAATGGGATATTCCATACCATATGATGTCTGCTCAGGTATAAAGGCTAAGAGAAAGGAGGAGGAAGGGTGGGGAGCATTCATTATTTACAATGTTTGTCTTCTGGAGCAACCACTACGTGTACTGAAGCCCTGCTTCCTGGGAAGTGGCTGAACATCGCCTGCTGATGGGAAGTAGAGAATAACATCTCTTGTTTTCCTTTGCTTCCATGTGTGCGACTTGCTATTGCTTCATTAAACTGCCTTTATCTTGACCCACAAGCTTTTTTTTTTTTCCCCCATCTTTTCTCCCTGCCCTGTTCTGCTGAGGAGGGGAGTGATAGAGTGGCTTGGCGGGCACCTGGCATCCAGCCAGGGTCAATGCATCACTGTGGACCATCAGGGAAAACAATGTTTCTGTAAGATACTTGTATATGTTGCACACACGGTATGATTCTAATATCTGAAATACATGGAAAGCTATTAAAAATGAAAAGTTACTTAAATTATCAGATTTTCATTTTTAAACGTGGATTTACTCTGCAGCCTTTATTTCAGTCCTTTACGCTTAATCATTTTTACTAAAAGATACATAGTATGCATGACATGCTTTTCTTGCTGTTGTAGAACATAGAAACTTGGATAACGTTTTGTGTCTGAAGCTGTGAATAAACTAGATAGAAGTGTTCATAGTAGCAAAGCAGTAGTGTACCTACACCTGGAAATAGCCCAGCATAGGCCTTATCCAAGTGATGCAGGGCATATTAATATGTATATAATAGCTGTTAGGTAGAAGTTCTGTACTAGTAAAAAAGATGGACATTTTTAGGTCACTTTCACTGCGAACATGAGGATTTCAAACTTGACTACTTATGTGATACATTTTATATAAATCCCAGTGGTATAAAAGCTGAAGGGGTGAATCAGAGGGAGGATTTTGTACATAGGATGCAGGAGAGAGTGAGTCTGTATTGTATACAGAACCCTGGCAGGGAATGACCTGCATATGTTCTGCTAAACAGTTTGTCCCCAAACAGGGTGAGGGCAGGCAAGCAGCCCGCGGGGAACGGTCACCAGAGGGTATTGGCTCCTGGGCTAGCGCTGGCAACCTAGGTTGGTGCTGGGGACCTATCTCCAAGCATTGCAGGGGTGGCTGTAACACCTGCGATATCCACACCACGTTCCAGTGCCTGGGAATGTCTCAGGGTGCTGTTAAATGTGTCTTATGAACACAGTCTTGAAAGCTGTTTTTCCTGTAAGTGGACAAACCAGCTTGTTCTTGGGTTTTTCAGTGAAAAAATGCTCTTTACTGAAACAGTTTTGCTAGTACTTTGGCAGTCCTGTGTCATCCTGGTTCTGATCAAAGGATGGTAACCCAGTGCTGGTTCATGAACTTTTTCTGTGATCATGATACCATAAAATATGAAGTACAGAAAATTAAAGGATGGTTTGCTACTGGGAAAATGGGAGTAAAACAAGGGCCTCCTGGAAAGCCCACGTTCTGTTTCTGTGCAAGTAACTCTTCAGATATGGTTTCCAGTTGAGGGAAGAGGTGTGTGTGGGGAGGTGGGAGCTCTAGGTGGTTGGGCCACAGCTGGAGCTGCTGCCCCTGCCTCTGGGGAGTCACTTAGGGTTGCCTTGCTATGAGAGCTGTCTCATACAGGCTTTGGCTGAGAGCATTTCTAAGATCTGATGCAGTTTGAATAATTCTCATTGAAAATTAGGCAATATATGCCTGGTTTTCTTTTGTAGAGTTCAAAGAGCATTGCTGTGTATGCAGTGCTGTGTTAATGGAAAGCTTTGATAGCTGCGTGAAAACATGCTTAAAGAGGGGTAAAAAGGCACATACTAATTCACAATTCTCTTGAGCATCACTGACTTTTTTTCCTCTGTATAATACAACTGAACACAATGGTATTGTCAGCATAATATGAAGTTATGCATATATATTTCCTTAGAACGGCTATATTAATTTCTATTCACCTGTTTTAGAATTTTATTAAAATATCTGGAACATTGTTCATTCTTGTATGAATTTTGCTATATTCGTTACTCTGACATCTAATTTCCTGTCAGTGTGGGGTCCTGCTGTTTGTGTTAAGTGCTCTAGGGATGAATTTTCCTTAAATCAGATTTTCTTATTTTGCTGTTCTGTTGTTTGATCTCAATGGGGAGGATATTTAGCTAGTAGGCTTTTTTTTTTTTTAAGGTAACTAACTATAGTAAGAACGATAGTCCAGTACTATGTGTTTAATGGGTAGGTGGGGAATAGAGTGAAAAATGTCTGTATCTAAAGAGGGAAGTTCTGACCTCAGTGAAATGGCAGAGATTTCAAGCAATTAATTTCTCTGATTTTTTTTTTTTTAAAAAAAACATGGTTGACAGTACTAAACATTTCAGTATTGCATTTAAAGTTAATGTAGTGCATCTGTTAAACTGCTTTTTGTTTTTGCTTTTTCCAAATGCCACAGAGAACAGAAATGTGATGCAGTGGGTAGGTTCACCAAAGCAATGGATGATGGAGTTAAAGAGTTGCTGACAGTGGGACAAGAGCACTGGAAGAGGTGTACAGGGCGTAAGTGTCCCTCCTGAACTCAGCAGTCATTTCTGTGTTGGTTTTCTCTGTGTTTGGGGGTTGTTTTGTCATTGTTTTTGTTTATTCTTCAAGGCACATTTTAAAACTAAAGGAAATCCTATATTATCATGAGAATTGTGTGGTGTGCTGGCTGCTCTCAGTGTCTGAGAGTATAAATTGTGCAAGTTTTTTGGCTGGGTTTTTGGTTGGGTTTTTTTCTTTCTCTGGTAACAGAAATATCTGGTCCCTGCCCATAGGTTTAAAAATACTGAAAGTTAAATGATTCCAGTAATCTAGCTAAAGCCCTTGTTGGACCTATTCTCCTATATTTGTCATTTATCTACATTTTAGTGACATGGGCAAAACAGACCTGTCTATTTGAAATCATAAATTATTGCATTTTATTAACCCCTTATTTAGGATTCTTGCATGCCAGGAGGAGTGATTTAAAGATAATGAGTTTAAAAAAAGAAAAAGAAAAAACAACTTTATTCTAAATTAATCTTTAGCCCAATTCTTTTTCTCCTATCTTGTCTCTTCCTTCCCACAGATATTTAGGGTTGCAGAACTTCACACCAAGTCCCTATGACTCTGCCTGGGCTCTAATTTCCTAGTCCACAGCAGTGTTCAGTGTTTGTGGCCACCACAAGGCAGCTATTGAAAGGAAGCAGGTACTACAGCTGAGGATCATAAAAAGAAACACTTCAGGGCAGGCTGTAGTGTCCGGTGACCAAAGACCTAGCACATAAATCTCCTCCACCTTTTTTCCTCTCCTTTTTTTTTTCCCTCTTTTTTAACTCCTGCCAAAAAACATTGTCCCCAGACTTGGGAGTAAGTACATCTCCTGAGTTACCTCTTTGTGGCTTTCTAATCTGACACTGCAGTTGAGTATCTGGGGCTGACCAGAGGGCATCGGAAATGTAGAAGCCCAGTCTCTTCTGGCAGTGATTATATTAGACCTTACTATGCGTAGGATGTGAACTTTAAATTATTTATGTTTCCCCACTTTGAACAAGAGGGTTTCTTTCTACAGTGTTAGGTTTACAGTTGGATTCAATGATCTTAAAAGTCCAGCCTAAATGATTCTATGATTTTAATGTCACTGACACTCCTGCTTGTCAAAAATAGTTATAACACAGGACACAGCTGTAATGTTGAACAGATTTTATTTCACTAGGAAATGATACTGGGGGGGAAGCAGAGGGCAGGGGAAAGAATAAGGTCCCTCAAATGAGACTGGAAAAATAGCATTGCTTTGCAGTTACAGAAACAATGGTCAAAACCACCATAGCTAAGGGCTGGCTGGGACTTGTGCTTACAGTAGAAATTCAGTATTTTGTTTACTACTAAAATCTCCTTAAACTTATGACACTAGTGCTTTAGGTATGGAATTACTCTTCTTGTATTTAACAGTTATTAATTAGTTAGCATAAACACAGTAAGTCAGATGTGATTGTGTTGAAAACTTTAACTTTTAACTTTCTGGACATTCATACTGAATGGAAAAAGGAAACTGGTAACTCAGGACATGCAAAACTGAAGAATTTCAGTAGCCTCTTTGATTTCAATTTCCCTGTCAGGTCTAGTCCCAACTCCTAGTCAGAAGTATTTTTGACATTTCCTGAACAATAGTTACATGCATTCCATTCTATGATATTTAAAATGACTGACAGCGGAAACTGCTTAAATGCAAGTGAAAAGAAACCAAACGTTCTTCACGGAAGTTTCCACTGGGGATTCAGTAACAGGTTAATGGGTGATAGCAGAACTCCAGTACTCTGAATGGTACCTGTTGTATATAGATACATACATATACATATATATATGTGTGTGTATGTATAAAGAAATACCAGTTGTCATAAATAATTTGACTTCTGGTCAAGAACTTGATCAAAGATAGTCAATAAAATTATGCAGTTCAGGGGGTTTGGGTTTTGATTATTGTGGTGTTTTTACCATGCAAAGGAGTTGCTCTGTGAAAATCAGATTGTGTGGGATGCTAGAGCAACTAAAAAACTATATACCTGGACACTGTACCCTCTGAATACAATTTTTTTGACAACAAAAAGCACATATACTTGGGGTTTTTTTCTGCTAGCATAGGTAGCTTATAAAAAACCTACTTTTTCTTTTTAGGCCTCTGGGGTGGTGGTATTCATAGTGTTACTACTAAATGCACTCATAAATCACAGCTTATTGACTTAATTGTGAGGAAGGAATTTATGCATACATTTTCATTAAACAGATTATGAAAAAGAATTTTATTATTCAAATACTTGCATCAACTTTTATCCCTAGATTATCTTGGTTTTTAGTGCCTTTAAATATATAATCCATTATTTGGGGGGAGTTTAGGTGTTATAGGTCCATATAATAATATCACTTTAAAATATTAATGAGATCTATTCTCCATATCACTGCAGCACTTTCACCCCACCCCCAGAGGATAAAGTCCGCTCGTGAGGGGGAGAAAAAAATCTTGCTGTACGCAAGGAGGGCTGAGCTAGGAGCACAGTGAGATTATTTTTTTTTTAATAGCAGTCACACACTCCCCAACTGTTTGTGGCTTTCAAGAATACATATTGCAATTGTGTTATCCAATTTTGGAATGTCTGTAGCAGGGCGGGGGGTAAGAATATGGCTGTAAATGCTTCACTAGAGGAAATGTAAAACCTAGTTGGTTTTGACATCTCTTATCAAGTTTTGGAAATGCTGCAGATTTAGTCTCACTTATCCTTGTGGGTTTTTGCTTCTGTTTCCCTTTTTCCCCCATCCTTTTCCCACTTTCAGCACTACCCAAGGAATACCAGAAGATAGGAAAAGCATTGCAGAGCCTGGCACTGGTCTTCAGCACTAGTGGATACCAAGGTATTTCTATAGCTTCATCTGTACTTTACTTAACAGAAGATATTTTAATTACATCATGCTACATTTTTTGCCAAAGGTCTTAATGCTTTCCTCTTTGTACTTCGGATGTCAGACATGATTCTGGGAAAAAATATTAAAAACTGGTTTCCCTGTGTATTATGGGGGTTTTATATTCTAGTCAGCAATCTTGTTTTCTCTCACTGTCTAAACATGTGGTGGGTTGTTGTTGTTAGTGGAGTTTAGCTTGATCTCATGAATACGTAATCTGGCCACTGACCTGACTGACAAAACATGCTGTAGCATATTTTTTTTTTTGTGATATCAAAGGAAAGGGGAGAAAATGCAGCCTTGACAGTATCTGTCACAGAACTATTGTGTGACTTCATGAAACAACTACTCCACATGAGGGTGGAAGACTTACCTATAAGATTTCAGTATACTATTATGTGGGCTGGAGGGTTGGCTACTGTAGCCTTTTCTTGTCCTTCACGTTTCCTTCTCCTTCACGAGCCCCAAAATAGAGCCTATCATGTTAGGTGTGAAGGTGTGGGAGGGAAAAGGAGGGCATCAATTGCTCAGAGTTCTCCTAAAATGTAGTCTTTAGGCCAAACTTAAAATGCTGCTTTGATATGTTAAGTTCTGTTGATGTCTTCCAGATAACTGGAAAATACATCCTCACAACTCAGAAGGAGCTTACTGAGTCCATTTTCTCTGAGATTCTCTTGTCAAATTTCTTTTTTTCTTGACTTAATAGCAGAATTTCTCTGTTCTAAAACCTTAAATGTTACAGCATAGTCTTCCTGAAATCTTTCAGTCTTAGGACTTCTAGTTGACCAGTACTTACTCTAACTACTCATCTGTCCCTTGCTTTGTACTCTTAAAGCTTTGCCCCATAAACCATGTATTAAAACGCAGCCACTTCTGAAACGCAGTTTCTCTGCTGCTAAAAACGCTGGAAATAGGCATAGTCGCTGTAGTTTGATCTCATCTTTGTCCTGTATTTCACAGGATGACTGCTTCGTTAGAATTGGAGCATAGCATATTGCCTAAGACGTTACTTCTGGATGTGAGAATCAAGCTGGGGATTTGCATAGTTAGGTAGTCTTAGCATAGGTTAGAGAACTGTGAATTGCAGACAGATACAATCTCTAGCAATAATTCTTGAGAAAGGACTGAAAATTGCTTGAACTATAACACACGTTCTTTTGCCAGGATAAAAGGAAAACAGTATGGCTTAAAGCTAGGATGCAAAATTGCAGATCAGCCTTATGAAGGAAAGCTGCAATGTGATTTCCAGCATCTTTGACTGGTACGAAAAAGTAGGTCCCATGATGCTTGGGAACAAGGCAAGGTTGTTTCTGTTTGTTTGCTCTGTTGTACCTGGTTGCACCCTAGTATCTTGCTGAGGAAAATGCCCTTCTCACTGATGCCTTTGTCCTGATTCTGTATGTTTTGTTCTTTTTAATAACTGGTACACTAGTGTATTTTTTCAGAATTAATAATGTATGGGATTCTTTGCTTTTTAATTTGGGTTCCCAGGAAGAGAGAATTAAGTGCAGTGTGCGTGTTGCTTTAAATGTCTTCATCACTGCTGCCCTCACTGTCCTGCCTGCTGTTCATGTACAATTTCATTTGACGGTTGCCTCAGGTACAGGTCTGTGGATTAAGCAGACTCTGCAAGAGCTTTAAGCACCTGGATTTAAACTGATAGGATGCGGCTTTCCTGATCTCAATATTTAAAAAAGGCATGTTTCTTCAAATGAAGTACTAGCTAGGCTGAGTATGGGGTATGATTTTTCTGGACTATTGGTAAAGAGGAATGGCTTCTTCAGCATACTTAAAGGCACTCAGTTCAGTTTCTGTTGGCAGCTGAATCTCTTCATCATCTTTTTTTTTTTTAAATGTTAGAGTTGTGGAAATTTTAAGCATAGAGGCCACTGAAGTTTGCAACAATTGATTTGATGACATGAACGTTTCCAGCTACTGGTAGCTGACTTCTGACATACTGAATACACTGTTAGTTGGTTCATTTGCAGAGGTAGGATGGGATGTACGTGCTGTCCCTACCTCTTTCATCAGTGCTGTCTGCTTGCTCTGTGAAGCCTTATGCGTGGTGAATGTTTCCTGCCTTTTCTGATTTCCAGCCAAAAATGCTTAAGATTGCAGCAGGCAAGGTGCACTCATTAATCTGACTCGCTCAAGCTCTCTTTCTTATGTTGCAGAATGAGCCTTATCAATTAGTTTCCAGCCACAGTGCATATTAGGAATCTGTCCCCAGTATTTGCAGAGGCAAGGGTACCTTTTAAAACTCTTAAGGACATTGAGAGGTTCTCATTTACCTTGGCCATAGGCTTATGTACTGTCTGACTGGTTTTAAGAACATGTGCTTTGAAAGTATGATCCTGGTCCAAAAAAGCATATTGACAGTTCCAGAGTATGCCCAGAAGTGTCTTGCAGCCTGACACTACGTTGCCTATCTTATTGCATCGTGCGATGCTCTTAGGTTAACACAGCCTTAAATAGCATGGCTTTTCTTTTGTGGTGCCAAATCTGGGCAAGTCTTTGTCCTGTATTAAGAAAATGTGAATGGCTGGGGTATGCCATTCAACCATAGTAAGATCTCCTAATCCTACATTACCCCTCAGGAATTTTGTTACACAGTTACGTGGAAGTTGCACTGTCCTGCCAGCTAGCAAGAAGCACGTCTTCCCTTCTGAGCTGCTTCTGTGCTGCACGCTATCAGTCCAAGGTGTACCTGTCAAGAAGAATCTTGCTACAAGTAATTCCCTAGTACATCAAACTTCAACTTTTTTCTATTCCTGGATTCTGTTAGAACGTGCTTTGAAAGAAAAGAAAAGAAAACAAAAACACTTCTCGACAAAAAAAAGTTCTGCTGCCTCACTCAAGCCTTACAGAGTATTAGTTCCCTTAATATGCGTGGTGTATTCCCTCAGAAGTGACAGTGGCATTTACCAACCAGTTGAACTGCTAAGAGATGCTCTGCTAAACATCTCCAAAAGACTCCTCGTAGTTTTACATCTTCCTTCATCTCCCTATGTCAGCTTGCAAGCCTTTAAATCAATGAAAATACCAGTTTCTCCTTGTAGTCAAGTTAAAAATATCTGTAGAGTATTACTGGCCAGTTTGACTGGTCATTTTACCCCTTTAGTGAATGCTTTTAAGCCCTCTGTTTCTCATGGGGATGTATGTACTGCACACTGCCCTAGTTTTGTTTAAAAAGTCAGCAGCATGTGGGGCTTTCTATTTTTCCATTGATTAAAGAGCACCTGACATGCTCATATATCCTTGCACTGGGACCTAGTTCAGCTTTCACAGCTGGAGTTAAGAAGCTTCGTGTTGGTTCAGAAGCTGAGAATGCTAGAAACAGCCCTGTCCAAGTAACAAAACTCCAACCAAAACCTGTGCTGACAACATTGATTGGGAGCAATCTGCTGCTGGAATTAAAGTTACTCTGATGGGCGAGCATGTGGGTTGCATGTGGTATATCTGACAAGGTGGCCTGGTGTAGGGAGTGACTGACTGAGCAGGGCATGGCGCTGCTGATAATGTGTATTAGAACTTGGGGGCTGTAGCAGATGAGAGATGAAATCTGACTTTTTAAGGCTGCCCTGGCACTACCTGAAAAAGAGATTGTAGAAGAAAAAATGCAACATGAGGAGCTGGAGATATTTTTCTGCCTGTCTATCGCTGGGATCCAATCTCTGGAACAACTTTTAAATACACTACCGGCATCAATACTATTGAAGCATTGGAACAGGGTGCCCAGGGAAGTGGTGGAATCACCATCCCTGGAGGTGTTTCAAAAATGTGTAGGCATGGTGCTTAGCAACATAGTTTAGTGATGGACTTCACAGTCCTGGGTTAACAGTTGGACTTGATGATCTGAAAGCTCTTTTCCAACCTGAATGATTCTATGATTCCATCCGTTAGCCCTACTTTTGGAGGAGTGTGAATGCCTCTGCTAGTAGTAGAAACTGTACCAGCTGGCTGTATGCCCTGCTGCCCCCTTATGAAATGGGATCAATTTTGGGAGGATTTGTCTAGATTCTTTGAAGCTGCAATCCATGAAGGTCTCTTGAGTGAGTTCTGCACAGGAGGAGAGGATTTTCTCTTTCTACTCAAATATACATACTATTCCTCTTTCTTTTTGCTTAGATAGGAAAAGTGATTGTGTTTTATGGCATGATGAAACAAACAGCAACATCTAGACCAACCTGGCTTCTGACTAATTAGACCCATACCATATTTTATCCCAAAATCTAGGAGTCAGTTGCCTAAGCAGCAGTTACTTCAAGGTTACTTCTGAGCAGACATGGGAAATTCTGAAATAATGAAATTACTTAAGTCTACCTAAAATAATGAAACTGATCTCCCTGAAATTTTCTTACTGTTTTACAACAATGTGAAGATACCTTCTGAATTACGTATCTCTTAGGTCTCACAATGGGATTTCATAGAATTGTAGAATCATTTAGATTGCAAAAGACCTTTGAGATCATAAAGTCCAACTGTTAATCCAGGACTGCCAAGTCCACCATTAAACCATGTTGCATGTTAGTATTACTTTTATTTTATCTAGACAGGCTCAAATAGGAGAAAAATAACTTTCTTTAGCAGTGTCTGTGTTGCTGGACTTACAAGTTCTTAGGATCAGTAGCTTTCCCTCAAAGCTTTTGGCTTTATGAAACCAGTCTAATGGAAAGTAAGAAACAATTGATAGAACTGAAGCAACATTCAGTTAACGTTGTTTCCTTTAGGACATGCTAAAATGAAGGAATCCCATCTAATAAATCTCGAACATAAATTAGTCCATAAGATATTTTACCACAAGAAGATACTTTAATGTTCAAATTAATCATTAATTAAATGAATGTTTGATAATTTTCAATTAAGTCACTGATTTATGTCTTTAGAATAAAACCAAAATATTCATAAAAGACTAACTGCTGCCTAATATCAAGACATGTCTGAAAGGATGAGAAAAATACTTTTTTCTTAAACTAAAATTCAATACCTGCAAATTATACCTTCCCCTTTCTCTACCTCAATTTGCTTTCCATACGTTGACTACGTGCTGTGGACAAGCTAACAAGGATGGAAAAAACCTGTGGTGTTTTGGGAAGGTGAAGTGGCATGAAAAAACCAAGAATGTAAGGCTTGTATCCATCTTTGTCCCACGTAGCCATGTCTTGCTAGTAAATACAGTGTTACGAGCACTTGTGGCGTTGTCTAGCTTAGAATTTGTGGTGATGTCTGTATTTTTAAGTGTAGTTTGTGGGGCCATTTGATCTATTTCATATGATGATGAAAGTTAGAAACTCACTCCTAAAAGAAGAGATTCTTACAGATCTTGAAAATATTATCCAAGAGTTCCCTAAAGGGTTAGAAAGCTTGTTGGCAAGAAAAAAGTTACTTGGGCCACCTCCTGCTTCTTCTGGCCTTTCAACAGTTACAGTCCAGGACGATTGGAGAGCTTGGGGCTAGCATCGCTGCTCTGTAGGGCATCATGGAGAATTTACTGCTTGTCAGGTATGAAAATAATGTACTAAAAATCAGAAGAGCAGGTGTCTCTTCGGCTTTGTTAGTCTAACTTCTAGTGTCACCCTCCTCATTCTCCCTTCACTCCCATTCTGGTAAGCTTCCTGTTGCCCTGTGTGGGGGAATACCTGTGTAATTAAACCACATATGAAATGTGGAAGTGAATAGTGCTAGTACTATGGTAGAGCAGTGTTTATGTGGTCCCTTTAGCATTTGTTCTCTACAAGATCTTTGGAGTTTCCATTCTTTCATATTTTTTTCTAACTTCTTCATAACTGCTGGTTATAAAATTATGCCTAGGCATTTATTATAATAAAAGAAGCTATTTTAGAAATTTGCTTTGAATCAAGGCAGGTTTCTTACTGTAGTTTGAACACTGACGTTTACTTTTAGGAGAATCTGATCTCAATGGAGCAATAACAGAAGCAGGAAAAACCTATGAAGAAATTGCCAGTCTTGTAGCAGATCAGGTAGGAATATTATGAATGCATTGGCCTAATGTGTACAAACGTACCACCTATTTGGATCACTTCTGGCTTTTTTTTTTCTTTTCTATTAAAACATAACTACTAGTGCTGCAGACCAGTTAAATGAAATTAATACTTTTAAATGCGCTTTCATCTGCTTTTCTACTATGTGTCAACTTAGGGGGGATGTGATGGGAGGTATTTCTCTTGGATCAGAAAGCTCACATTCTGGTTTCTAAAATATTAAAATTGTTACTTCCTCTTTAAATGTGTTTTCTGATGTTAGTGAGCTGCCTTCACTACAGATACAAAAGGTGAATCCTCTTGATCTCAAGGTTGAGTGTGGAAGTTCTTAAAACAGCTTTCCAAATCAGCAGCTAAGGAGATGCACCTGTGCATCTACATACCCCTATATGTAATGAGATTGTACTGGTAACTCCTTCAGTGAAAATTTGAGGCAAAAACCCTCACTTCATAAGTTAGTGTTGAGTGAAACAAAGAACAGAGGCTTCTGCTCACTGGTGCTTGGTGCCTTACTCCTAAGAGCTTATATTTTAGTACGGACCTTTTTAAATTTGAAAAACTGACAGCAAACAATTAAGATTTTAGTTTGGGGTTTTTCTATTTGTTTCTTCCCTTTTTTCCCCTCACCTTTTTTTGGCATCATAGTTTCTTTGCTGTGGTGTCAATATGACACAGATGCTTTTACTAATGCTTATACTTTGTTTATTAGCCGAAGAAAGACCTTCACTTTTTGATGGAAACAAATCATGAATATAAGGGATTTCTTGGTTGCTTCCCTGACATCATAGGAGCTCATAAGGTATGTGGGGGCCTTTCCTTTTAAGGATTGAGCAGTAGGAAAATTACAGCAACAAAAGTGATGGTGTGGCACACTGCATTTGTGCAGCAGCCTGGCCCCTGCTTCCAGAAACACTGAAAGTTTCTGTGAAATGGGTGTGTTGATTTTTAAAATAAAAAAATACTTAGAAGGGAGGGAAGCTAGAACTTGTCTCAAGATTTGAGAATAGCTTTGTGATTTTCTTCAGGTTGACTTCATGTCCCAATGTGATGAATAGCAGTAGTGTAAATTTGTAGCATTTCAGTCTTTACATAGTTGATACTAAACCATACTAGTATTGTAGGAAGACTTGCGTATACTTACATGGCTAGCTTACTGATAAATAATCATGTGCTGCCTAGAAGTTTCTTTAATATTAAAAAATAGAGAACAGGGCTAACTTTTTTTCTGGGGAAAACCAGTCAAACAAAAAAACACTAGCAACAAAAACCAACCCCTTTGTTCTCTGTAATATGAAAGATATCAAATAATAAAACAATAAACTTAGCCATTGTGTCTAGTTTTGGATATTCTGGTGTTGGTTTTGTGGGTTTTTTGGTCCTAGTGTTATGTTCATGCTGTAACATATTTCAGGAAACTAAACAATTTTGAATTATTAAACAAGCACACAAGTAATTTTTTTTTTACCACTCGAAGTGTTAAATGTATAAAACAAGAACGTGCTTCTGAGAGCAACAAAGATAAAAGCATATCAGGTTTGTGTATTCTTTCTTCAGGACACTTACAGTCCCTCATCCCACAGAATTCTTGGGGAAAAATGCCATAAAAGGAGAAGAAATGTTTTTAAAACTTGAAACATAAGCCTACTGCAAGAGATGTGTAAATAGATTCTTCTGAACATTGTTTGGCACAAATATATTGTCAGGGGGGAGGCATTTCTTTTTATGCTTGTTTGTGACACAAGGATTTTCCTGAATTGAAAGTTATATGCTGCAATAACTTTGTAGGTTCTTGGAAAATAGTTTATGTTGTCTTATCTTTTGTAATATGCAAATAAGGTTCTACAGATATTTGATAGTTTGGGGCTTTTGGGTGTCTGTGTTGGTCACCTGTGTTTTGAATCTTGGTCCTTTTTCCTTTCTCTATATATGCTTGTGTATCATTGCCTCTACCAAACTCAAATTCCTAGTAACTATGTTCATGCCTGTGTTTGAAGTCGCTTTTTGCAAGCTGTTAGGACTCTTGAAAGCAATAGAGTGAAATAACAAACCTGAAAACGTGGGAAGGCAGAATCAGTCATGCTGTGTGTGTATATATATGTGTGTATAGTGCTCAAGATCAAAATGTGGCCAGTGGCATTCTAGACTACTATAAAGACCTTTAAGTTGACTACTCTTTTAATCTACTCTTTTTATCTTTCTGCATTTGGTTTCTACAGGGAGCAATAGAAAGAGTGAAGGAAAGTGATAAATTAGTTGCAACCAGTAAAATAACGCCACAAGATAAACAGAACATGGTGAAACGTGTGAGCACCATGGCTTATGCACTACAAGGTAAACCAGATTTTAGGCTAAATGGCAATGTTATAGACCTTTTAAGGACATATCTTAAGTGACAAACTTTGAAAGAGAATCTTTATTCTACCAGGAATGATAAGAGCTAGGTTTGTTTTTTTGTTTTGGTTTGTTGGGTTTTTTGGTTTTTGGTTGGTTGAGTGGGGCGTTTTTTGTGACCTGCATAGATTTTCCTAAAATTGCAGTTATTTTTGCCCATTGTTTTCCTTCAAATCTTATATTGCTGTTCCAAAAGATACAAGTTTTGGAAATGCAATTTAAAAACAAAAACAAAACCAAAGCCAAACAAACAAAAAATCCAACAAAAAAAACCCCAACCACCCCAGACCGATTCTTTCATTATGAAGTGATATTTCAAAGAAAAAGCATGGGCCTTGGTGCAGGAAGCCGTTAATCATGTGCAGAAGTGTTTTTCTGACTCATGGTTTAGTCAGACATGATCCAGTTGAGATTCATGTTCTTGTGGATAAGATTTTTATTTCCTGAATGTTCTTTGAATGAACTTTGTAGGTTAGACATGTTGTGCATATAAGACATAGCACACTGCACTTGAAAAACTGGGGAAGTGAGGAGTCAGGGCTCAGTCCTGTAGGGGTATCAAGCCCTTAAGTGCATCTTTTTACTGACTTCAGTGGCACTACTCATTGCTGAGGGAGTTGCATTTATTTTAGCTGACTTAAAGCCAAGAGTATTTTACAGGACAAAGTCAGAGCAGCACACAGAATGGATTTTAAAAGCAAACAAGAAAACTCCCCACCCGCTTCCTGGTCACAGTGGTGCAAGAGGACTGTGCTGTATAAGTGATAATCATGGAAGAGACCTCTAGGATGACTTTTACTATCTTAGAATATTTCTTCTCCGTCTATTGGTATCTCAAAATGTATTTTAACTTTTTAATGCTGTTTCTCAGGTTCCTACTGAAACAGCCTCAGTCAAGAATGGGTCAAACACAACTGGCTGTGTCTTTTTTTCTTTTTTTTTTTTATTTATTTTAAATATGTACACCTGTGGCTTACAACTTGATACCTATACCCTTGGAAATGTGAATATCCTGGATAAATTCTGTGGGAAACACTTCAGGAAAGAGCAGTTACGTCAGTAGGAGAAAATCCTGCTTGTTGTATTCTTTATCAAATCTTTGTATACTCGAGTATTGTAACAAGAACCTGGCTTTATCCAGGAAGTGTTTGTATTTTGACTAATGGATACCCTACCAATTTGATAAACAATTCCATCACAATTTGAGTGCTGCAGGCAAAACAGGTTGTGGAAGCACGAGAACAGTAGCTGTGCTGGCAGGGCTGGACACCAAGTTTTGTTGCACAGTAACTAACCTGAACTGAGTGAAACTGTTCCTAATTATGAATGCATCCCTTAAATAATTTACCTCCTGGGTCTAATTGCAGCTGAGATGAATCACTTCCACAGTAACCGGATTTATGACTACAACAGTGTCATTCGTCTGTATCTGGAGCAGCAAGCACAGTTTTATGAAACGGTAAGGTGTAGTATTTCAGTGCCATTTTCCTGGCACATACTGTGCTGCTACTTTCATAAGAAATACTTGCAGTACTTAATCCTCTTTTTGTATGAGCCTCTCCCAGAGAACAGATATTTGAAGAATTGTACGTGTAAAAAATAAAAAAATGAAGACTAGTGAAAATAACACTCTCCTATAGACACTACCCTATGCACATTACTATGCCGTATTAGACCTTAAGAAAACAGTGTTGAGAAACATTATTGTTGACAGCTTAATTTTTTTTTCAATGCCAGTACTGTTACAAAGAATTTTAATTCTGTGATATGCAGTAAGAAAGACCTGCTGCACTGAATACAGCAACAAACCATTTGATTGAAATTTCCCTCCCATAGGATGGGAGGACGAAGGGAAGGGTCTGTGATTTAAAACCTGATGTATACAACTGTGAGACCGGGGGGACTAGAGTGGTGTAGGTGACTTATTAAATACATTAACTTTGAGCACTTGATCTACAACCTTAGTTCTCATTTAACATTGTTCTTATGCATGTATTTCATGTGAGTTTTTAAAATTAAACCCAAGAACAAATTTTCTAATGTCATATGCTGATAAAACACGTGAGTTTGTGCTGGAACCTGACTTCTGTCGCATAAAGGAGTAATACAAGCAACTGGTTGTCCTTCACAGCAGTAAAAGGTCTCAGTGGGGTTTCAGACCTCTCTAGTGGATGAGAACTCAGGTTCCCCATCAGGTCACCTTGCTGTGACACATCTGATGGGGTTAGGCATAGGTTTCCCCTTATCTTCTTTCAGTCTTTTTTCCAGTCTATCCCAATTCTTCTAGTTGGAGCCTCACCAGTCTCCTTGTACCAGTCCTCTCTCCCCCAGTACCGGGACCAGATCCATGTTCACCTGTGGGATACTGGCTACTGCGAGAGCTGTGGGGAGAGAGCACAGGAGCTCTGTTCTGATGTGTGGCCTTGTTTCAGCAGGGAAATAAATTTCACCAAAAATCTGGCTTTGTTCTTGTATCACTCCTACATAGTGCAGTGCTAGATAACCTAATAGGCAGGATGACAGCCCTGCCTACAAGACTTTCTTCAACACAACCTGAGCAGTGAAAGCACAAAATGAACAAGGCAGAAAGTGTATATATGCGAGAAGAAAAGTCTTTATAATGGAATGCTTTGAGAGTCCTACATACACAAAATCTGCAGTAAAAACAGCAGTTTTTCAGAAAATGAGGGAACAATTAATTTCTTAACCTGCAATTGTATATCTGTGTAGTATAAGATGACTGCATATTTAATATGTTCTGTTTCTTTGTTTCAGATTGCACAGAAGCTGAGGCAGGCACTCAGCCGCTTTCCTGTGATGTAAAGAATAATGAGTAGTCAACAATAAAGAACAACTCCGAAGTGCTTTTCCGATTTGGGGGCAATGCTAATGAAAACTTGTTAGCCTTTGCCGGCCAAAAACCACCAAAAAAACCCCAACAACAACAAGAATCAGCTGTAGAAAAAAATAATTATTTAAAAATTTACTTTATCAGCTTAGATCATAAAATAAGGTTC
The DNA here is from genome assembly GCA_035590275.1 of Ibycter americanus. Taxonomy (NCBI): domain Eukaryota; kingdom Metazoa; phylum Chordata; class Aves; order Falconiformes; family Falconidae; genus Ibycter; species Ibycter americanus. The sequence continues at coordinate 49,531,099 of JAVJGI010000062.1, forward strand.
TCTTATATTGAATGCTTTCCCATTTTTATCATTTAAATAAAAACAGCTCGATAATGCTGTCAGTTACAGGGATCTAAGTTATCAAACTGATAGTTGCCATGGACTTCATGCAGGTTTGCATCTACCACATGCTCATCCAAAAACTCTTCATCAACATCAGTTATGAATTCATACATTTTTTTTAAGTGGTAAAGCAGATAAACTTGAGAAAAATGTCTTTAATACTCATTATGTTCAATTTCAGCTCTAGTGATTCAGTATCCAGGAGGAATTATATTCATGTATGTTTCTGGTACATGTTCATGATAATCTCCGGAATGAAATGAACACTTATGTTTCCCATACGCAGCCATGGCATACTGTTCCCATTATGACTTCTGGTAAATATCATTCATTCTTCCCTTTCTTTTTTTTCTTCTAACTAGATCTTGTACTTGTGGCACAACATCTCAGAGCTTATGTCAGGCTCACTTTCTCGCTATGCACTGTGTTAAGAAGACAAAGTACAAACAAGGAACAAGCCATTTGGGAAGGTGTGAAAACCAGTTTTCCATACCAGCACTTTGACACCCACCTGATCAATGTTATGCTATAGGGCACTGGTGTTCCTCAGTGCTGTACAGGCCCAGCTTCCCTTTTACCCCTCTGACAGTTTGAAGTGTTTCAGCAGAGGGGACTCTGCCACATCTAACCCAAACTAGCAGAAGTCCCCAAATTCCAACTAAGCTCAGGTCTTCATGTAGTAGTAAGGTATGCTGTTGGCTTGGGTTAACTTTTTGTTACCTTCTAATGCAAACTAAAAGGTGACAAAAGTACTGAATAACATCATTAGTTATCACACAAACTCTGTGCTTTGATTATAATCTCTTATCAAGTGGCCCAGTGTCCTCTTTCATACTACTGAAATACCATTTGAGGCTGAGGCCTTTCAAAACAAAAAAGCCACCGTCAACCCTGTTCACAATGGGCACCAACTACAGTAGTCCATATCATGCCATAAGCAAGCACGAAAGCCAAAATGCAGTTTTTACTAGTGTGCCTAGAAAATAAACATCTTAGCAAAAAATAAAAAAAAATTTTAAAGGCATTTTACCAATAAGCCATTCTAAGTGACGGGTACAGTCTGCTGGTTGACTAGTTGCCTTATTCTGTTTTGCATTGGTGTTACTTTTGTGTGCTAGAAGGAAAATCTGGGTCTGCCTGAATAACCTGAAACCAAACCAAACAAGACTAAGCCTAAGTCTAGATCCTTTTCAGTGTCATGGGTTTTGTTCACGTTTTATAAACCTTGTCTTTTTCTCCTCCCAGTTTTAGTTGTTCGCTTCCGAAATTCCATAGCGCAGTGTTGTTTGATACAGCCATTTAAATATGTACAAATTGTAAAGAATGTGTATAAATGTTTTACACCAAATGTAAGATCTGCTTGCATGTAGAAGCAGCTTATATAATAAATTGTTACAATGTGTACAGTAAGTTCTGAAATCACTTTTTCAAGCCAGCATTTTTTTAGCATTTGTATATTCACTTTTTGGTAATGAAATCTCTTTGTAACAGACTCTTAATTTGGGAGGGGAAAGGGGGGGGGGTGTCTTTTTACCAATCTTTAAATAGCTCCATATGCACTAAAGTTGAAGGTTCTTTATCTTGAATAGATTGTTTTGGAATCTGAGTGTAAGCTGTGCATTCCCAGTGCAGGAAAGCTATGATAGTAGCAACTATGTGAGAGATGCAACATTTTGGCAAAAAAGAAAAACTGTTTAAAGACTTCTAGTAAAATGAAGTTAAACTGATAATAAATATTTATGTATATCCATCAGACTATCTTATTTTTTTCTCTGAAATCATCACATTACTTTTTAACAGGGTGATGTAGTATGAGGCATATCCTCCTTATAGCTTTTCATCAGTTTACATACACTAGCCAGCTGAGGAATGAGAAAGCATCCATGCATCTTCCATAAAGCAGGGATCACAACCAAATGGTATAATAGTGCTAGTGACTGCAAACCAGCAAAGGCTCTGCATATGTTGTAAGCTTTCATTATTCAGGTCAGTCCAGCTTGTCGTTGATGGAACCCTCCTGACTGCAAATAAGTAGTAGAGCACAGTGCTACTGTGTATTCCTGGCTTTGTGTCGGCATCGTGTTGACCCAGAATAGAAATTCGATTGTCTTTAATACTATTTTTTTTAATTAGACATGAATAGTGGCATAGTTAGGTTGGGTGGGTTGGGAGCAACAGAAAATCTTCACATTGAAAACGCAGTCATAAAACAAGAATAACAAGTTAGAGTAAGACTTGAGCAGTGCCCTCCTGAATTCTGTTTGTCATAGCTGAATAATTAATCTCTGGAGCATAAAAAAGTCTTAATACTGTTTCCTGGCTTACGCTTTTCTTCGAGGGCGAGCCAAACACTGGCACTGTCCCAGTGACTGTTGGATTTAACCCTAGATTTTAATTGCTTATTCCATTACTGCTAAAATACTAAATTATTTTTTTACACAATAAAAACATAGCTATACAAAGGGGAATGCTACCTGTATTTCTTGCCTGCAGTTAATCCTGCATGGGATTAGACTGCAGCAACAGACTTTGTTGAAATGTGTGGTATGTTTTTGGAAGGGTGCTGTTTACTGCAATTAGAGTATTCTTAAATGCTATAATTAGGCCTAACTTTGCATGAGTACTGAAATTTTTACATTACTGAGCAATTTGTTTTCTATGACAAAGTAGTTGAGAAAGTATTACCGTAACATACACTTTATTCTGTAGATTCTGATTAAATAACATACATCAATTTTACTGCTACCAAAATTAGCCTTGTTTAGTGCAGCAGAAAAATTCAGGCTAACAGCCTTGTAAAGAAAGAGATGCATCTCTTGTGCTGTGGTTTCCTTTGACATACACCAGACACTCTGCCAGTCTGGATTGGCCAGAAGTACTCCACAGCCTCGTGGCACGCAGCCGTCTGCGGCAAGCAAAGCACTCGTGAGGTAGGTATCATGCTACAACTGCTTCTGCCTGCCTTAGTGTTTCACACTGAGACATGTGAACGTGCACCAGGGGAAGGTGAGTTGTGTGTGGGTCTGAAGTCAGTTGTTTTTTCTACTCTACATACTTTCCATATTGTTCTATCACTCTTCTGATAAAATTAACACCAATAACTGATATAATAACAAACAAGTATGGAATAGGAGAGGTAACCGCTTGGGCAGTAAAAAAAAAAAATTTTCTGTCTAAAGAACCCCTAACAAAAATAACTTCTTACAATTAAAACATATGGACTGACCTGTAGTGTGGCGATAGCAGTTTTACCTGTACTATTTTAAAGGATATCTGAGTCACAAATACACATTTTCTTGGAATCTTGGGAGATTCTTCAACATGCCAGCATAGCGCTTCCCAGTAAACCAGCATGTTGGCACTTAAAAATCTTTCCTTTTCCTACAGCATCTCTTCTGTAAGTTGTGTGCATATAAAAAGCTACCTCTGAGCTTGGGTTTTCATTAACTAGAACAGTTAACCAACATATCTAATAATTTTTCCATACTAGAAGTCTTTTCTGATATTAAAGTATATCACCTTTCTTCCCCAGCTGCATAAAACTAATCTGTTCTTGTGCTTATGCCAGTCTTGTTCACACATGCCAGAATAAGGACTGTAGTTCTTGCCTTTCCAACAGAGTTACGCTGCCGGCTCACGGTATTATGCTATGTCAGTTTATGGTATTAATGCCCGTATTGCCCTGCTGTGTTGCTGCCCAGCTGTGTAACTTCCATACAGTGGTCAAATACTATATGTAGAGCTTTGTGCATCTATCATGAATGACATGTAATTCCCAAGACACTTTTAATTTATAATACTCACTTCTGTCTGTATTTGCAACCCAGACCTAGTTGGGGTCATGCAGGGTTTTTTTTGCTTTTAATAAACTCATGTTACATTGCAATTATTTAATAGCCCTTTAGCATAAGTTTTCAACTTGTTTTATGCCTAGCTAGTAGTCACCATATTTAAACACATTTTCTTGAATTTCTTCTGAGATTTGAATGTGAGAAATTTATCAAGATTATTTCTAAACTCCATCTGTTTTCATCTCTATATTCCCTGTTTTTAATTAGGCTAATCTTCCAGTCAGAGGAGGCTATTTGACTGTTTACATGGATTCTTCTCAACAAGCTTGGCTTAGCTGGTTTTTTGCTTCCTCCCCCTCCCTGACTCTTTGTACATCAGTTGTGACTCTGGGATCTTTGCAGTATCTTTGCTGACACAAGTCAGTATCTTTGGGTTACTGAATTTTAAACTGGCATAACTTCCTTGTTTTATAAAAGTAAAAAATGTGTTTGCCTATTTTTAATCTGGGCCTTTTAATCTTTCCTAATTGGTCATCATTTCTTAAACTATCATGATTTTTTGCCTTCCTTCAGATTCCAGTTAGTATGCCTTACCGCCTTCCTGCTGAGCTTTCTGAACTCTAGCTTCTTGCCATCTACAGTTAAAAGCTGTTTGCTTCATGATAGACTTGATTAGTTTCTTTGAACCAGTCCTGTCAATCTGAAGTCAGCTGTCTCATGTTTACTAAACACTGTTCTTCTCTTATTCTGGCCTGTGGCTGTATTCTCCTGTTGTAAATCACGTATTTTTCTGTCAGGGCTGAAGCAAGGAGGAGTGTCATACTGTTTTCTGTTAACAGCAGACTTTTGCTACCCTTAATTTTCATCTTATAACTAGCATCTTTGAAGACTTCAGTCTTGAAAATTATTTGCTGATAACCTTATTTTGTCTTAGCACATGTTTATCAATTCAAGGTCCCTTTTAATTCACATTGCCTTCTGTTGCAATTAAATCTCAGTAGATCCAAATCTAAAATTGTTACTCTTCACTGGTATCTTCTATCTTCTGAAATGTCATTCCCCAAACAAACAAACAATTTAATGAACTGTTATTCCAAGAAATAGTTTTTCTAACAAATATATAATGGAGTAGAATTTTAAAGTTGTAATTCAGTTGCTAGCTCAGAGTGGTTTGTTTGAGGTTATCTCAGCAGAATAATGATGAATGGTAAGAGTATAAAAATAACAAAATATAGAAAGATTGTGTAGACTTTTAAAAAAAATTAAAAAATTAGTGGTTTGGTTTCTTTTGAACTGTATATTAGTTATTTAGCCTGTTAGTTATTAGCCTGTTCTCAAAGCCAAGAGCAAGGAATAGGGGACAAGTGATATATGTGTATGCATGTATATAGGAATGTGCAGCATTTGTGCTAGTTAAGATTGCTGAGTCAGTCCCTCTGGGCTGACAAGGCTGCGAAGAAAGGTGTCAAACTGAGAAAACTGATCTGCCAAGTGAATCAGTAACCAGGTAGGTTCTTTGACCATTTATAAAGGGGAAGGGAGGAGCGAGGGATACAGGAGAGAGCATTTGTCATGGCCCAGCTTAGAAGAGGCTTGGCTGGGGCAGTAGAAAAGCATTGCCTGCAGAGCTTGGCAAGTCAGAGGAAGTCTGACTCTGGAGAGGAAAGGGGGGAAAAAAATATTAAAGGTTTCCTTTAGGGTTTTGAATTCCTTTTCAGCATTTCCTGAAAAGATTTACCCAAAGGTAAGAAGCAGTGAGAGAATGGGCAATGGGCAGTGGCGTTAATTTTGTTTAGCTGTTGGGTCCCTGCCAGAAATAACTACACTGTGGAGCCCTTATGCACTTTCAACTGTAACATGTCTCTTAGGAAAACGCCTTCATGCTGGACTCCCTAGAAGGGATGAGCTCAAGCTGTTAGGATCAGTGAGAGGTTGGTCCTGATGCTGGTGTTGTGGAGTCAGTGGGCTGTGCGGTCCCGTTTACATGAAGGGGTGACCAACAGAAAGGCGGTGTCTGTAAACATGGCACTGAGCATGGGGGAGGAAGAGCACTGCACATTATCTAAACCAAAGCAAGTCAAGTGCCCTGGGACTGGAACACAGCTGCCTGGGGGTGTCTGGCCAAGGGAGCGTGCTGCAGTCTGATGTTTCAGTGTCTCACTGTTTCCTCAGGCTTCTTGCTGCCAGCGAACAATGTCCGCCCTGAGACAGCAAAGACCAGGGAGCAGTATGAACGCAAGCACCAGGTGAGCTTTCCAGTTACTGGTTTCAGTAAATTAACCTGCTCTGAATGTACATAATTCTTCCTGTAGGCTTCTTCACAGGAAACTTCAGTGGGGGGATGGATGCACAGCACAAGTATTTTTGCCTTTTGCCATCAAACACCTGTACCAGGATGTGTGAGTATTCTCTGTGAGTATTGCTGACAGGGAAACTGAGGGAAAAATGAATTGCCATATGCCAAGACGGTAGGAGGGCTGAGGATGGAACCCAACTGCTAATTCTGAGGGAGGAATTTGGTGCTGAAATCCACCTAAATTCAAAACTGCAAGCCCCAGCCCATACCCAGCTTCCTTCTCCTCCCTTGCCCCACCCCAGCCCCAGCCCCTTCAGCTGATGCCGAACTCCAGAGCTCCTGACAGTTTACAAGGTGCAGTTTCTGATACATGCAAGAAGTACCTATTAAATTGCTTGTCATAGCATCGACCCACATCCACCTGCAATTATATGATGCCTCAATGACTAGTGAATTTGATCACCCACAGGAGACTTGAAAATAGTGGGACATCAGACTGGAGTTTAGAGAATGGGGACTGTGAAGAGCTGTCTCTCATCCTTTCAGTACCAAAGGAGAGGATAAAGGGACTGAAAACTGATAAATTGAGAGGCAAGCTTTTAATTTGTGACCATTTATAGTAGAATATCTGAAGAAAATCAGTCTGTAAACAAAAAAAAAGTGACAGTTGTGAATGAAACTGGATGCTAAACATAACGGTACTTCCAATGCAGAAGCTAAATATTTATCAGGTTTCTTTCAGATCTGTAATTACATCAAGATAACTAGGTTAGGTTAGGTAAGGTACTAGCTGTTGTACTCTATAGTCCTTGGTATACAGAAGTGGTAGCGGTTTCTAGGACTATGAATTATCTTAGAACAACAGTCATATTAAAATAATTAGCAAATAATATTGCCATTTCAAACACAGCTCAACAAAACACAAACTCCTTGTAATATTTGTAAATCTAGATAGACTTTAATCTCTTTATCCTATTAAATTAAGAGATTAAATGCATCTCTTCATTGTGATTACTTCTCTGCTTTACATTTTGGGGGAAGAGTATCTCCCTGCTCCAATGTGATCTTTGTGCATTGCCTGCTCATCTAGACCTTTCTGGACCCAGCAAAACTTATTACACTCCTAACAAATTGCACTGTATTCACATCAATGGCATCTCTCAGACTGCATCTCTTGCTAGGGCAGGAGGATGTCATTGCTAGTACGTTCTTGCCATTCTGTAAGACTGCCTGGGGGGGCTTTGGATGGGATGGTATCCCCTTATGATACTACCAGTGCTCACAACTGTACTAGAAATCTGAAATACCTACTGGCATTTCTGAAAGCCCCTGAAAATGTTTATGTGAGAATCCCATCTTTTTTTTCTTTTTTTCTTTTTTTCTTTTTTTCTTTTTTTCTTTTTTTCTTTTTTTTTTTTTTTTTTTCCAAATCTGCCACTATAATGTCCAATGACATGCTGGAAATGCAGACCTTCAGAAGCCCAAAACAAGAGTGCACCACTGTTTATCCAATGTTCATCTATTTATATTATTATTTTTAATCGGATTCTTTCGAAGCCAGACACTGGATCTTGTCAAGTTTGGTGCATCCAATAATACAATTCACCAAGTTAAACTATTGGCAAAGGTGAAGGTGCCTCAGAAGTGAGGGCTATACAAGGGTGAGGGACAGCTTTCTAATTGTTGACCAGTATTTTTAAGCTCAGTAAATATTTTGTTTAAAAACTCGGCAGCTGGAAAAGAAGTGAATGAAAAGTTAAACATAGCATCTCTTGCAATATAGTAGCAAAATATAAAACAGCTGCTTGCTGCTAGGATGGAGTTGCTGAGCTTGACACTGCCCCAGGAGGTTCCGTTCTGACTGCACTCACCAGGACTGCACCACTCAGGACTCATTATGCCGGCAAAGAAAGTAGAGAAGTAAGGAACCTTCATTTGTCTTCCCTGTTTAAGTAGTGACACTTTCTGGCTGGTTCCAAATCACACCTGCCAAACTTAACAGCAAGGGCTTTTTTGTTTGTTTGCTTGTTTTTCCCCAAGACAAAGCTTTGGGAAGGAGGTAGGTACAGAACACTTCTTCCCGAGTATTAGCATGTTTATGTTTACTTGGCAATAAACTTTACTGGTGTAACAACTACTGCCAGTCTGTCTGCTGCTTATAAACACAGTCTTAATGCTTGGCAGAAAGGAAACAACAACAACAAAAAAAACCCCAAACAAAACCACAATGCAAGTGTTTATGAAAGTCTTCCAAAATTTAAACCAAATTTGCAATCACTAAGAGGAGGTTGCTATCCAAAGGCTGCTGTACTGTAAAATGTCTGCAGGATGGCTGCAGGAGTTGGATCTATTTGAATGTGGTGTAAAATCAGCATGAGAAAAGGGCAACTTGCAAGGGCAGCAGTGGCTTCAGAGGGGATTGAGGGTTTGATCTGCTCCTAGAACAAAAGTTCAGAAAAGCTGTGTTTGTAGGTGCTGTCTGACACAGCTCCCCTCCAAGTGAGTTGCTAGGCTTATGTTCTAATTATCTGGTGTTAGTATCTACTAAAAATGACTAGTGGCCTTAAGTAATTTTTTAATAGTAAAATATAACAGCCCTTCCTGAAGGGGATTGTGTGTCATGGAAAAAACCAAAACCCAACCAACTAACGTTGTATGGGGTCATTGCAAGGGAGCTTGCGCAGACACCTGCAGCTGCAGAGACAGCACCACCAAGCCGTACGTGGTCTCTGGGCTGTTTCTCGCTGCTGTGGAGCCAGAGAGCAGTAATCAGCTCAGGTCTACTGCTGAACCCTGGCTGGCTCCAGGTATGTGTGCGGCACACAGGTCTGGTGATAAACTCTTCTACAGCATGGAGAAAGACAAGACAGATGTGCACTGCCACTGTCCAGTTCCCCCTTGACCCCAGGATGTAGTGACACCTTATCTGGCCCTGTGCAGAGCCTACTAAGATCTTACGAAGTGTGTTGGTTCTGCTCTGTGCCTTGCCAAAAAAGGCTGTGCTAGAGAGCTCATGGCCCTGAAGGCACAGAGAGGGTGTGAGTGTAGCTGGCTTCTGGCACAGTGAGTAAACAGCCCTAGAAATCTACCCCAGGATACCTTAAGGGTTTTCTCTTGTGGGACTCCAGCCACCACTAAGTTAAACTCAATAGCCAGCACTAGGCAATAGTGCAGATGATCATAAAAAATATATTAATCTAATAAGTCTAGCCAACGTGCATAGATCTGTCTCTTAAAGCAGCAGGTTGCTTAAAAGTAGTCATTTTATAATGGTTTCTCTGCAATATGTTGGCCCATCCAGCCCATCAGGGCAGCCTTCTGAGTGGCAGCTTCTAGGATTAAACTGAGTTTGTTTACTCTGTCTTGTAAGAGGCATTTTTAAGCTCACAGATCATCTCTGCTTTCATTCAGGCATGCTAGGAACCCTGTGCATCAGTGTTTCCAAGTGGAAAAGACCTGCACCAGTTCTACCCCTGCCATGTAGTTTGCAATAAATCTCTAGGATGAGACAAAGCCTATTTCAAATTTCTGGAAGGAGTAAAGAGAGAATTCAGCTGAACTCTTACCAAAATATGCAGGGAATATTATTCAAGGTAGCTACTCTGTAAGAAGAGCACAGGAAAGCTGTCATTGCACCCATCTTTTTAAAAGACACAGGAAGCGATTGCAGGGATAATCAAGCAGTAACTCTCCCCTGCATGAAGATCAATAATAACAGAAACTAACCATCAGCGGACCAGTTGGGCAAAAAGCATCAGAGAACAAAGCAGGGAGAAGGGAAGGGGAGGGAAAAAGGAGAGGAAGGGTAATGGGAGCATAAGAAAGAGAAAATAAAGTCGGTGATGAGGGCAGCAAGGAAGGCAATCCAAACAGCTAATGAAGCAGAATGAATGAAAACAGCAGCAAACAGACGTTGCACAAGGTGAATGATAGCAGACTGGGTGTGTGACAGAAGCAGGGCTGTTACTTTTGGCTTTGAACAGAGGGGAAAACATGAGCACTGGTGTCATACTCCAGTTTCCTCTGCCCTCCAAAGTTAGTTCTACATGGCACTGTAATTCTCACACCCCAGGAGCTGGCCTCCCCCAAAATCCACAGCTTTGCTGAGCTTTTCCAGCCACACCCACACGCGGTCTTCCATCACCACCACCATCCCTGCTTTACCAAGCTGTTGAGATTATTTTTGCCTGCCCATGCTCTGTGCTCACCCCTTCCCATTTACACCAGCCTGCCCGGGTCACTGGTGCTACTGGGGTACCTGTAATGGTGGCCGCTACCAAAAGTGAGGAAATGTCCTAGGGATGGAGTGCAGACTACAGGGAAACGTGGTTTCTCACCCCACTTCCACCCTGATAATTTTTGAGGGGCCCCTCCAATGCACATTTGGAGCAAAAAAATATATAGTAGCCTGCAAATGAGTTTAGCTCTAATTACTGTAACTTTTAATCAGCAGGGCCAGCAAGTGCTAGACTAGCCTACTCATCTATGTGGACTAATAATTTTTGCTATGTGTACCATGACCAATCCACAGACCAGCAGGGATTGCATGAAGGCTACGGGCACGGTGAAATCTAAACCACCTGCACCCTGGGTGGGAACGTGTCATTCTTAATCAATCTCAAACTCCCATAATGGTTTCTATGTTAGTAGTGGATATGGCATAGGTTAGAAGTACAGGCAATTCTGTTTGTAAAAGCAGTGCAAAATCTTGTTTTAGTGAAGGAGAATGGCCCACCTAAATAAACAAGTCAAACTGTCAAAAAACAAATACTGACTAGCAAGCAGAATGAAAGCCTACCTATTTTTACTTGTACATGCACATAGTCCATGGATTTAATTGGTGCATTAAGAATAATGTAACATATCAAAATGGTTGTTCAAATAACTTCAAACCGTGGTATTTCCTCAGTCCTTTTCTTTTCTGGTCTGTTCTCCTCATTCACACACTTTGCTATTTCATCAGCTACCCCTTTACAGCAGCGCTGACAGAGGTAACACTTCATTCTACAATCCTCCTTTCCTTTCAAGAAAAACATATGTTATTCATTCCACGTTCACCATAAATTATGGGGGCTGTGAAATATCTTGACTCCTCATCCAGTTTGCTCTATTTTACTGTTTCAGTTTTTCTTTACCCTTCTCCAGTTCATGGCTGGTGTTGTACTGAGGAACTCCATTAACTATTCTGATTTCAACTAGTTCATATTCACTGGCTTTTCAAACTAGTTGGTCTAAGTCATCTTGTTACAAAGCTGCTGAGGGGAACGCCTGAGATTATCACCCAATGCTATTTCTACAAGATTTTTCAGAATTTACAAAAGAACCCCAAACCCTCAGTCTTCCATGTAAATGAGTATGTTCCCATTTCTTCATGGGAATGTGTTATTACAATGCCTTTTGCTCCCCTTGCTCTTTGGTCTGAAACCCCTCCTAAATGTGAAAATTAATGGACAGGGCTTTCTACAGCATGAGAAATGCTCTACTGCAAAGCATCTGTTTATAAAATGAAATGAGAGAAACAAGCCTAACTTCAATTTAAAAGCACCACATACGTTGCACGGGATACAACTAAAATGGAAAAAATGTTGACATGTGATAATAGAAGAACAAATCCATGCGTGCAAGACAGTTTGGGTAGCTTTGAGAGGGTGACGAAATACATGGCTTTTTTCTATGTGGGTTAGTATCTGGCATACAAGAAGTGGTCCATTATCAAAGGTAAAAGCTAGAGAAATTCTGTATCTTAAGAAAGATGCAGCAAATGAATCCTGAATCTTACACCTAGGGAATGTTTCCCATGGAACTTATTTATAAATAATTGGGGTTCTAGATTATATTTAAGATTTGGGAGAAATTAACCTACTCATTACAGAGACGTAAGGCTCCTTTTCTCAGTAGTTGTAGGGTGGTGGTACTGGTTGCTAGAATGTAGTTTTCCAGCAGGATCGTGGCACAGATTACCACTGCCACATGCTGTGTTTAAAGACCTATGAAATCCTGCTGAAGAAAAGTATGAAAAAGTAAAATGCTGATGATGTATTCATTTACACAAGATGAAATAAGAGTCAAAGAACAGCAATAAAATTTTGCCCCTTGTGTCCTCCAAAGTTGGTTACTTCTTTCTTTTGGAAAGCAGTGATTTCATGTGCTTTTGTTACAAATTCATGTTTCTGAAGGTAACCACTTAGTTTCGGAAAAATCCATTGATGTAATGATTTGATTGTATTAAAGTGGTGCTCTCCAAGTAGAGCACTTTATTTTTTTATCTCTTTTATTGTTCAAATACTTGAGTATATCTGAAACTTTTACATGGACAGGTTGCGTCCAGCATTCGCTTATGTTCAAAAAAATCTTTTATTTTTGCTTTAGCTTTGTGTTATGTATGCAAGAAAAAACAGAACTGGAATGTGAGACTGCTTTAAAATACCAGCCTCCATTGTATTTATATATGCATTTCTGTGAACACAGAACATGTGCTCATCTAACAAAATCCTATTGCAAAATGCTACAACTGTAAATAGCCAGCACTGAAAATAAACTCAGTTAATATGCTCCATTATCCTTATGAGTGTCCAAACAACTCCCACTATATGCTTACATGCTGAAACTCCATAGAAGATATTCTCCCTCAAATACCTGATCACACTGAGGGCAGACTTTAGCACAAGAAGCTTCAAATAAATTAATATTAATTAGAATTAGGAATTGAGCATGGAAACTCCGTTCTCCTTGCCCTCTCTTCCTACCCCTCATTGTTAAATTCCTCGTTATAGGTCTCGTCTACTCCATATGCTCCTTTTTTTCCTCATGTGTCGTCTGTTACCCAATACAGACCCAAGGACAACATAACTAAAGATTTTTATGTTAACAGAATCCATTTACAAATGAATCATAGTAAGAGGGATCAGAAGCTAACATTTTCTTCAATAAATAAAGTGAACTGCACCATCAAAGTTATCCAGATATATATGAAACCCTGCTGTGACTTGACAGACTGCATTTTCTCCTCAGCTTTTCCAATTTCTGTACAACTTGGTTGATCTAAGAAATACAAGGGTGGGTTTTATTCTTTTAAATTATTTAGCTTCAGGTTCATCTTTTGTATCATAATCAGCTTTCTGTTGTATTCTTGCATTTTCCACCCTTGTATTCATCTGTTTCTGGCTGGCTAGTTATAACATCTGAACAGACAATGAAACTCTCAGGTTCTGAATAACCAGAAAAACTTCCTTCTTACAAATATGAAGCATCAACAAAATAGTTTGATTCTTATTTAAGAATGAAATTAAGAATGTCTTTGCTGCACCAGGCAGTCTTTTCCAGTACCCTGTCTGTGACAAGGGTAACCACTATATACCAGAGAAATGCTACAACAGGCAGTCTGGGATTGCCTCTTTCTGGAGGTTTCTTCATAGCTGATTCATGGACAAGAGGAAGGCCTTTTTTGCCTCATCAAAACCATATCTCTTGATATGGGGTAATCATGAAACCCTGCTTTTTGATATTCAACACAGGTGTGCACAATTTGTCAGGAGATAAGAAAAGGCACATGCTCACTGAGAAAAACTGCCAACGTACATGCTGCATCTCTGCCTGTGTAGATATTAAGCAGTTTACTTTAAATTTGCACTTTGTATTTTATTAAGCATTTTGGTTTTCTATCAGGAGTTCCAGAAAATTAGGCAAGAAGCAGTGGAAAACTCTGTGGCTTCCTAGTCCTTTGAGCATGAGAGAGGAATACCTACACTTAATCATAAGCATGTCAGTCTGGAAGAAAGAATAAAAATTTTATCTGGTTGTCTGGTCACTATTGCTGCCTAAATAAACACCGTCTGACTAATGCTGCTCATCTGCACATAGTTTTGGGATGAAGAAAGTTAAGCTTTAAAGCAGCTGCTGTTACTGAAAATAGTCTCTTAATAAGAAAAGGCTACTATCTGTGAATGCAGTCAATCTGTCTCTCTAGATAGATGTCTCATTTAGCGTGCACACAGTTAAAATATAAGTTGAAGAGGAAGAGGGAAATTCCACTGACCTCCCAACACCACTTCAAACACAATTTTTCATTAGCAGCATTTATAAAACAGTTAGCACTCCACTAGAACATCTCTCAGCCACTTCTGGTACATGTTCAGAGTTTGAATTCAGAGCCCAAACTTCTGCCAATCTGGAGATACAGCCTGCAGCCAAGTAGGCCCAGACTCAGTCTGAACCTAAAGCCAGTTGGCTTCCAGTCCAGCCACCTTTAGCAGCTGAACCCACACAATTTATTCATTTCAGAAGTCTCGCCCAAGCAAGGAGCTGTGAGATTTAGGTTACTGATAAAGTTAGGCATATGTTTTAGTGTCCTGCTGAACTGGAAGCTCAGATCTGCTTTATTCACCCACCCCTCTCCCTTCCAAACAATTGGTTAAATGGTAATACTGATTAGTGATTACAGAAATGTTAGTGTACAGGTGATACAGAAATATTAGCATTAAAAGTTTCTTTTTCCTGTTGTAAGGCCCGCAGACCCCAAGGGCAAGGAATAACAGGAGCTCATCAGGAAAAGTTGTAAACAGGAGTGGAAAGTTGAAAATACTGTCACTGGCTTAACCACAGAAAATGTCTCTGCATCACTCCCCTTACACTCATGGCAAAGTCAAATGTTCTTTGTCAAATCTAAACACACAAATAAAGCATATTAATTTATCACTTGTCTTCTCATGCTCTTCAGAGTTATTTTTAAGGAAATGTTTTTGACTTTGTTGAGAAACAGTGACCTAGCTCAAAGTGTATCAGACTATCTCTGTAACAAAGTACCAGATGTCTTTTGCACACAAAGTTCTTTGCAGTCCAGACAAGTGTTAACCAACTAGAATAGAAAGCTCTTCTCTCAATTTCACTGAGAGTGTTGAGGTGACATTTAAAACCCACAGCTACTTTCAGAGCAATATTTTGAGCTCTTTAGCCTACAGATGTTGTAAATGCTTGTCTGTGGCAAATTCAGCTTTAAATAAAAGTTATTCTAATATTAACTAGAAAATGTGAAAACAATAAAAGGCTTTGCATATTAGCAGCAGTTACTAGTTGTTTTGAATGTCATGTGCAGGAAAAGCTATGCTGAGACATTTCCCCTATTTCTTCTTTACTTACTGAAGTCAAAAGCTTCTCATAAAAGGCAAAACCCAAACTGTTTTCAATGACCTTGTGGGCACACACATTTCCTGAGGAATTTGTGACCACTGAGGCTATGTGCAAGTGGCCAGAAATCTCCAGGAAATGCCATCATAAGTAAGCTTTTATACTTAATCTCAGATCTTTAAAAAAATTAATATTGCTTCCAGTAACAATACTGGACACAGACAGGTACTTTTTGTTTGTTTGTTTACTGTGTATTACCAAAGCTTTTTGTACAAGAGTCCTAGATTGCAAAGACCACCAGATCACTCAATAGCACATAAATACAGGCAAGTAATACTATAGGGACACTCAGCTATTCTGTGCCCCGAAGTCTAGGATATGGGGTTCACACAGCTCTTCCAGACAGGTCACAGACAGCTAAGCCCAATACGCCCTGCTCTCCCCAGTTCTGTTAAACTCTAGTTTGTATCACCCTTTTGTTCTTCTGATGGTCTCTAGACAGACATGCAGTGCTACCTGCTAAGATCAAAATGCAGGACTCTTTTTCATTAAAGCAGTTATCCAGACCCTGTAAATACCCATTACCATAAAGACCTAGGAGCAGGAGTCATTATAATGTATAGCATGCTTCAGAGGTAAACCAGGGGCTGGGGCTGGGACGGGCCAGAAATGTGAACCAGACTGAATCATGACTTGGAAGAAGATAGAAGTGTTCAGAAATTACACTGAGGTGATTTTTACAGCTGACGTAACAGCTGAATTTCTAACGATAGCAAAAGAACGGTACTTAAAAAATCTGTATAAACACAGCGTGGGCTTTATCTGCAACACAATTTATGCCACAGGTGAGCTAACAGGAACTAGAATTTATTTAGTAGCTGAAGGCTGTATCCTGCTACCATGGAGGCTGGCCCCCTAACATACCAGTGCTGAAATTTTAGTTGAACTGCATTTCACATAGTTCTGCAGTCAGCAAACATGAGACTTAAGGATTCCTCCCCTTCTGACAGGAGGAAAGAAGGATCTCCCTCCCCCTCCTCTAAAGACAGGAGCTGGAAAAGAAGTTGGAAGGAGAAAAAGAAAGCAAAGGAGCACTACTGCTGACAAGAAATGTTGCACTCTCCAAAATACTTCCACCATTCTGTGCATGCAGAATAGTAGAGATAGCCCACTGACCTGTTGCTTCTCTCAGCTGAAGGCAGCAGAGGCAGCAGGATCGCCTCCCACTATTTAGCTGTGGGAACAGTCAGGAAGCAATGCAAAATACCCGTGACTGCTCAGAGGTAGAGTGATAAAGAACCAAAGATGGGAGTGTGAAGAGAGGGAAAGAAACTAATATGATGAAACTATCAAGGCAGAAGATTAAAAGAAAGGAAAAATCCACTGAGAAAAGAAGATGAAATGAAAAAATGCTGAGGAGTTAATGAGGGTGTATGGCCACACATGCTGTGGAAAAGGGAATGAGTTCACCTGAGGGATTCCTCAACTCAAGAATCAGTTTCCACAGTACTCACATACGAATGCTCCAGAGCAAGACAGCTCAGGTCCAAATGTCAGCTAAAAGATGATCTGTCAATCTCAACATCTTCCCTCAAAAAGGGACTTTCATGCATTGAATCATAGTCAGTTTGGTTAGATGGAAAGATCTTGAGTGCCATAAAATAAGGCAAGGGAAACCTTCGCGTACCCCCCTAATATATCAAACAAGGTTGTTATCTAAGCCCTCACGTCAGATGTTATTCTGTGTGAAGGAGGTTTGTAAAATGTATGGCTTTATTCACCACTCCACCATTTTCTGATAGTGGCTTTCCCAGTCTTAAGTTTCTAAGGTGACTGACCTGTGACACAAAGTCTAATTAACTGTCTTACTGCTTTTGAGTAATCACATCACACCTTTAAAAATGCATCTTTCCACGCTGTGGATGTTTTGCAACCGGAACTATCTGAAATGATCTATTTGTAACAGATTAAAAAGGGCTTAGTCACAGAGCCACCTATGGAAGCAGTGCTTTGTCATACACACTGCTAAAGGTTTCTGGTTTTCCACCTTCATCTGAGTTTTCCTCTCACATCTTCATCCCCTCATAGTGATTTGAGGTGCTGAAAACAATACTACCTCAGGTGCACCAGTCCTTTCTCTATTATTTGGCCCAGCAAATCTGATAGTAAGTTTTTTATTAACAATCCTAAATTCTGTGTTCTTGGAATTTGCAATGAAAAGCACTAATGACAAAATAACTAATGAGTTACAAGCATGGACAATAGAGAGTGACATACCAGTGTCCTCCAAGTGACAGTTAACTCTCATGGTGGAGTTTAAAGAGGACTATGAAGAACCATTCCTCAAAGGCAAAGACACACACACAAAAAATGTTGGGGGTTTTTTGTTTTTATTTTTAAATACATAAGTGCATGATCCAGGGCAACTTTTAAAAACCACGTGATACACCTGTCTTAGGCAGCTCTAAGTGATACTTTCAGTATTTCATGTCAAGTAAGCACTTTTCTCTAGGGAAATAGGTCATGGTGAAAGATGACAAAGGTATAAATGGATTCTTGGTCTGCCATTCCCATAGGACAGCTGTAAGAAAGGCATCCCTTTTCTGTTTGAGAATGGTTAATTCACACACTTTCTTACATCTTCTAAAACCCCCAAACTCTGAGCTGTGTGCTCTCTCACTTTTTTCATCCTGGTCACTTAATTTCTACAGTTTCTGGGTCATTTCTTTTACATTACCCAGCACTCTATCTCACCCTACATACTATATCAAGAATTAGGATCGGGGAGGGGGGGAAAAAGCCCTGTGCAAACATCAATCCCACTTTCCCTACCAGATCCTTTCAAAATGCTATCTGTTTTAAGAAGATGCCATAAACATGCCTAAAATTAATCTCCTTTTCAAATGACTAGTTAAAGAAATCAGCTGTGTGACAGGAAGACAGTACCTGCTTTTCAGTTTGTTTCCATCGAGCTGAGTGGAGGCAGGGACGGTTACACTCCACTGAGCAGAGCACAGCCATGGCTGATGGACTCAACATGGATGTGAGACAGTTGCAACAGACGGTAATTTGGGTATTCTGAATTTTGCAGTTTTCTCTACATGTAAGTGTAAAGCATAATTCTGCCACATTAACAAATTAGAACTATGCTTGATTTACCTGTGTATGAATAGGACTACAATTTCTGCTAGAAATTTGAGCAAATTTTCTCTTATTTAAACACATTTGTGTACCTGTGCCAACCTCCTCAATCCAGTCCTAATGGCTGAACTCTGGAAAAAAATAGTGCTTCATCCTGTACGGTCTCACCAGGGAATTGTGGTGGGAATCCTCAGTATCGGGGGAGGGGAGCGCACTTCTACATGAAAGAACACTGCTTTTTAATTACTAATCAACCGAAAACGTGCCTTGTGTCCTTTACCCGAGAACGCTTTATACACAACGCACGGGACCGCGCTTTCTAGGCACAGCCGAAACGCTGCGAGAGCGCCGGGGGAAGCACCCTGCGAAGGAGCGGCACCACCCGCCTGTGTCAGCGGGATCACCTCACGGCGGCCAGCCGCGGGAGGCAGCCCGGCGGGGCGGGAAGGCAGGCCGGCCGCTCCCCACAGGAGGCGGGAGGGAACGCAGCCTCTCCCAGGGCAAAGCGGGCAGCGGCCTCCTCCTGCCACGCGGGCGGCGAAGGCAGTTTCGGCGTCGCAAGGCGTTTCGCTTATCGCCGTCCCGCCTCGCCTCGCGCAGCGCGTCCGCGACGGCAGTGCGAAGGGCCCCTG
>JAVJGI010000062.1:49551048-49627716 GCA_035590275.1 Ibycter americanus
CGGTGCCTCCGTGGTGCCCGCGAAGCGGTGCCGGGGTGCAGCGGCCGGTGCCCTGGGGGCTTGGGGCACTTTGCCCTGTGGCGTGAAGAGGAAGGGGAGAGCGCAGACCTGCGCCCAGGGGAACACCGACCGCAGGGAACCCGCACCTCCCTTTAAACCCCGGCCCCCAGCATGGTCCTCCAGCCTGGCCCACTCGCTGCCGTTGGGGGTGACCTCGGTGCCCTGCCTTGCAGGGAGCGTTGTTCAGCGTTTCCTCCCTGTGCGACTCCAGGCCTCATCCATGACTGACGGGCTCTTTCCCTGCCCTGGGTGCCTTTAGCCTCCTCACCCGCAGCCGGGGTGGAAGAAGCAGGTGAAGCCACCCACCTGCCTGGTGGCTGTGGGGTCTCGGCACGGGTCACCTCTGCTGTGCGAGACTGGTACACTGCAGCCTCATGCTCTACAGCATGAGCCTTGCTGACTGCAGAGGAGGGCCCAGCTGAAGGGATGGGGCCCGCTGCCTCTTGAAGAAATTTTTATTCAGCTACATCGGGTGCCAGTTCACAGCAGAGACTGTTTTGGATGGCTGACTTGAGATTCATGTCCTGTAAAGAAAACCTGGCTTCTTGCCCTTGTGGTTTGCGCTGTGTATGGTTACTTGGGTGCCTGGTTCTTACTGGAGGAGCTCGAGTCTCACCTGGGGCAGTGGAAGTAGTAAACGTGTTCAGGGTTGTCTCATCTTGTGTTTTGATACTTACCGCCCGTGAGTTAATGCAATGCTAATGTTGAGGCAGGCACAGAAAAATGAGGTGACTGAGAATGTAAGGTGCAAAAAGTCATGCAGGGGAGCACGCAGTGCTTGTGCTGTGTTCTTAAATGGTTTTGTGTGTAACGCTTACCTGTTCCTGCAATCATGCCACTGTTTGCAGCGTAGTAGGAGTCAATATTCAAGCAGCTCAAAGGAAAAGGGGAAGACTTAAACTGTGAACTCTTTGTAGTAAGAACTGTAAGTGTTGTGGTTTGTACACAATGTCAGGTCAGGATCTGGGTCCACTGAGCTGAATTTTCTGTGATACATGGTGGCAAGATGTCCAGACTAAAATGCTTTATTTTCAGGTATTGGGGATTTTATGAATTAAGAAAGCCACAAAGGCCTTCAGGTGACAGCTGATTTTCACGAGAATAGTTCTGATAGTGGAAAAATTTTGACATGTAATGATAAAGATCTGTCGTTTGCCACACTTTTTTTTTATAATTTAATTGAAATTTTATGTTGTGTAATACTTTGGGGGTTCAGTTTCTTGTTAAATTCATTGGTAGTAGTGGGCCTGAATGTGTTACGTTTTTCTAGGGTTTTTTTGTGTCAGTTTTCAATGAACTGACAAAGTGAAAAGCCTGGTAGTACTGAGCAGCATTTTACTCACTTCCCCTGATTCAAAAACCTGTTGACATTAAAGCTCTCCATTGATATCAATGGGTTTTGGTCTGTGCTTCCATATTCTGATACAAATCTAAAGCAGCTCCACTGCCTAAAGTCAATGTGCATGAATAAAATTGAAAGACCCAGTATTCATCTGTCTGACCCCAAGCCGTTTGTATGACCAGTAGTTGGAAAGATTATTTGCAATCTCACTCATTGAGTGGGTCATCAATTTAGAGTAGATTTTTCTCCCCCAGTGTTGTTATCCCCCGTTTGAATTGCTGTTGCTAAAAATGATTAGAGAATTTATATAGTCTCTTAAAATGTGCGTTAAAAGAATTTTGAAGTGGTGATCTGTATAGTAGCTAGTGTAAAAGCCTGTTTGCCATGCCTTTTGAAAGTCCAGCGTCACCTCTTGAGGTAACTGTAATCATGCATGTGTTGGCATCTGGCCCACTCCATGCTAATAACTTCGCAATTTTATTTCATTTGGTTTCTCTTTTCCTGCCTGGGTTGGTTCCTATATTGTAGGAAAAGCTAGCTTATCCAGTTGAGCCTGTTTAGTTTGTTTCTTCTGTTTATGCAGCAAAGGACCAGAAAAGGAGGGAAAACCAGCAGTAGGTATTGTGATGGTAAATTTATAATTGTGTAGAGGAAGTGCCACAGCCAGGGTGGTTACAGAAACAACATTAATTCTGTTCTGTTTGACTGGCCTTTATGTTGTTACTAATCATAGAACACTTCAGTGGAAGGTTAACATAAACTTCATG
The DNA here is from genome assembly GCA_035590275.1 of Ibycter americanus. Classification (NCBI taxonomy): domain Eukaryota; kingdom Metazoa; phylum Chordata; class Aves; order Falconiformes; family Falconidae; genus Ibycter; species Ibycter americanus. The sequence continues at coordinate 49,553,218 of JAVJGI010000062.1, forward strand.
TATGTGTGGTTTCAGATATACTAGCACTAGGATTGTGTTAATTTTGGCTTCTCTGTCTAATTTTCAATTTCTAAAGTAAAGTTTTTAAAAAATTGCATACCTGTGTTGAGAAGGAATTACGCAGCCGTGCCTTATGCAAACTTTCACACTAAATAAAAGCAGATAAGGTATACCTGGAGCACTTTAGTTGTACAACAGTTAATACAGTTTTGCAATAGCAGCCTTGTCAATAGAACTGTAGAGAAGAATAATCATGGATGGACAGCAAAGGCCTGAGAACAAATTTTAGTAATTGTTCATTATTCTTTTTCCATAATTATTAAGTGTCTCTGCCCTTGAACAGTCATGACATCTGCACTTTTTTGGAAGATCAATTGCTTCTATAATACTTTTGTACTAGAAGAAACTTAAATCTTGAATTTAACCTAGTTTGAGTGGCATAATGGAGTGAGAATCATCCTAGAAGAAGTGTTGCAAAAAAGAAATCTAAAACCCCACACTTGTGTAAGCACAGTTTCTATACAGGCCATAAACAAACCTCCGGTCAACTCATAATTAAAATAAACCCTTTCAAATCTGTAAACCAAAAATCTGATACTTTGTGAATGGATGACTTTATACTTTCTATTCTCACCTTATAAAGATCATGATGACAGTTTTAGTTGTAAATTGTTTATATTTCAGAATTTCCTTATTGCATATGGACAGTTAATAGTTTTAACTTGAAAAATATTTGCACTTCTGATATCAGTAGTGGGAAAATATTGTGGAGATCTCTAATTGTCTGAGATGTTAGCAATTCATAAAACGAGAACACCTGGGCTGTAACAGAGACCTAACCTAAGAAACTTTTGGAAAAATCAAGGAATCAGAAATCGCAGCAGGAAACCTAGCTACATAATCCCAAACCCCTTAACTTAATCTGCATAGCAATGTGATATCAACAGAATACTTTTCTGTTCTAGCATAAATTACATAGTATTTTTGAAGGTGGGAGGTTTTCTTCCTCTTCTCATGATGTCACTGTAGGGTGGAGGGTAAAAATCACTGTGTGGAATTTAACAGCAAATTTTGCAAGAGGCTTTTTTTGCTCACTGGCAACCCTGAAGCTTCAGTCGTCTCCAGAAGGATGGGTGACAGCCTGAAACAATACTTCCAAGATTTCTCTGAACTAGAACATCAATAATTAGATTCTATGGAAGAAACTTAAGAGTCATAAAGGCTGAAGAAAAATTGTCATTGATTTAGAAGTTTTTGCTTCTGCAAGAGAGAGTATAGATACAAATGCTGTTCCTGCTTTTAACACATCACAGTATTAACACTTTATAGATGAAGTGAACTGCACAAGGCAGTTCTGAACTGCTGTCAAGGCAGTCACTGAACTAAACTAAGGCTTTAGTGCTGAAAATACAGTTATTTAACCTTATTGTAGCAGGTAATCTTAGTGAAGTGGTGTGAACAGGAGTGCTCTGCTATTGAAATTCAGCATAAAAATACGGTTTTGCAAGGGCAGAGCCAAAGGGTGCACAGGTTTTGTTGTTGTTGTTTTTTGGGTTTTTTTGTGAACACTTTGATTCTGCATTTGCTTTTATTAAAGAATGTTACAACACCTATTACAGTGGATCCTAAATGACTATGGAGTTTTGAAGACAGTGAAATTCAAAGCTGATACAGTGCGTGTTTTTGCAAGTAGGACTGAAGTTTTTCCTCCAGACTTTCACCCACAGATCTGGGAAGTAAGCCTTCACTAGAGACAAATTTATATAGAGTTAAGTTGTGTATACACTCTGCAAAGCAGCTCTGTGTCTCCTCTGTGGCTTCAGTTGCAGGTATGTCTGTGGTTCTCTGATGTGGCTGAGTGAAATCAGTATAGCCTTACAGGGGAAGGGATGCTAAACCAGGAAGTGGCAATTATTTAGCTGCATATCTTCTTTCATACAGAAAGCAGTTTCTGTGCTGTATGAACATTCACTGTTTACAATTAGCTTTAGTTTTATATTTAGGTGGATAAATATGCCACTGAGTGGGATATGGAAATCAAACACCAATACGTGTGTAAGCCTATTGTGAATGTATTTCTAAGCACTATACACTATCTAAAACAGAGCCCTACAGCATGACTCAATTTTACTCTTATGCAAGTATATTTATATAGCTAGTCTCCCTATTCTACCTGTATTCCTAAAACTTCTTTCTTTAAATTAAAAAAAAAAAATTATCCAATTACAAGTTTCTATAAAATATGTAGTTTAGTGGTATTCAAACTTTTTCCATTTGTGGATCCCTACAAAACTTTTAGTAGAAGTAATCTATGTAGCAGAAGCCTTGCTTTCCTTGGTTCTGCTGGCAATGGACACTTGCAAACTATGGTTTCTCAAGCTGAAATTCACTGCTATAGGTTAAAATAACAAGCGTGTGTTACAGTTCTTTCACTGTTCTTGAAATGCAAATCAGGTACACAGAAGAAGGAAGATGTATTGGTGTAAGTGTCGAGTGTAGATTGCAAGACTTGTTTTCCATGCTAGGAAACTGGTAGTGGTTGTAAGGTATGAATTCTACTTGGTGGTTTACGTCTCTAGTGACTACAAGTTTCTATGTTAATATATGTAATATATGACAGGAGCCACATAAAGATAATGGTCAAGCTCCAGAGAAATTACTTAGGGACTTGCTTTTTATCTGTATGTTCTCGACTGCCTGCAGTCCACAGGGCTGGCCAGTAGAAACCTGGTGGATTTATAGGTCCATTGCTCTTTGGTTGTGAATGAATACATTCATATATACACACCCAAGTATGAAAACATAATCCCTCACTAGAAGCAGAATGTTCTCAATCTGATATAGAAAACCAGTGAACTGATCTTTCCAAATTGCCACTTTGCTGAATTGTTTGTTGTGTTTTCAACCAGAAACATCACTTTCTAAAAAACTGGTAGATACATGGCTTAGTGTTTCGAATATTCACACTCTTAACTGTAACTCTGACCACAGACTTCTTCCCAACTCGGTATTACTTGACCTGTATGGTATTTCAGAATACAGCTGGACTTGCATAATGCCTGTGTAGCTCGGATTGAATGTAAACAGGAAGATTTTAGTGATGAAAGATAATGAACATACAACAAAATGCTTTAGGTCTTGTCTGGAATTTGGAGGCAAGTTAATAATCTAAACTCACATAATACCAGACATTGGACATATTTCTAGGTAGATACTGATAGCAGTGTATATATAATTTTTTTTCTCGTGTGTTTTCGGGGGGTTTTTTGTGTATGAAATTTCTGTTTGATGATAATTTTCTCTTTCTGGGGGAAATTCATGCTGCTTTCCCCAAAATGCTAAATGACACCAATAAAGGAGACAAGCAATGGAGATCCCATCACATCACTTAGAAATGCCTCAGTATATCTATCTGGTGGTACCCACAGCTAAGCATGTGTCTACTTCCAGAAACAGGCTTAAGAATCAGACGGGAGAGCCAGAATCTGTAATCTGGTCCCAGACTATTTTCTTCAAGAGCTCTTTCTTCAGTATTATCTTTAAATTGTAGGTAGTACGATGTCTGTCCTTAATGTTGAACTTGGAACTAAGGTACCTTTCTGCCCTCTTACTCTGGTCACTGACCTTTCTGAGCACCATATGTTTGAGACTCATGCAGTTCCTGCTGAAGTCTGGGGGATTAGCCCTAAGGAGGGGTTGAATAAAGGAAACTGACATCTGGCCAGTTCCTGCTAGCTGTTCAATTGAATCTGCAGCTTTTACAAGCAGGAGGTCACACTTGGATGGGCCATGTGGTATATGTAGTTGTATGTCTTTTCATGGTGTTTTTCTTTGGCTCTGAAATACTTTATGCATGGAAAAATGTCACTTTATGTTGAGTTTATTGTAGCTTAGTTTCACTGAATTATTGTTTGCCTCTTGTTTTGCAAGGGTTAAAATTTTGAGCTAACATGCCAACCTTATATATAATTTAGATCAGGAGCTTTTACATAATTGATATTAAGAAAAGTTCTTGAGGAATGCAGACAGTGTGCAGGTCTGTAAAGCTGTTATGAATACAGCGCAGTTGTGGTATTTATTGCAGAAGGGTGGATACTCAATTATATACTTAGTGGAAGTAAACATTACTAGAAGTAATGGGAAGCTTTAGTGGAGTTTGGTAATTACTGTGTATACTGTTTAGTTACTTATAGTTTATTATTTAGTTAAACTATAGTTATATATCTATAACAAATGTACTATGTATTTGCAAACTCAACTTGTTCTCTGAGTAGAAAACTTTTTCATGAGTTTCATCAACTTCTGTAGCAGTATTGTGCGTTAACTATATATGTATGTATGTATCTCAAGCTGTCTGGCTTGAAAAAGGAAGGATTTTACATGTGAGTAGAGTCCAGTTAAACATCCAGTCCAGTCCTTGTCCTAGGTTTTCAAGTTCTCACTGGCTCTGCACTTCAGAGTTTTTATGAAAGCGCTTGCAGAATAAACCCCCTGACTTTGAACATTTAACAGAGAAACATGGAAATCATTTTCATGTTACTGATTAGAAAAGTGCTATGTCTTTGGACACTTCTAGCTGTCAAATTTGTTGCTAAAACAGTATTTCCAATATTGTTGAAACTTGTAAGATTTATATTTTCCCTGTTTGTCAATAATCCTTTGGAGTTTCTTTGTAATTTTCCTCTTTAACTCTCTTCATCCAGCAAAGGCTGTGGTACATTGGTTAGTTGTGTTCTCGGTTTAGTCACTACCTTTCTGATTCTGGCGCTTGTGTCCTAACACTGTTTGCAGGTACTCTAGGAGATGTTTCAGACCAGGTTTTGATGACAGTTATTTGAGATTTCAATGAGAAATTTTTAAGATTTATAAACATTTCTTCTTAATAATAAGATATGAATTTGGCTCAAGCCCTCTGGAATAATGTTCTTTTAAAGTCACGCTTAAGTCATCATTTCTTTGTATTGCTTTTTATAATGGTTGTTGGGGATTCCTTCTCCCTCACCTCCTCCAAAAAAGTAAAAAAATTGTCTGGGGTGTGTCAGAATGCAGCTAGGACCTCCCAGTGCTGGAGGGATGGATGACGCCTGTATCCTCGCTTGCATGCTGGCAGGGCATGGAGGGAGACAGTGCTGTGGTGGCTGGAGGCTGTGAGGCACGAAGGAGTCACCCCCCAGTCACTAGGGCCCTTATGGAGGGAGTACAGCCTGCAGGACCTGCTGCCTGACCTCGGCTGCCTGAGGCCCCTGCCATGGCCCATGCAAAATGATGGTGGTCACAGCGCGTCTCAGGAGTTTGTGCGACACTGAGGAGTAAAATGGGACAGGAGACTTCAAGTTCAATCAGTATCCATAATAAAGGGATTTATATTTTCCCCCACACAAACTGGATCTGTATGCAGTAAAATATTCTGGCCTCTCCATTTGCGTGACCCACAGGCATAGCTGTGTCTGTTTGGCATGGTCCTTCCCTCTCAAACTATCCACAGGTGAGGTCTTGGAGTGTGCTGTGTCTTTACAGAGGTGTCAAGGAAAGATCACTTGGTCACTTTTTTGGTTTCTGAATCTAAATTGCTTCAGGGAGCAAAACGAACCCTAGAATAAATAACAGAATCTGCCATGTGGTAGAAGTTATTGGCAAGTTGTTAGCCAGTAAAAAAGAGAGGCAATGCAGCCCAGAGTCCTCCTGGAGCTTCGTGTTCGAAGCCGGCTCCTCCCTTCCAGGCAGCTCTGCTGGTGCTGATGCCCTGACTGATGCTATTGTGCAAGCAAATGTCAAATGGCCTGCCCAGAATGATGGCGCATTTCTGTACCAGTACTGGCAAAATACAGCTATTTGTGCATTTGGAAAAGTCCTGTGCCGGGAGCTGATGTATGGTGATGCCACTGGCTTGACCTGGGAAACTTTGGTGACTTCTGTATGTGCCGGTGTCAGGCGCTTCTTGCTGTTAGCAGCATGAGTTGTGTGTTGCTTGTTTCCATGCTAAAATAAAATCCATTCTTTCGGATCATACTTTTTCTTACCAGACACTTTGACAACCAGCTTTCCAACCCATAATTTTGTTTTGAAGAGTATCACCATGCTTTCAGGGTGTCTTTTAAATGCTTTCAGGTTGTGCCTAGCCTGCAAGTTTGTGAGCTCCTGCATCAGTCTCAGATCTGAATCTCTTGCTGTTTCTGTCATTCTCTGTTTCCTCCTAAAGCTGGAATACTTGGAGCAAGAGTTTTGTTTATGTTTTTTTCCTTTTTATTTTAAAGGGAATGAAGACAAGCTTTTAAGGCAGAGAACAGATTTAAGGAAAAAGTTAGTATGTTGTTGCTGTTCTTTTCTACTTAGTGAAGATGCCATGAACAGTGAAACATCACTTTTTTAAACTTTTTTTTTTTTTTATACATAAGGAAGGCTTGACAGGGAGTTTTTTTTGTTTTGTTTTTTGTTTTTTAATGAAACATTGTTATAGTCTGTCTAAACTGTTTTTGTGAAGGTTTGGTTTTTTTTTTGAAGTGCCAGAGAACAGAGCTTCCAGTAGTCTCAGCTCTTAAGAGGTTGTTACTGTCCAGAGGTTTACATTACCCAATAAAAATCCCTTTATCCTCTTTCTGTTGCTTATATTTTGTTTCATAGGTGTGTGTGGTATCAACATTTTACTAGTTTCTCCTGATTCACTCAGTGTTTCTAAGAAAGCAGAGTAGATAAGTTGTGAAAGTCTGATAGCAAAAATAAAATGAAGAAAAAATTAACAAGTATTCCTTATCTGTCATGGTTTCAAAAATTGAGATGAACATGCTTTGATTTCCTTTGTCTCTACTAAGGAGTTTTGCGCATGGAATTGTCCTTCCTTTCACTTCAAAATGTCAGCAATAAACAGAATATTTGTTTTCCATGCTTCTCACTGAGCTACTTGCCTCTTGAGGTTTATAAAGAGAAGTCTGTTTCTGTCTTTTCTGTTCTATCATCCATTGCAGGCAGTTCAGTTTGTCCTTTTTATGCCCAGAGATTTCAGATTTTTTTTAACTGCTGAAGTTTATTAGGAGCATAAGATTGTGAAGTATTATCTAACCTCTAAAACACCATGTTGGTGTTTATCTGTGGTTTGAGAAGTAAAAGGACATTTGAGGGTCACAGCCTGTTTTCCTTATTCATGAGGCTAACCTTGCTCCTCATTGGGAAACACATACAAAATGCAGATTTACACATTCAGGAAGTACTTTGGTTTTACTTTAAAATAGCCAGTGACAAGTTTGGGCCGTGTTCTGGCTTAAATTCTACATTTTCAGTTTGTGCCCATTGAAGTAAGTTGTTGCAGAAATACACAAATCTAACATCAGCATCTGACCCTTTGTTGATTTATTTTTAATCATCTAATTCTTACTTCACTAAAATCTGTCTAATTCCTCTTGAAACCAACAGCTGATATTGTGTCTACATTAAATTATGTTATCTTGCACAAAAAAATTCCAATTCTGTCTGAAACTAGGCTGTGAGAATCTGGAAGCAGAAACCATTTCTTTTTGAACATCAGGAAAAGATAGATTTTAGCTTATGGCCAGACAAATTATTATTTTTGTTCATGTTTTAGAATGGTGTAAAGCTTACATGTGCTTATATATTCCTTTACTTATTCTGAAACTGAGGTGGCATTTGTACCATAGAAAAAGAACATTACTCATGAATACGTTGTTTGGAAAAAAGGTAGCGAGTGCCCTTCTTCTTAGGTGGTGTGTGGAAAGAGTATGTGTTTCTGTCCCATCACTTCTTAATCAATGTGTTCTTACAGCATTTTAACGCTACCTTTGTACAGTTGTTTTGTTTACTGAGGGAAATAGCTGGGAAGCATTGGTGTAGGCAATATCGATCTGAAAATTTTACAAAGACTAGAAAACTAAGGTTTGCTGCCTTTCATTTTGTTTCTCAGCTCCAGAAGAAAAGGATGCAATTAAAGGACAATATGAAAAACTCATGGATGCTTACGGCTGCTTAGGAGAGCTTCAGCTTAAAAGTGGTAAGTGACCATCTCTATGACTGAGATTATAAAATGCCCAGACCATGCTAAACAACAAGTGGCTGAAGTTGCCCAGTTCCTTAACTTGTGAAAGCTAACTGCACCTTGTTATGTACAGTTCAAAAAAGGTCTGTTTATTTTTCTCTGCAGTGCCAAAAGCATATCACTAAATGATAGTCTAAGAATTTTGGATTTTTTGCTCACTTTTGTTTTGTCATAACATTCGTAGCTGCCTGAAGGTAATTGCTGGGGTTTTTTTCCCTACCACATTGGTCCAAGGCAAGCTATGATTTCTTACTTTTTTTTGAAGGATTATGTTTAAACACTGATTAATCGTGGTTATCTGAGACTGCAATACTACAGATTGCCAGTACTTGCTATAATGCCCAATTGCCTTTAATTGGGTATTTCACCTGTATAAGGATTTGCAGAAGCAGCCCTTTAACTTCAACTAGTATAGTAATGAATATGTATTGTCATTGCTGTAAATTTGTGTACCGTTTGGGAATCTTGATTTAGCAAAGGACTTGCTATTACACTGCCTCCAGGAATGTTAATGGAAATAGCATGTTTTAGGAAGAGAACTGCAGTCGCTGATTTGAAGGTAATAGTACCTTACACAGCAGTCTTCAAATTCACTAATGAAAAAGATGCATTAAAACAAAGAGCACTATATGCCTTGTTGCCATAGTCTTCTTATGGTAGGCCTTAATTTTGGCTTGGAGGAAGGACAAGTCTGTTTTCCATATAACTTGATGCTTGTTCAAGGAGTCTGCCAAAGGCAGTGGTGGTGTGAGCACTGCTGTGTTTAGACCAGTAGATACAAGTGTATCTTTTGTAGCCTGCTTACCATTTTATGGCTTGAGAAATATGACTTGAGATTATTCTGAAAAGATGACTGCAATCTGAAAGATTTCTGTGTCATAATTTCAAACTGTAGGCCCATCTATTTTTTAAAAATTAATGTGGGCTTTTTGTTTGTTTTGTTTCTTGTGGAGTTAATTAGGCATTTCTATGGAGATTAATATAAATTTGTTAATGTAATAAAAAAGGAGGGCTTGTGATTAGTTTTTCTTGGACCTGTTTTTCTTCATAGGAGTTTAATGAATCCTGTTGTAGTAGTAAAGGAACGTAGCTATTCGAATTCAAGCTACATATGAGTGTATGTGATGGGAACTAAATATATCCAGTTTTAGTCTTCATATTGAGAGGTGAATGATTTCAAATGGGGTGTGAAATATTCTCAGCCTTATTTTTTTTCTTTTATCATTTTATTTCTGTGTTTCCAGTGTCCTTATTTCTTTTTGAACAACACCTGCTTAACTTCAGTGCCCTTAAAATGTGAGGTTTTCCTCTCTGAGCTTTGTCACTACACCTCTGTTATGTTCTAGGATTAAATTACAAGTCCTGGTACAGGACTTTCTTTGCAAGGGATTGTTAAAGATTTTATTAGTAATTGGATTTAAAAGTTAACTACTGGAGGCAAACTTATAATTGTGATTGAGTGGAAAGTCAAGAGAGTCATGCTGTAATGGTACGCAAAGGTAAGCAAACATTTTCTTCTGCTGAGCATGTTTAAAAAAGCAAAGATGATTGCGTGTCTGCTATCTTGCCATTCAAGAGTGGCCCAGGTTTTTTTCACAGTCTCAGTTAGATATTCCATCTTACATATAAGTAAATTCCATCCCTTTAGCTTACATAAAAGGTTAACACTAGAAAAGAATTGTATTGGGTTTGTGTGGCAAGGTTTTGGTAGAAGGAGGGCTACAGGCATGGCTTCTGTGAGAAGCTTCTAGAAGCTTCCCCTATGTCCAATGGGGCCAATGCCAGCTGGCTGCAAGATGGACCTACTGCTGGCCAAGGCTGAGCCCATTAGCGGTGGTGGTAGCACCTCTGGGATAACGTATTTAAGACTGGGGGAAAAAAACCTGTACAAGTGCAGCTGGAGAAGAGAGGAGTGAGAATATGTGAGAGAAACAACTCTGCAGACACCCAGGGTAGTGAAGAAGGAAGGGGAGTAGGTGCTTCAGGTGCCGGAGTAGACATGGTGAGGCAGGCTGTCCACCTGCAGCCCATGGAGGTCCACAGTGGAGCAGATAGCCACCTGCAGCCCATGGAGGACCCCACGCCGGAGCAGGTGGATGCCCAAAGGAGGCTGTGACCCTGTGGAAAGCCTGCACTGAAGCAGGCTCCTGGCAGGACCTGTGGTGAGAGGAGCCTGTGCTGGAGCAGGGTTGCTGGCAGAGCTTGCGACCCTGTGGGGGGACCCACACTGGGGCAGTCTGTTCCTGAAGGATGGCACCCCTTGGGAGGGACCCCATGCTGGAGCAGTTCATGAAGAACTGCAGCCCATGGGAAGGACTCATGTTGGAGAAATTCGTGGAGAACTGTCCCCTGTGGGAGGGACCCCAGGCTGGAGCAGGGCAGAGTGTGAGGAGCCTCCCGCTGAGGGGGAAGGAGCGGCAGAGACAGCATGTGATGGACTGACCCCAGCCCCATTCCCTGTGTCCCTGCGCCACTGGCCAGGAGGAGGGAGAGAAAATCAGGAGTGAAGTTAAGGCTGGAAAGAAGGGAGGGGTGGTGGAAGGTGTTTTTAAGATTTGGTTTTATTTCTTATTACCTACTCTGATTTGATTGGTAATAAATTAAATTAATTTCCCCAAGTCAAGTCTGTTTTGCACATGATGGTAATTGGTGAGTGAACTTTCCCTGTCCTTATCTTGACCTATGAACCTTTTGTTATATTTTCTCTCCCCTGTCCAGCTGAGGAGTGGGAGCGATAGAGTGGCTTTGGTGAGTGTCTAGCCAGGGTCAACCCACCACAGGAATGCAATGTAATGTTTTTTCTTTTTTATATAATGTATTTTAGCAGCTGCAAACAAGGGCATAATTGGCCAGCTCTTCACTAAGCACCAGTGATCACATAGCCTTTTTCAGGAGTATCAGTATTTTTTTTCTTAGTACTGGAAACCTGCAAACTGTAAGAACTAAATTCTCTGAAACTATTTGTGAAAGTACATTCCACTGGAATTTTAAGAGTATATTTGTAGGGAAGAAGGGGAGACTTTTTTTCAAGACTTGAAAGATATCTCTGAGCACTTTAATTAATCTGTAAATATCACTACTTAGGAATCCAAATAAATCACATTGTATTCCTGCCAAAGTAGATCGTGCTTTTCACAAGAAAGTAGATGAAATATGTGAAACTCACTTGCAAAGTTAATGTTTCCCACCAGTAATAACATTCACTTCTATGTACTCATGTCTCTTAACATGACTCACGAAGTTCTTCTGCTTTCTTTTGTGAGATGGATGGCAGCAAAATGAATTGTACAGTGTCTCTGAGCTGTATATCAGCCACGATTTTGCTGCCAAAGAAGATCTAACAGTGGCAAATACATCTTAAGCAAAGTGTTAAAAGATCTAGGTTTGCAGTGTTTGGTTTAGACACTGTGATGTAAGGAAGAGGGGCATATATAAAGTAATGTTTTGACACCATCATCACATAGGTTGTTTACTTTAGTACAGCTGCTGTATTTGGGGAGGCATTCTGAATTCATTTGACTGTGTATATACTTCTGCTCTCGCACATATACAATGTGTAGTTGAAAGGAAGAAGTTTCAAAAGCAGAAAGGACAACTAAGTACCCGTTTTCTATTCATTTTGAACATTTTTAAACAATGTAATTGTATTTAGAAAAGGGAGAAAAGGAGTATCTCTGAGACTAAAACTGTAGTTTGGAAAACCTTGGGTCTTTTCATAATTCTGCTATAGACTTCCTCAGAGATTTTCAGCTAGATTGTTAGAATCTGCTCCCCTGCTGTGTTCTGTTGCTAATTTTGAAGGCAGACAAGAGGCAAAAATACCTTGCAAATTGTTTTTCTGTGGACTATAAAGTGAAGTGGAGGTATGTGTGGAGTGGTGATGGAGCAGGCTAATGGAATGTAAGGCAATGGCATGACTGTGTTGGAATGGACAAAGAGCAAAAGCTGGAGCAAAGTAATTTTTAAAAAGAAAAGGCAGTCTTGAGTGAAATATTTACAGTTAAGAAGGACAAAGTAAGAACTGAATATTGCCTCCTTTTCACTGCAGCTCATAATAGGCAACACTGAACTCATCCCATAAACTGCAGGGGAACCAATTACTTTGAGTCCTGTAGACAGGTTAAATACAGAAACTGCAGCTTATTATGGTAGGGTGTGACGTACCAGAACTACATTTCCGCTTCAGCTTGGATTAAGGCAGTTGGCTTCACAAGACCTTTTGAAAAAATGGATGCAAGTTAGTTATTTTTGTCTTGTTTCTATGCCAAATATTCTCCATCATCTGCCTCTCTTGTGCAACCTGATAAAAGGGCATTCAGCACATATCGCTGTGAGCAACATATTTCTTACATTTGTTTGAAAGTGTTCTTTATAGACGGTTGTGGTGATTTATATATGTGTAGGGCATATAGATATGTGTGTGATGTATATATGTGTGGGACAAAATAATAATCTTGGTCACAGTTTATACTACATTTATACCCATCTGTCTGAGATCAAAATTTGGTCAACAAACTTTGAAAGAATTTTTTTTTTCTTTAGTACTGTGGGTCTTGGTTTTTCATAGATGTGTTGCTGTAGAATGCATGGCCAGTAAGGAGCACTTCGCTTCTTGCTCTAAAATTATTCCAGAGATTTCTTTAAAACATTCCAGATTGTATCCCAAGGAAATGAGGGATATTTCTACAGTTGTGATCTTCAATTGCAGTCCTTATGTTTCTAAATCACTTTCATCTGCGTGTAAAGTTTAGAAAGGCTAATATGAAGCAGGACTGTACATTAAACTACTTGTAAAACTTAAAGGGAAAAAAAACATCTTTGTTTTCCAAGGTGGGGGGTCCAGTAAATAGTCTGCAGTTGATGTGGTTGTTGGTACAAAGTGAAATATAAAAGCCAGACCTGGAGCCTTGATCACTTCGCAGGAAAAAGTTTTCAATTTGTGGGGGGTTGCTTTTTATTGGCATTAATGCTGGCCCCATTCACAATGCGCTTTGCAGCTGTCAGCTGAATGTAACATGCTTCCTGTGACTGTACTGCACATGAAGTCAAGGGAAAGTTACCATAATTTTTTCACCCAGTGTACTTCCATTAATTACTTTTTTGATTACTCCTGTTTCAAGAAGTAAGACTGGAGTTTGGCCTGTCCCCTACTGCAGATATGCAGGGAGCTCCTGAGAGCAGGGAGCTTCCATAGACTGGCTACAGTGGTAGTACTGGCAGGGTCACTGACTTCAGGGAATTGATTTGGTGTTAGCTCTCCCTTTGATCTTAAGGATGCACTTCCAGCATTCTAAAACTCATCTTCCTGACTTATTTGAGCTTACACTTAAGAATGACGGCTCATTTCCTGGCTTTAGTATTCTTTTTTCCATGTTGCTGTTGATGGTCTGGGCAGAAGAAACATAAATACCTTGAATACTGTTCAGCTCCTTTCAAAGGTTGTAAGCCTGTAGTATGCTTCCTGATGCTGCTGCCAGGTGGACTTGACTGGACTATCTGATGTTTTTCTGTTGTGATTGGTGTTAGTCTGGTACTTCCAAGTGCTACTTGCATAGCAAACAGTTTCACTGGAAACTTAAAAGGAGCAGTATCTTTAATATAATTACAGAGTTGGAAATGGTAGTGAGCTGCAGTTTTGAAAAGTGAAGGGTGCTGGGATTATTGGAATGGTCTTGGTTGTTTTAAGGGGAAATACCTTCTAGCTTTAAGGAATGTCTAGGTTTCAATTTGATCTATTAAAGTTGTGATATTTTCACAGTTTGCTCAGCAAAACCAATTTTAATTTTAAAAATCCTTTCTTTCTTGTGCCATCATGGTCTTACAAATCCACCTACCATAGGAAATTCCATGTTGTGTAGATAGCAGAATTTTGTTGGTTGGTTGATTTGGGTTTTTTGTTTTTTTTTTTTTTGTTGTTTTAGTTTGTTTTGGGGGGGTGGGAGTGGGGAGAGGGGGCGTAGTATACCAGGAATGCAACTTGTTGCATTCTTTTCTGAGATTTACTGGATAATAAAAATGATTTGTCTAGGAACTAAAAGAACATTTTAATAATTTTTTGTCAGCTAAAAATGTTATTTTCCTTGAAATGAATGAACAATTACCAAATAACTTAGTATCTGCAGTTTGTAGAAATTGAGAAAGTTGATTTTAATTTTGCTTTTTATAAAAATTACTTGCTCCAGTAGCATCCTGATTGAAACAATATAAGCAATTTCTACCCTTAAATTTAAGTGCACTTAGGTAGGGTTGTGGTTGATACAGCTGTTTTCATGTTAAGTATCTATTTTCAACAGGACAGATTATGGCTTGTTAACATTTACATACCAGAAAAAAAACCACACTGACCTTTTAAAGTTTAAATTTAGAAGTAAATGGACTGATTTTTTTGCTTTAATATATCCATAATGATAATCAGACTTTCAGTGACTGGCAAATAATAATAAGAAGCATTTTTCCTGTGGTTGGTAGTGTTAGGTTTTTGCCGTATTAGGTACTATTTAGATATGTAATGCTTTTCTTATTCCTTGGAATAGCATTTTCAGTCTGAGAAAATGTCTAAGTGAAAGCATGAGTAGAGGTAGCACAGTCAGCATTTCCATCACAAATAGTTCTCAATATATTTAAAAATAATGGCACCCTGACTTGAGGTGAAACTATGAGTAAAAAGGTTTGGGATTGAAAGAAAAGATTCCTAGACATGAATTGATGTTTCTGGCAAAGAAGGGAAGATGGGAGAAAGCTTTGTTTCACTGTGTATAGTTGCATAGCTTAGTAGTGGGTAGTTTCTTAGACCTTAATGGAGCCATGACTAAGAGATGAATAGCAGAGTAGTGTTTTGACAGCATTAATTCTGCTGTGTGAGGTTCTGAAAAGGTGAAGAGCTGACGGGAGCCTTACTTCTGTTAAGGAGCCTGTGGCTACATCTGTGCTGTGAATAAAAATGGGTCAGGGCACAGGCTTGAGTGTGTCAATAGGATATCGTGATTAGTTTGCTCCCTGTACCAAGAGTGGCGTGCACATTAGGCAAGTATCTTCCTCCTGCAGGCATTGCAGTAATAATCCAGAGCTCATGACCAGGAACACTGTCCAAATACCACCTAGGATGAAGGTGATATCAGGGGACAGGGCCTGGGACTTATTTCCAATGTGCAGAGTCAGAGAGATTTGTGTTAAGCTGGGGCTGTGGTGTTGTAGGGTTTCTGCATTCTGGCTGTTTTGTAGCATATCCTAAGTGATTTAAGCAAATCAGAGAGGTTAATAGTTGATCTAAAGACCACCTCTGCTCACAGAGCAGTCTAGGAGGACAAAGTGGCAAAGCAGACTACCTTTATCATAGTGTTAATGTATTTGTCTCTTTCTTCCTTTTTCTCCAATTTTCTGGGCTGTAAGTGTGAAGTCCTTTGCCAGTTTGCCTCTGTTCAAAGGCATTGTGGGAAGTGCATGAAGGCTGCTCCATAATTCGGAGTACTGTAAAGAGACTTATTCTGTGTGTATCGACTCATTGAATGGTTTGGATTGGAAGGGACCTTTAAAGATCACCTACTCCAACCTCCCTGCCATTGGCAAGAACATCTTTCACTAGATCAGGTTGCTCAAAGCTCCATCCAACCTGACCTTGAACACTTCCAGGGATGGGGCATCCACACATGGTTTCTCTGGGTAATTTGTTGCAGTGTTTCACCACACTCATTGTAAAATATTTCTTCCTTGTATCCAATCTAAACCTACCCTCTTTCAGTTTAAAACCATTGCCCCTTGTCCTGCCACTACAGGCTCTGGTCAAAAGTCTCTCTCCATCTTTCTTGTAAGCCCCCTTTATATATTGAAAGGTTGTGATAAGGTCTCCCCAGAGCCATCTCTTCTCCAGGCTGAACAACCCCAACTCTGGCATGTGGGGTTACTGCACAGTGGCAGGAAAGAGTATTACAGCTTCAGAAAGCCATCTCCTGATGCCACAGGGACAATGCAGTAGCTTAGCTGTGATTACTACTTCTGAGCTCACTAGCTAGTGATTTGGGGGAAGTAGAGATGCTGGACCTCTGCATGCCTCGATGTGTCTCCCATTTTGGGGATGTGAGTGGAGGAGGTAGTAAAAAGAGTCTAGAGTCTCTGCTAAGGGATAGCGAGTTTCTAGGTAAGGCAAAACTGTATAGTTTTGATTGGCTTTTCTGTCATGCTTTATTCCTACTCATTGCCTTCTTAAACTAAATAATTGCTTTGTTTAGATGCAGTTATTTTCCGCTGGTTACAAGCTCCTCGAAGGACAGAACCACAGATAACAAGCCCATTATTACTAAATTTTTGTCTTTTTGGCTATTTTAACATTGACTTTCTCATTCAATCTCTTCTGAACCCTCTAGGAAAGTTTAAGGTCACTGAAGCCAATGAAATTGCTTGTATTCTTTTTCTTGGCATCCCAGCCAGCCAGCTCTCTGAGTCTGTCTGTAGTCATTTTCTGTCCCTGAAGCTGACAGATAGTAAGGCATATTAACAGTGTTTCTGTATATTGCTTCCAAATTCTTATGAGTGAAGTTTACGTTGAGCTGGTCAGTTTTGCATGATTTCACCAAAGTCACAGAAGCTATTAGCTATCCTGAGACAGCGAACTCCTAACCCCTTCTGGAGGCTGCAAGACAGTATTTAGTCAGGTATGAACTACCATGGTGATAACTGATATATCTCCTACTCTTAATCCTATATAATTGCACACACTCATGTGCAAAGGAGGTTTAAACTGTCAGGTTTTATGTATTTCTAACCCTCCACTCCAATGTCATCTAGAAAAGTACAGAAGATGTATTTCTTAAAAACACTCAAGAAGGAGAACACAGTGTACCCTTGTTACAGAAAGAAATGTGATGAACAGAGCTTTTTAGTAAATGCCACCTACACTGGCCTTTATGCAAAACTGGAGTCAGCAGAACAGAATGAATAAGATCTAATCTCCTACCTTGTCCTGCTATTCCAGTCCTATGTGCCTACGCAAATATTCTGGCCCTGCTGAAAACCACCCCTAACTCAAGTTTCTGTAGCCAGCCTGTGATCTGGAAGCAAGGACCCCCCTGCTGGTGTTTCAGAAAAAAACTAGCTGTTGTGTGAGAGCTGGTCTGCATTTATGGACAGTGGGCCACTGTGGAGATTGAAGAGCAAGCCCGTAAAATGTTACCTTTTGCTGCCTGAAGCCATACTGTCACAGATTGACACTGTGCCTTTAGCTAACTAGCTTGCTCTTGGGAGGTCAGCTGTTGTTTCTGCTATGCTAGAGCAATGAATCTTGGCTCATTTCCACCTCTTCTTACTAACTGGAGTAAATAGGATGACGTTGTCTCCATTAGAGGCCAATTTAAGTGAATCAAACAGTTTCTTCCTAGCAAAACCAGTGTTTTCGGAACAATTGTTCTACTGCTTTTTAATTACTTAATCATTTCAGAGAGGATGAGCAAAGGTTGAAACCCTGCTGTTAGGAGAGATCTGATTACGGTAGTATTCTCAAGCTTCAAAATTTGTCTTTTAGTTTTGATGCCCTGAAGTTCAGCTGCTTCAGGATTTCACACTTCACAGCCACGAGAGCTGGAATTCTCCTAGTGATAGTTGAGGTTATCGTCTAATCATGTACACACTTTTGTGACATAAAAAGCAAAATCTCAGGAATTGATAATATTGAAACTTTCTGAATGGCTGAACACATCCAGCTTCAGCTGAAGCCAGTAAGAAATCTAAATGCTTCCTATCTTTAAAATTCAGAAGTCGGTTGCAAAATCCATAGTGAGGAATACACTTTATCTTGTAAATGGCCAGTCTTTTACCTTTCCTTTCAATCAAATCCAGTTAAAAACGTATGTTCTCTAGCATGTGAAATTTGATTTTTGAGTAGTGTCCCAAGACCAAGTTCATTAAACTTCATAAAGTGGGGAAAAACACACTCTAAGGCAGCAAAGGATGGGAATGTATAAGTATTGTGGAATACTATGCAAACTATGCAAAAGTCAAAAGGAACTGAGAAATGTAAAAGAGTATAGTCAGTGTGCTTGTTGTTTGTATTTTTCTTCTGAAGCAAATATACCGGCCTCTGCTGGAGCCCTGTCAGCATTGCATTTGACAGAACTGATGCGAAACGGCATAGCCTGTGTCCGCCTCTAACACTTTTGTAACTATCTATCACCTTCTAGGTAACGCTCGACTGCACTTTCTGGTCCTGGTGACAGGCTGTACGTCAGTGGGAAAAATCCTGGACGCTGAAGTTTACAAAATTACTGCAACAGATTTCTGTCCTCTCCAGGAAGAAACCAAGGAAGAGGAGCGCATTACTGCCTTGAAGAAAATACTGAACTCTGGGATGTTCTATTTCTCCTGGCCTAATGCAGGCTCAAACTTTGACCTGACTGTGCGGGCTCAGAAGTGTGGTGATAACCACTATGAATCCGGTAACTCGTTCTTCTGGTTAGTACTGCATGTTATACCAAAGTCTTCCGTCATCCCCCCCTGCATCTTATTGGTTAAACATTCTCAGAGGAAAATGAACATACACATTTCAGGTGCACCTCCTTTCATTTCATTGTCTTGTCATTTTACAGGGCATGTGGCCTTAGTGAAATCATGGTAAACCTGGGTCAAACAAGTAACTTCTGTTTAATTAAAATTAATCTGATAGTGAAATGCAATTCTAATAATGACATTTTGTGGTTTTAAGAAGGAAATACACCATTAATTGCTCACACTACAGAAACATCTTTACATGTCATGAATAGTTTCTCTTGCAGTTCTTTTTAATGATTGCTTTAAAAGTTATCTAATAGAAACCTGCACTTGAACTGTTCATAAATCCCATCATCTGTGCTGAAGTACCTTCTATTTCTTAAAAGTGTTTGTGTTTAAAGTCTGTGGTTTAATGTTTCAATAATGTGCCCTAGTTTTTATGTTGAAAACATCAATATTAATATGTTTATATGTTTACAGCTCAGTGTAAATGTAAGTTGCACAGAAGGAAACTCCTGTGATACAGTGCTCTCTACTTCTTTCTTTCTTGTGCTTATAAAGAAAAGAAAAAGTATTTCTTGTTGTAAGTATTGGTTGAGTGGAAAGGAAAACACACAATGCTGGGTTCTGTCTTTTCTAGGTGGGTTCACCATTGATGTAATTCAGTTTGCTCTACAAGTTCTGGCAGAATGCTTGAATTCCTATTCCCTCATTTTTTTTCTTTTTAAACAAAAAGATAGTCACACAGGAAGCATTGCTGTACTGGAAATACATGAGGGTTATATGATGTAGCTGGAAAATAACTGGCAGAGTTAGTTGTGGGTGTGCTGCTAGAATGTGTGATAAGTCTTGTGGCCCAAAGTAGGTGAATATTAAATAAGCAGAAAAGTTCATAATGGATGATAAATAAACATAAGAGAGCAGTTCATTCAGGCTAAATAATCTTTCTAGCTGTGGTGTGATTTTGAATGGTAAGATGTAGTGTTTTGAATTTCAGTCAGAAGAGGGATACATAAAACTTGCTTTCAACCGTGCTAATTATGCATCCCTTTCAAAAAGCTCACCAAGCATGTCAAGTCAGACCCGTGGCACAAATGAGCTGTGTTCCAGTGATGAAACAAACTCCTGTGGTGGCAGTATCCCTTAATAAAGAAAGCAGGTTTTTCTACCTGTGCTGTCTTTTGAAACTTTTCTTCTTGGAAAACAAGTATTTGAACTTCCCTTCTTTGCTGCTTCTGGCTAATCTGGGAGTACCCCTTGAAGAGGTTCCATTCTCCTATATGTTGTAGAACAGGGGTGAATGGCAACAACATCAAATTTAGGGCAAAAAGATGTTCCAAAGAAAATTTATCTTGAGGCAGTTATGTGATATGGAAAATTTCAGACCAAACAATAGATTATTGAGTAAAGAAGTAATGGGATAAATAGATGATAAAAAGCGTAAGTCAGACCATAGTTATAAGCAAGTTATAAGCAAGACAAACTGCTTGTTAAATGAACTGCAACAAAAAGAATTATACTGGAATTTGTCTAAGTGAGAACTTCGTCTGTGAGTAGAGCTAGGAGAAGGAGGTGGAAGAGATATCAAAAATTGTTTAGAGCTGATTTTTCAGTTACATATTTAGTTTAAAAATGTAAGAATGACTTGCACCTTTTTCAGAGAAATGCTGTACTCTAGAACAATTCTTCAGGGGTTTTGCTAGATGTAATAACTCTTGTACAGATCTGCTGTTGAGTAATAAATGATTATAAAAGGGATTTTCTTGGCCCTCATCTGTGACTAAAGGCACATTTTGAAAAATGAATTAAGGAAAACCATCAAAACAGAAGAGACTAGCATCACTGTTAGCCAGGCATGATAGGTTTTTTGGGCTGTTAATCTTAAAATAAATTGAAGGTTGAAACAGACATTCTTCTTAATTTTAGTAGCGCTTTTTGCAATACCTCCATTGACCTATGGGTCCAGTTTCTGCTTGGAAAAATTTTTCTGAAAATCCTGGTGGATTTTGAAGTGGCTCTTCATCCTGTAGTGTATGCTAAGGTCTGGGCGGTACTGTTCAAAAAGTAGTTAGCTTGACAGCACTGTAATTTATGAAGAATATTGCTAAATATAAGTGTATTTCTGGAGCTGAAAGAGGTGCCATTTGCATCTGGATTTATAAGACAGAGATACAAGATATAAAGACAACACCTTGCTGGTAGCTGTGCTATTAAAATTTGCCATGTTCTGTTCATTGTAGTTGTTAACAAGGAATTCTTCCTGATATTTCCTGGTTTTGGATAAAGTAAAGGTACAACTGAAAAGGGGTCCAAAAACATTAATTGCTTAAATCAGTGATTGCGGTGGGATGGCACCCATGCTTGTCTGTCTTATTTTATTCAGTAATATATCTGTATGTTGTTGAAATTTTCAGGAACCAACTATTGCATGTGCCCTTCAAACACTACCAGGTGAACTGCTCTGACTGGTTGCTGAAAGTGATCTGTGGTGTAGTGGACATTCGCACTGTTTATGCTTCCCACAAGAAGGCGAAAGCCTGCCTTATCTCTCGCATCAGCTGTGAGCGAGCTGGTGTCCGATTTCACATTCGAGGCGTTGATGATGATGGACATGTGTCTAACTTTGTTGAGACAGAGCAGGTAAGCAGATGTATCCAATAGCTTTGAATAATTCAGTCCACTCAAGTTTAATGGGGGCAGAATTTCCCACAAGAATTAAAGGAGTTCAGCAGATGTTTTCTATAAGAATATTTAAAATATTATTGCATGACAGATCTATTTGTTCTTGCCCATTAAGCATTTCTTTGTGATCTGTTCTTTTACTGTGCTTCTGACTTTTTCATGCACACAGTTTTCACTAATACAAAAGTCAGGCCATTTGATATTGGAGCGAAATATAGACATGGGGGTTTAAACCATTCAGAGAGCTCTGTGTGTTAATTCATGCAAAATCAAATCAACATGTGTAACAATAAGTTCCTCAGTCGCACAAAATGTGCTTAGAATTATCAGTCATGAGGCCCATGTATTAAACAAAAGAATGTTTTGAAATCTGTTCCAGAATAAACATCACACTTCTATACATTCTGCATACATTTTAAAGAATGTTATTTCTAAAATTCATCATGTTCCCCGTGCTATAGA
The DNA here is from genome assembly GCA_035590275.1 of Ibycter americanus. Classification (NCBI taxonomy): domain Eukaryota; kingdom Metazoa; phylum Chordata; class Aves; order Falconiformes; family Falconidae; genus Ibycter; species Ibycter americanus. The sequence goes on from JAVJGI010000062.1 coordinate 49,574,882, forward strand.
ATTTTGGAGAAGAACTAGTTTGAAAGATTTTCTATGAAGTAGTGGTCTCTACATTTAATTTCTCTTTCATTCATTTTAAGTATCTCTTGTTAGTCCATACCACCAGGTTTGCTGGGCTAGCCATTGAAAACCCCTTGCACTGCAGTGGCATAACTATGTCTGCACTGATGTAAAAGAATTTTGTTAGGTGTGCTGGGAGTGATTTTCAGCAAATACTAGAGCTGAGATTTGCTTTTGGCTCTAAGGAAGTCACTTAGAATGATATAAAATCTTATGATCATAAATATTCATGTTCTGAGTTACTCCTGTCTGCCTTATTGGATTGAAGCCATCACTACTTTGTACAGTAAGTTTTTCAGCTATGTCATGAGGGTGATTATTAACTTCCTGCCTCACAGGACTTTTGCAGACCTGTGATGACGACATTTATAGCAGGTAGGTAGTGTATGCTGTGCTATGGTGAAGAACTCCTCTCAGTGCTCAGATATGTCATTCTAGTTAAGAGGAAGCTGCCACCAAAGAAGCTGTGTTCGCTGAGAGTCAAATCATCTTTGGCTAGTAAAGGAAATGGAGCAAAAACTACCATCTTCTCAGAGTCAGGCAAATTCCAGCGGAACTCATTTTGAAAGAGACTTTGCTTTATATTCCCCTTTGCTTTGTGGGGAATTTCCTCCAGTGAGAGGTGGCATGACACAGTTTTTATACATACATGGTAAAACTTTTCTTTCCAGCTGAAGCTGAGACAAAATACATGGGTGAAATGCATTCAGCAGGCTCTCTTGATTGACACAGCCAAACAAAATTACAGTCAGTTGGTTTTATTGCACATGGTTTAGCTTACTGACTTGAAAGTGAACAAAAAGTAGTGGACCCTGAAGAGTCTGAAATCTGTGCCAGCTGAAATGAGTGCTTTCTTATTAAAGTATAATCACCTTCTCCTTTTTGAATAGAAGTAATGATTACTAGCAGTCAGAACCATGATACAGAAGTGGATGTCTCTATAAGCAGAACAGATAAACGGCTGGTAGTAGTTTTCAACAAAGGACAAGGATCTGCTCCTAAAATGTGGTTGTTTTCAGTGTCTTCTGAGCAGATTTACAAAACTGTATTGTTCTTATATGTGTATGTATGTGTCTATGTAAGTAGGTGGACACACAATGAAAGTAGATTGTTTATGCAATGTTCGTAAGGGGAGGCTGGTGAGATATCTCTACACGACACAGTGAGTGTAGCATAGAGATACTTAAGCTAGAGCCGTGTCATTACCTGGTCCAGAAGAGTTACAGCTGTGTCATTGTAGGACCATGCCTGACTACTGAGAGGTGGCATCCCCCCTCAGAAGTGGCCATCCTTTAGCACTAGTATCTATCTCCTCATGGCATTGTGAGAGTTGTAGCGGCTCACACTCTGTGCTGTCCTTTCTATTACCCCACTGCATGAGACAGGCATGCCTTTAGGCACCTGTTGTCCAAAATCCAGCAATGTTTGGGTACTTTCAAGATTTCATCTAAGATGTTGCCTTGATGGTGCAGCTTTAACCTCTTCACCTGGTACTGCTAAGGACACATGTAGAGCTACCTTAGACTTAACAGTGCTGCATTGCTCAACAGAACACCTGGAGGAGTTGCAGACTGGTATTGCCCAGTCTGCTGGTGATGTTTGATCCCCAAGACATGCTCAAAGCATGCACAGTGTATACGTGTGACTTTCTGCTCAGTGGTCAGAGTTCTCATCAGGGATGTGAGTGGCTTTTTGTTCATGTCCCTCCTTTTCCTAGTTTGCCTGCATTTTCAGTAGGGTGGCTTGGCAGCTTTCCACTTAGTGTTCAGGCTTCCACAAATTCTGCTTGTTGGATGCCAGACTTCCCCTGCAGTGCTTGGGTCTCTAATGTCAGCCTCTGAATCCTGTGCTAATAATTCTGTTTTGTGCCTCTCCTCCAAAGGAACTGCAAGTCAAGTCCTGTAGCATTTACATCCTTCTAGAAGGTCTGTCAGTGCACTGGGAGATGCAGATAGGTCTGCTCACTGAAAGGTGGAATTTTCCCCTGGAACTTGGGAACAGAAGAAGGGACATATGCCATTTTAAGTAATAACTTGTTACAGTCTGTTATTTTAGTTGACTGCCTTCTCACGAGCATTAGCGCAAAGAATGTTACTCAGAATTGGAAGAATGTTCTCTTGCTGAAATACAGAGGAAAGAAAATGTTAGAAAGGGTTGTCAGCTTTCTTTCAGATCAGTCTTACATTTGTGGCACTGCACTTAGCGGTGGTATAATTATGGGAAATACTTCTGCTATCCTGCTCACTAGTTGGGTCAGAAGTAACTCATTCTATTTAATTGTATTCCTGGAGTACCTTATATGTTGCAAATGATGAGCATGAAAAATAAGATGCCCTTTGCATCCCAGCAGAAAAGCTGAGGATTGGCTCCTGGTGAGTGGCAAAACAGTACTTGGTTGCTAATGCTCCCCTTAGCTGGGGCTGGGTCAGGCTCTTCACAGGAGCCGCTGTGCTTTGTTCCAGTTCAGCCAGGGGCTGCTGTGAAGTGCAAGGACTGAAGGCTTCTGGGTGTTTTCTAATTGGATAAGCAAAAGCACAAGAGTGAAATGGTTATAGAGTGAAAGGCTTGAGTAGGTTGAAAATTATAACAAGGGTTTACAGTTTTAAAGGATTGTGTGTTTTTGTTTGGTTTTTGTTTTTAAAGGAAAAAAGAAGGTTGCTGTTGCTAATGGTGATAAACACTAGTTTTACCAAGCTGCATGTCCTAAGAAAGCAAAGTTGGGCTAACCACTGGGATGCCTGTGATCCAGTTCAAGCTGGCATCCACTTACAATTAGGAAGGAAAAGTCCTAGAATAAACTCTCTCCTACTTTCATAGTAGACTACTGACTAATCTCCTATGAGGTAATATCTTGGCTGAATAACGTTGTGTTTCCGTTTGCTGCAGCCTGTACAGTATAATGGCATGCTGGCTGTGTGCTTTCATGGATAAATAGCACCTTAGGATTCAGAAAAGGCAGGACTTTTCCCCCCTTTGTAGGAATTACTTCTAACATTTTTCTGGTTTTAGAAGAGGGAGAAACAATTAGTCTTATCTCCAGGCAGCTCTTTTATGCATAGATGGCATGCTTTTGTCTCCCACCGAGTTAGCCTTGTGGCATTTTAGCTCTGCAGTGACTCATTTTTTTGTGGGCTCACTTAACTGCTGTGACTCACAGTGTTTGAGAAGAAGGGGGGGAAAAGTTAAATATCTCACTTCACTTTTGCTTTTCAGAAAAAAAAAAAAAGCTAATAGTAGAACTTTCAGATAGTTGATCATTTGGCTTGTGTCTTTACAAAGAAAAAAAGAAAAAATGGTAGGGAACACTTAAGGAAAAACAAAATACAAAAGGAAGAGAAAAGAGGGCTTTTCTGAGATCCTTCTAATGGTGTACTTCTACGTTTGTTGCCAGTATTTTTTAATGGGATGGTAGCCCTTTCTACTTGCAGTGTGGCAGTTAATCCTCAAGTAGTTTTAAAATCAGCCTCTCTTTCTCAGTGATAATTCAAATGTTTCCCTTCACCTTTGCTTCCTCCCCTAGTAATCCCATAAAGTTGAGACTGTATCACATTCTTTTAATTCTTTTCTGCTGATAGCGTTGAGAAACAAGCATGCTTTCTTCATGTAGTTTGTGTGCCTGTTACTGTTTACATTTCAGCTCCTCCCCTAGTTATCGTCCAAAGAGTTGTGCTAAACTCTTAATATCTTATTATGTGACTTAGGGGGAACAACTCTGATTTTTCAAAGATAAATTAATGGTTTCAGTTGTTTTCCCCTTCATGGAATTGTTCAATAAAGAAAATGGAAAACTTGACAAGGCATTGAAAGGAAATGCCATGAATTTGGATTAACCTTCCCTTTTTTCCAGTTTAAGAAAAAAAAGTCAGGCGTGGATTAAGAAAAATGATCCCTATTTCACAATAATTGCTAGACCATGTTGGATAGCTCTCCAGGAGAGGAATGGATGCAATCATGTGGTTAATTTATTTTCTGGATCAAGTTTTAGTATGGCCCCAGGCAGGGCAAAGAGGATTATTTTGGCAAGTATATCCTTGGATCCCATGGTCTGAGCTAAAGGGGCTCATGGAGAGGTATGTTTAGGCCATCTGTTGTCCATGCTCTTTGTGGGTTGTGTGGCAGAGCTAGGGATCCCAGAACAAGCCATGTGAGTATCCATTTCATCATGGACTGTGTCTCTGTGTGCCCCTTGAGTCTGTAATGAATTTTGCCGTTTGAAGTTGAGACTGGATAATTATTTCCTTCTAATGAAGCTTGAGTGATGGAGATTAGTGAATAAATTATTCCAAGCAATGAATGAGTGCAGCATGCTGGGATTAGAACACCAGCTGCTTGACACAGATGTTTGCTTCTTGCTCAGAAGCAGTACCAGTTTGCTTCTTGCTCAGAAGCTTACTCTAGCAGTATCTGTGCATGAAGCTTGTGTTACCAGGAAAGGTCCTTGGATCACAGGGGCAAGGTCTGGCCCTATGCAACAGAAGAGAAAGATTGGGAAACATCCTTTTGAACTGTCAGTACTATAACCCTTGATCCTGCAGTCAGAGAAAGACCACAAAAAGAGTCTAAGACAACAAAAGTTGAAAGAAAGACATGGCAAATTCTAACACCAGAAAGTCAGAGGACAAGCAATCTATTATCAAGGCAAAGAGGTCCTCCATATGGGTTAAGTATCCAGTTGTTGTCTGATGGGAAACTGCAGGAAAGTGTCTGAAAATCTATCCAGCTAACTGGATTGGATTGTTCTATGTGCCCGATCCTTTGAAATTAATGAAGTAGTCCTGAAGTGTTTTGAGGATGTGGTAGGAATGAACATTCTCCCTGGGGCAAGTAGGCAACAACTTGCTGTCATTTTGGATCTAAGACGAAAGATCAATAGTTTTACGAAGCCCAAAGACAGAGATTTAGTAGTATGTATCAACTCTAATGACAAAGTATTGTCCAAATTGTAACTGATTGTTGTTGAACTTTTAGAGGAAAACTGGCGTGATCATCTTGGATGTATTTCTTGTCCATAAGTTAAGGAAAACAGGACATGAAAATTCTGGAAATAAAGTACTGTTTATTTTTCTTTTAAGTTGCATTTCTTAAAGAACTGTTCATCTTTTGCGTAGTACCTTAGAATAAGAGAAATAGATCTGCTAGAGGACAGGGTAATACATTTAAAACTGGAACAACAAAAAAGTGGGACAGATAGGCGCTTGTAGAAAACATGACATTGTGAACAAAAATGATCAAGGCTTGAAAGAATATGAGAAAAGAATTCTGTACTTACCCATGCATAAGTGCTGGAATTGCATAAACAATGAAGTTGGAATCTTTTATTTATGAGTGTAATTTTAACATGGACATATTATCAGTGCTTTTTTAAGATTTTAACAAATGGGGTTTCTTATAGTGTATATGGATATTAAGATTATGTCCATTCCTGAACCGGAAAGCCTTCTTAGTCTCAGTCTTTAAATATGCTGACTTAACAAGTCTGCTGGTAGGAAGGCTGTTGCCGCTATTATTGTAAGGTCAAGGGCATACATCATAGAAGGCAATGTGAAGCTCAGGGGTCATGTTCCTTGGAATGGTGACTGAAGGATAGTGGGTATTGCTGAAATTCAGGGAAGATTTGCACAGCTGTAGTGCTTAATGAAATGGTTACAGTCTGTTTAGGAGGGAATGACTGGCAGAAGAGTAACTTTAATGAGTCTTCCACTCATTAAAAAATACTAGGTCTTTTCCAACTCACTGGCAGCTTGGAAGAAAATAGTTTTGGATTCATCTGGGACGTGTGAATGAGGTGAGAGGATTGTGAAAGACCACAGAATTGCTCCAGAGAACAGAATGATGAGCCCTGTAAGTGAAAAGAAAAAAAAAAGATGTGCTAATGTGGAGAACTTTCTTGTGAATGACTATGTTGGAGAAGCTATGCTCCCAGTTCAAAAACCGCATCTTAATTTCTAGAAGCTACATGGCAAAACATCAATTTTTGAAATGCCCTATCATCATAGGAGGGAGCTCTGTATTACACGTCATCATGACAAGAGAACCCTCCAGCCCATTACATCACGGCATGGGCGTCCTGTTTAGATCACAGGAATGATCCCCAAATAGTTTGAATTTTTTGTTTTTGTTGTTCAGTACTCCAAATGGGCAGCTAAATAGAGCAGAAGATGGTTAGAAGAGGTAATGGGTGAAAACCAGTGAATAGGAAATGTGAGTGATAGTAGTAACAAACATCTGTTAACTCTTATGATGCTGGATCACTAATAAGTGGAAATATGAGATCTGTTGATGCAGAAAGGCAGAAATGTTTGGTCAGTATTTTTCTTCTCTATTTGGCATAAAGAAGACAGGTTATATATTCATGATCTGTAATTGATGAAATACTTCCTTTTAAAGTGTAGCTCAGGAAGATGTTAAACTGCAGGCATTAAAATTATCATCATCATCTTTTAATCAGAGAATTTGTCTAGAGAATTTGCAGCTGGGACTTCTAAAAGAGCTGGCCAAAGAGATACTTGAGCTGTCGATTTTTCAGTTAGTTGTGGAAACAAGAACATTCTCAGAAGATGTAAAGAAAACTGATCCTCTGTAGCAAGGTGTTTGAGTGGCCAAATTGTACTTCATATAAAGCATTGTCTGTATTCGTCATCATTAGATGTTTCATTTCAACTCATTCATCACTAAGGTGATGATTGTTGTCAAATTTTGAAGTGAGCCTGACTCTTTTTTTTGGCGTAGATTCAGAACCTGGTCCTCATTTAGTAGGAGTCAGGATAATGCTGGCTCTGTCAGTGGAGCTACATAAATTTGCTTTACCTTAGAATTAGCTCCTCTGGGTCCATGACTGTGAGTGAAAAGATGATTCAGTGTTTAGAAGTCACTGACTCATCTTGGTACAACCTGTCTCAGGGAGGATGTGATAAAGAGGAAGAAGGTGGGCTTGCTCACTCCTCCTGTAGTCCAACTGCAGGACAAATGTTTCTGAGCACAGAAGTGCAAAGAAAAGGTGCATCGGTGTGTTGCCATGGTAATTAGCTCTTGCACTCAGGTATTTGCAATGTTTAGAAAACTTTACTGGGAGAGCATGTTTTAAAGCCACATTAAACTGTGAGGCAAGCTGTGCAAGGAAGCTTCTCTGAGCAACCCCCTGCTGGAATGCAATGGAACAAAGAAGGGTTCTTAACTCATTGGTGTGAGGCTAAAAACATCAAAACCTACAGTTTTGCACTACATTTGGGCTAGCCATCATTCTAACACTGATACTGTGTCCCTCATAAAGCCACTTATATATTTCATCTTGGTGAAATGTGGATAGTTGTAAGTGGTCTGCAAAAATATTGTAAAGATTAGTTCGATAAAACTGGCAACAGAATATTTAAAGGCTCACCTCTGGTGTAGCTATACTTCTTTTCACATATGTAGCTCTAAAAATTGTGCAATGGTAATGATTATAAACATGAGAGGTCAAGGTAAATGAAGGCACTTCCCCTGAGCCACTCAGCCAGCACATCTAGTGGCAAATCCAAAAGCACAAAGTAGAGTAACCCATTTTCATGTTCTTTTCTATTTTGGGAGCTACTAACCAGCTGGCAGCAGTTGTGCTAAATGATATCATGCGGTTAGAGAAGCAGCTACCTGGATGACCTGGATACCATTCCTCCACAGGGCTGCAGAAGACTCATTGTCATGCATGAGATAACAGAGATGTGTATCATGTATCCCCCGTGGAAAACAGCCAGATTCCACTGCTAAGTATAGGCCAGGGAAGTGAGCTGGGCTTTGCGGAGTTGCTCTGTGGTCATACTGAATCTGAAGATAGTACCTTTTGTGCTAAGTTAACATATAATGTAACGCTTTGCTCAGGGGCTGGTAGACGGGGAAGGCAAAGGGGGAAATTAGTCTTTGTACTTCACATAGATTTGACTCAAAATCAGCTTGTTAGCAGTGATCGTAAGAACACATACTAAGGGATAGTTTGAGGTCTGGTTAGGGAAGGAAATGGAGAATCTGAAGCCTCTCACTGTAAGCCTCCTGGAAAAGACGTAGTTCGCATGCTGTTCACTGTATCTCAGAATGGGAGTGGCAAAGCTGCTGGTTTCACTGAGATTTATTTGGGCACTGACAAGGCACAACAGGCAGTGAAATAAGAAATAGTAAATAAAGCAAGAGATAAGCTTGTCCCACACCTGACATTACCCATCATCGGTCACAAGGAGCAATGACATTTTGCACAGTTAAATTTTGTGAGAGAGACGGAGGGAGCTGGTCTTCCTGAGTGTCTCCACCAGTAGATCAAATCCACCTTCATTGTGGATGAATGATTCCTTTCTTCTTGCCAGTGGTGGTGTTTTAAATTTTCTCTTATTTCTGGTGAGTAGTGAATTGAATCTGCTGCAATGACATGAAAGCAAATACGCTCTTTGTTCCACTGCCTGTGAGACTATGGAAAAGTGGCTGAGCAGTAAGTGGATACAGTGAGATACATGGTTTACTTTTTTTACCCTTTGAGTTCAGTGTCTTAAACTGTCACTTGATTAAGGGTCACAGACTGATAGGTCTAACTGCAGAACTCCTTCCCTTTGTTTTATTTTTGCAGACAATTTACTTGGATGATGACGTCTCTTCCTTTGTGCAGATCAGAGGTTCTGTTCCACTGTTTTGGGAGCAACCGGGGCTTCAGGTAAACAAAAATCAAAAAGCCTGCATTACTTATCTCGCTTGCTTTTTGTAATTTAGAACTTACATGAAATTTTTTTTTAAATGAACTGCAAAGCTCATCCCATGAAAATGCTGAGCTCTTTAATTTTAGGTTTACCTTGTAGGAAATTTTGTGTGTTTAGATAAACAGAACTGAACCAGGCAAATGGCTATAGTTAACTTAATTTTAACATTTTCATGTGTTCATGTGCTTCTACAGGGAACTGTTTGTAAGGCACTGTGTCCTAATGTCCTAAACTGAAGTATTTTCAGCAGTATATTATCAATTAAATTTGGAATAACCTTTCCTTCTGAAATGCCCAGTTGGCTTGGTGATATTGACCTCCACAATAAAACGGGAGTATCTAGGGATACCAGGAGCTTTATAGGAGCACGCTACCTTGAAACAAAGTATAATGTCTGGATGGTATGTTTGCTAAATTTCAGTCAAAAGGGTGATGGTAATCTAATCTGATCATCTTGCAAGACAGAGGTGCAGGGTTTTATCAGGATATCATTGTATCACGCCTAGCTGGTTACATATGCTATGCTCTGTGACTTACAGTTTATATACAGTTACAAGCTGAAATAAGAATTACCCTAGCATTGCATTCTCTTAACAGAGGGGTAAGCAACTGGAGTGAGTATGCACATACATGCATATATGTTAGTATAGACAATACATAATATAACTGTTTTTAAAAATACTTTAAAGATTATTTGATACTTTTTTATCATTAAATTTAGCACCTAGATACCATTCAGAACTACTGGATTTAGTCCAAAAGGACCATGGCTAAAGGGTCTGTGTTGTTGTCTGTCAGCACCATCCAGTGCAATACTTGCTTCCTTTTATAAAACAGGTCTCCCTGTATGGTTGTGCACACCTGCCCATGGTGTAGCTGTATCCAGCACTGTTATTCCATATGTTATGAAGCCATAGACCTTTTCCCCAAGTATTTTTGGCTAGTGGGTAGCATCTATAGTTAAACAGAGTTTTCAGCTTTTTAGTAGGAACACAGGCTGCTATTTTGCCTAATCTGGATTAGATTATGCAGCTTTCATTTATGTTGGTGAATACTCATAACTCTTATTCCTTGGATGTGAGTGTGCTGGCACTGGTGTTAGAAACAATTACAGAAACCAACCTCATGAAGAACAGAGGAAGATGATGAAGTACAGGAAGCAATGCATGATCCTATAAATAATTAGCAGTGTAGTTTTTGGAGAGAAAAGAAGCCCTCTGCATACTGTAATAACACTAGCTAGCATTCAAAAGGAGTTTGAGGCTACTGTTGTTGACATCCATATTAAAAGTCCTATTAGATTGATGGCACAGAATTTCATCCTTCATATTTTCAAAGGACTGGTTCTGATGCTTTTTAGTTTCTGTAAATAGTGAAAGATGAAAGAACTCGGGACACACAACCCATGGAACTGGCATAACTGCAGCCTTTCCTGCCAAGGGAAGGACAGGAAGAATGCTGGGTGCACAGCACACTCATGTGAGGCAGTATGGGGTATTTGCTAGAGGAAGCTGGCAAAGGGATGTGATTTGTTTGGCCATAAAAAGATGTGTAGATATCCCTTTGCTTAATGATAATCATATTTTCAGTTGTAATTGTAAATGTTGTTGTCTAATAAAAACTGTGGCTTTTATATTAAGGATATTATGTGTGTGGAGTCTGCTAGAGGAGCCTGGTGCTGTTGAAGAGATGCTTTTCTCTGAAGGAAAAAGGGAAACATCTAGTAATTTAGGGCTTTAGCAGTTTAAAAAGTTATTTTTCTCTTTCTTTGCCTTCCAATATTTTATTTTAGGTGGGTTCCCGTCATCTAAGGCTTAACAGAGGTCTGGAAGCTAATGCTCCTGCCTTTGACAGGTAAGCTTCATTCCACTTTGGCAATAACACAGTAGCCTGGCATTTAACCAAGATTCCACAACTTTATGCCTTCCTAGTAAATCCTGAGAGATGTGAAACATCTCTCAGATGATGTAGCCAATCCCCCAGGTGTTGTGGATTATTAAGTGGGTTTACTTAATTTATTCACTTACTTTTGTGCATTTTCCTTTCTGTTTTCAATGGTAATTGAATTAATTTGGTCTCTGGCTTGTTGCTGTAAAAGCTGAGAAATACTGAGTGATATGCAAAGGGAAGGTCTGTGTAACCCTTTGTGAGCCAACAAACATACGTTTACACTTAAGGCACACAGAACGTGTTCTATACCACTGTAACTCAAGTAATTAAAAAGTAAACATTGTTTCCACTCCATTCTGGATTTGTTTCTCTCCTGATAATTTTACTGCTATACAGAAATAACAGCGTCTTATTCTGTGATCGGTTTTGTATGATGCTATTGTCCTGATGCTTTTCTACTTTACCCAAAGATTGCCTTGTAAACCTTATTAAACCATTAAGACTGCTTGTCAGCTGGAAACTGTAAAAAAAGCCATGCATTAGCTTGATTCCTTTGAGTGTTTGACTGTGAAGTGCTATACTTTAAGGACAAACTCCCACGGGTATCAGTGGAACATGGCCTGAAAAGGACATGAAGAATTTGGGCTGTGGGATGTTTTCAGCTTTTAAGTGCCAGGTCATGTGGTCAATTTCTGTTTTGGTTTGGTTTTGGCAAATCAGAGTTTATGTTGATTTTGGGTGAGGCCTCTTAATTTCTTGATTTCATTTACTGCAACTATTAGCAAACATGCCATTAGTGACTGTTAATACTTCTGCAGCACTGAAGACCCTAAACAGGGATTAGAATCTAAAGGGACTATGCAGTGTAGCAGTCCCTGCTCTGAAGGATCTTAGCTTACATTCTGCAAGCATTTTAAGATTCTTAAATCCTACTGAATTCAAATACCTTTGAGACTCATGGTCTTGTGGTCATCTGGTGCTGTGATAACTTGCCTTGCCAGTGTCCCTGAAGCTCCATCTTAGAGGTTTGCATTCCACAGTGGAGATAGTTTATATAAGAAGAAAACAATAACTTATTCAGCATCTTGTGCTGCCCAAGAAATTGAGAGTACCTCAGCAATGAACAACTCTGTAAGACCATTTAGCTCAGAGAGTCTTTTCTCTCTGACCCTGATGCAACTGGTGAATGTAAGAAACATGAACGTGAGGATCAACTTGCACTATTCCTTCTTTCCCTTGTGCATAGTAAAGCCTTCAGGTGTGATGAATTTAGGGATCTCTCTGCTTACAGGTCTGCAAAAGACAGCCCTTTGAAAATGGGCAAGGAATAAGCGACTACTTATACAGAAAAAGACACTGAAACTTAACAACCTGCTATAGCTTTTCTGAGTGTTAGGATGGATTTAGCCTGTTATGTTTAACCATCTGATAGGTTAATGTGTTGAGAACGCACTGTGAGAAGTGAATGGTAATCTTGTTAGTGGATCTTTTTTGGCCCCTCTCCCTGAGAAATCTTCAGGGAACTCTGCTTACGGTACTCAAGCAGATGACCTGAGCTTCAGCAGTTTTGTTGTAAAGAAGCAACATTGGTGAAGTAGGACCTTGATGCTGGGATCAGAGGAGTGCAAATGTATGGGAAGAGTTGGCATACAGAGAACTGGTTGCAGAATCAGGACCATAAATAGCAACACAAAAAATATTTAGCTATGTTTCTGGAAGGCAATGCTGACAGCTTTTTCTGTCTTTTCTGCCTTTCCGTGGTTTTCTGTGTGGTATATTTCTGGTTATAGGATTTAAAGGTGCATGCCAGAAGATGTGTACTTGCTGGTTTTCTGACACTTTGCCATTTCATGTTGCTTTGCAGCATATAATAGCTTTTCATTTGTGTGAGTGTATATTTTATTTTTCTTGTCTATTTCTATCCTGCTTCCTCTTAAGTACTACCAACAGTGTTGTTAGTACATGACAGAAGATGGCTTTAAGATCTGATTGTTTCTTGATGAGCCAGTGCAGCTCCTGTAGCACACGCATGCCAACTTGAAAAAAAATTTATTGGGGGGAGAATGGGTGCCTCTGCATCTGGCTAAAAACTCTTGACTTGAGCATCCGTAAATGTCAGGCTTTGAGGGGTTGGGGATATATGCCAAAAAATGCACCACATTGTACTTGTCTTATTTTGTGTTTTTCCTGTAGAATCTGGGCCAGGTCACTTGGCTAAAAGGACCTTTGGCCTGATCTAGTGCAGCAGTTCTTATGATGACTAACTTTCCTGCTTGATTTAATTGAGAGTGAATGTCTCAGTGTTGTGGTAGCTCAGAGATATTTGAACCCTGTCACCTATGACATGTGTTTGAGCCTCTCTGGCCTTGGCACTGGAGTCCTAGGCCCCGTTGCTGCTGCTGACTCTTTGTAGGCGCAGCCCTGCAAGATGCAGAGCAATTCCTGTTGAAGTGCAATATGTTTTCCTCTCTTGTCTTTCCTATGTAGTTCCCAGGCTGACAGTGAAGAGGTGGGAGCATACAAAGGGCAGTGTCAAAGCTAACAGTAATATAAAAGATCTGGGGCCTGTTTTCTAAGATGCTTCTTTCTTTAAGTTCAGTACAAAATACTGTGTCCATTAATTGCATGCTTTCACCATTTGTACTTTGATAATTGATTGCAAGGAAACTGAGGAAGTTGTTTGTAGCTGCTGTGGCTGAAACTTTCTGCTGGGCGGAACAAGCAGTGATCTCTACTATATTTTGAAAAAGGTAGTAGGCAATATAACATGGTTTTATTTAGTACCTATTATGGTTACTTTTGCTGTAGGCATATGATGCTTCTGAAAGAGCAGTATGGAAAACAAGTGATCGTTAACCTGTTGGGAAGCAGAGGAGGGGAGGAGGTGCTCAACAGAGCTTTTAAGGTAAAAGCAATATTTATTTTATTTTATTTTATTTAACTGCTGATTTCCCCTGAGCCTCCATGTTCCTCTGTTTTCCTTCTGGCCCAGTAGTTGACAAATAGTATATCTAAAGAAATGGTGTTATCTCTTTACTAGATGTTACATACTGAGAGAATGGTGCTTCGTAGTCTCATGGCTTAATTTCCAGCACTGCCTTCCTGCTTATTTCTTCACACACGTATGCACATTTTCTTTAACCAGACTTTAAAAAAAAAATCGCCCTAATTTTTCTAAGAGTAGTTCACATTTGCAGAAATGAATCGTGGTCAGCTTTGTCATAGTATGTAGTCACCTATGCAGTCAGGAGCCTCATGGGATGGCCAGAACTGCTTGGGGGCCAGGCTCTGACCCTGGCTCACTGAGCAAGCAAGCTGTCTTGCTCTCATTGTAATGGGAAATAGCCATCTTGCACTGATTGTGATGGGAATTGGCTGCCTGAGCACCAGATGACAGTCTGGTGTATGGAGAGAGGCTCTACTGGCCCCTAAATGTCCCTAGGCACAACTACTACCTGAAAGCAAGGATGCATTGTAGAATTAAAGTTGCACTGAGTTCTAGTATAGTGTTCTCATGGCCACATTTTTAAAACTAATGTGTACTTGAAGCCACAGATTAGCACTCAGTGGGATTTGCACGAGTGCAATAGCTGCCTGAGTCTGGCTGGAGGTTGTTGGAAGTCTGCCTCCTAAGTGCTTGTTGCTTTAGAAATCCAACATGGATACTGTGGAGTATATCTTCCTAAGAATAATATGAAGAATGGTTTAAGTACGCATCTGTAGTAAGTGTTTTGTATTTGTCATTGGTAAAGAATGATACAACAGTTCTGAGTTCAAATGCTTAATGTGTGAAACTAAGCAAAATGAAAATTATAGTTAAATAATAATTCCTGATTTGTTTTGCTCTCTGTTGGAATAATGTACTTGAGACAGGGAATGCCGTGAGCTTTTTGGCAGTTTTTGTGTGTGACCATTTCCTCCTCCAAAATTGCTGGGGAGAACTGTCACCTTCCCCAGTGGAAAGTGACGAAGTGACTTCCCCCCTGTACAGAATATGGCCAAAGAAAGTGATAATGACTAACGCTTGCAAGGCAGTGAGGAAGGTACAGAAGTGAAGTCTGGTCCTAGCTTCTGTTTTCAGCTTCTTACTGAATTTCTGCATGACACAGCTAAGCCTCCATAATCTCTAAGGTTTGCCTATCTTTAAAATAGTTTTTTTATAGTTTTATTTTGCAAAAACATTGTAATTTAAGGGTAACAGATAATAACTTCTGAAATGCTCAGATAATTTATGAGGATACAAATCTGACATTTTTTGTGAGTGTAATACTGATATTTTATCAAACTGTTATGTTCTTAAAGACCGTGTTCTAGCCAGTATCATACAATCAGAAATTAAGTCAGAAACAGGGCACCTCTAGAATAAAGACCTTGCATT
Organism: Ibycter americanus; assembly: GCA_035590275.1. Lineage (NCBI taxonomy): Eukaryota > Metazoa > Chordata > Aves > Falconiformes > Falconidae > Ibycter > Ibycter americanus. The sequence goes on from JAVJGI010000062.1 coordinate 49,589,924, forward strand.
TGTTCGTTTAATTTAAATAAGGACCTGTTTTGTTTAAATTGTTAAACTTTATCCCTGTTTTTGAAAAAATAAACAAATTATGAAAGCACTCCGTGGGCTGAAAGGATTTAGACTGACAGCACTGGAAACTGAAGTTTTGTACCCATTCAAAATAACCACTTATTGGTCCTTTCTTTACCTTTGTGTTTTAATAAATGGATGTTCAGAAAGGATATATAGTTAGTTTTTACTTTGGTGATTTTAAAGGGCTTGAATTAAAAATAAAGTAATTCATAGGGGAATGATTAGGAATGAAAATTTTCCTCCTCTTCTGTCATTAGTTTATTTCTCTGTTTCTCCATGTTCCTTTGCTTGTATTTCTTCCTCTTCTCCCAACTCTTGCTTCAATCTTTGTAATTCTCATCAGAGGTGGTTCAAAATATTCTTGTAATTACTGCTGCTGGGTTCCCTTGAGCAGAATGTCACCACTACCATTCATTCATGCAACAGGAACAAATGAAAAATTGTGAATGACCAGCTTACCTTCCGCTGTTACCTGAGCCATCTGTTACCAGACCAAAACCCAATACTGTTCCCAGTAATGCTGTTGCTCTCATAAGCATCCCCTATAACAGATGTAATTATGTTTACAGTAAAAACAATGCTCTAGTGTAGAGTTACAAATACTCTGACAATGATTTACACTGAGGCAATGGATAAATGTCATCCTCAAGTGCGTTACTACTAGTGCCAGCACCTGCAAAGGCAAGTTGCAGTGTTGCAGTGTCAACAACAGCGAAGTGGATACCAAGTGTTTTGGCTTTTTATCAGTGTAATGAAATACATTTTGCAGGTCTCTCTCCAAATACCATGCAGTGCCTTTAAATTTGTTTCTGTGGGGAAGGCTTAATGGCTTACTTGATACAATTATACTGGTGGAACTACTGTGTGTACACTTACAATGTAATATCAGAATTATTTTGTTCAGTTTGTGTCACAATCTAAGTGGAGAAAAGCATCTGTCTCTTGGGATAAGAATGTGCAGGAAGGAGGGAAATAGTCAAAGGCTTGCATAGTACAGAGTTAATACAACAGTTCTCTCTGGCTTTGTCATGGAGAGTAGTATTATTGTATAATAATATATATTATATATAATAATATATAATCCATGGAGAGGACGTATTATTGTTGTATGTATTACAGATACCTTAATGAAATTTGTGGTGATTACAGAAATGCATGTGAGGTCATGGGAATGGGAGATGAAATAATGAGGCTATTTATGCCTCTTCTTTCACTGTTGTGGTTTACCACAAACTTTTTATAGTATGTTTCCTAGGACATCATTTCTTTCTTACTTTCTCCCCAAGCAACCTCTACCTAAATTTAGGGCCATGTTTTTCCATTTCTTGGCACTTCAGGAATGGTTAAAAAATACACCCATGTGCTGTTACGCTCTTCTACTGTAAGCTGCTCTGGACACCCCTCCCGTCAGGGTCTTGGTCCTGAGCCTGCCCAGCCCATCACTGTTGCTGTCCACCCTCATGCACAGAGGCAGCAGCCCACTGCTGCAGGGCTGCCGCTAGCCAAGGTGCAGATAGCAGCAATTCTGATGTATGCTTTGCAGTTGCAGTTTGACTTCCTCTGCAGAAAAATTGGGGTCTAATAATCCAGTTTACTTTTGGAAAGAAATCAAATAGGGAGCTTCAGTTGCTTTTTTCATGCCTGGCCTTTCAGAATTCCCTATGAACTTCTCAATATTAAAAATGTGATAAACAGTCAACATTTAGTAATGATAAAAGTATGCTGGTATCAATCCTTACACTGTGGCTTGCGCAGGATTTGTTTTCCTTCTTTCTCTATCTACACAGAAACTGCTATGGGCCTCTTCCCATGCAGAAGACACTCCCATGATAAACTTTGACTATCACCAATTTGCAAAAGGTGGGAAAACTGAGAAACTGGAAAATTTGCTGAGGCCTCAGCTGAAGTTGCACTGGGAAGACTTTGGAATCTTCACAAAGGGCGAGAATGTAAGTTCACGGTGAGTGTCCCTGCCCCTCTGTCACAGCATAGCCAGGCACCACCTGTCCTTCCCAGGTTTCTTGCTGTGTTTGGACCATGAGCATAAATGACCATCTTGAAACACAATTTTGAGACAAAGTGTAGTCTTGGTGCTAAATAGATTATTTAGCTTATCTGCATCGCCATTGTTGGGAATCTGCAAAATTACCAGTGCATGGATTTGCTAATACAGTGTTGCAAATATAGTCAAGTAATTACAGGTTAATGGCATACATTGTGCATAATGGGCTTGCACCATCAAAATGTGGGTGGGTATATTCAGGCTGAACATTTGATTATCTTGTTCAATCAACTCCTGATTAGATGGTATTTTAAAATGTACCTTTTTTTCCTCCCTTCTCTTGTGTTTGGTTACCAAAGTCTGCAGACAGGTACTTTTCGAATGAATTGTTTGGACTGCCTGGATCGTACTAATAGTGTACAGTCCTTCATTGCATTGGAGGTGAGTTTGTCAGAGGACTTTTCGTGGATGCCTGTACTGCATGCATTGTTCCACGGGAAAGAGAGGAAAGAGGGCTTAAGCCTCACTTATACAAGTCTATCTTGCCAGCTCTATGATACAGAATGATGCTGGCTGGAATACTTAAACTAAGGATAAAAAGCAAAAACACATTGAAGAACAATGTTGTTTTTTCTTCTGCACCTATCCAGATCCTGCTTGCTCAATTAGAGAGCCTTGGGCTGAGCTCTAAATCTATAATTGAGCGCTTTGTGGAATCCTACAAAGTGATGTGGACTCTCAACGGTCATAATCTGAGCAGAGTATTTACTGGCAGTCGTGCCCTTGAGGGGAAGCACAAGGTAAAGAAAAATGGCAAAACTGTTTATTCACAAGTAAAGAAAGATGTCTGATTTACTCATCAGTGTCTGATGAGTATCATGCACTGATGATTCCTGTCTGATATAGGTTGGGAAGCTCAAGGATGGTGCCCGCTCTGTGTCTCGCACCATTCAGTCAAATTTCTTTGATGCAGTAAAGCAGGAAGCCATCAAGTTGCTGCTCATGGGTGACTTCTTCAGTGAGGAATATGCAGACAAAGGCAAGATGCTTATGGACCACACTGCACTGCTGGGTAAGGCCAGTATGAATCCTTCACTTTTGTGTCTTTTTTTAGCTGTCAGATATAAGCGATTGCACCCTTTTGAAAAAAATTAATAAATAAGCTACTTTTGCACAAATCTATTGTTTAAAACACTGCCTTGAAGTGACCATATCACAACTCTGTGTGTTTTAATTCCACTGTGCTTGTTTCTCATATTTTGTTTTGGGCTCCTGAGTATGTTTGTCTGCTCTTTGATGGTGATCTCTTCTGACAGTTTAGAGGAGCTGGACCAGAGAGATTTTAGGGCTATATTCCCAGTCTGGTCCTGTCTGAGTTTGTCTTGAGCAAGTCTCTTGAGCTCAGACTTTTTAGGTACTTATTTTTGGCCTGCAGTTTGCACATGATTTTAGCCATTTGGTTCTTTAAAGGCACATTTCTGTTGTTATGTTGGTTCATTCCCTGCTTTACTCCAGGGCCCTGATAATCCACAATATATACATATTTGTTTGCACCCATCTAAAGTAAACAAACTTAGCTGTCTCTGAGAAGATACTTGTGTGCAAAATATAGAATAATTGAACCCACAAACAGTATCAGGTGGTCAGTTTGCTTCAAAGAACTACCAGATTTTAGTAGGATAGACTCAAACCATTCAGTGCCACTTCAATCCTGGGGCTGTTCCCTGATATGGACCCCAAGGAAAATATACATAGCTTCTCTGTGCCTGGCTGCCAATGCAAATCAGGTAGTTAAAGGTTAAGTTACTTCAGTTGCTCACAAAAAAAGCACACTGCTAATTTTCTATACTCATCAAAAATAAGTGAATATAGCAGTTTCCTGTGAGGAGCTCTGACCTGGCTAGAGAGCCACGACAGTGCTAGATTTGGAATGATGTGAGACTCTGTGCTGCTCTCTGCCTTTCCCTCCACACTCTAAACTTCTTAAGGCTTCAGTTTAGTCATAACTTGTGACATGATTACTTGTCCTGGTTTCAATTGGGATAGAGTTAATTTTCTTCCTAGTAGCTGATGCAGTGCTGTGGTTTGACTTTCGTATGAATAATGTTGGTAATACACTGATGTTTTTAGTTGTTGCTATGTCGTGTTAGTACATACTAAGTCAAGGACTTTTCAGCTTCTCATGCCCTGCCAGTGAGGAGGCTGGAGGGGCACAAGAAGTTGGGAGGGGACACAGCCAGAACAGCTGATACAAACTGGCCAAAGGGATATTCCATACCATGTGATGTCACGCTCAGTACATAAACTGGGGGTAAAGCTGGTCAGGGGTTGCTGCTCAGAAACTGGCTGGGCATCGGTGGGCGAGTAGTGAGCAATTGCATTGCGCATCACTTGTTTTGTGTATTCTAATTAAATATTAGTATTATTAGTATTTTCTTCCTTTTCTGAGCTATTAAACTGTCGTTGTCTCAGCTCACAGGTTTTCTCACTTTTACTCTTCCAATTCTCTCTCCCATCCCACTGGAGCAAGGGAGTGAGTGAGCAGCTGTGTGGTGCTTAGTTGCCAGCTGGGGTTAAACCACAACATTGCTGTAGGCTAAACTGAAAAGATTAAGGGAGGAAAAAGAATTTGTTTGCTTATTACATGAAGTAGTGCAGGAAAACTTATGCTGCCAGTGAGTGACCAGCCCTTCTCAAGCTTTCAAAGGGTGCGTGGTTTCTGGAAGAGAATTGCTGACATGAGCCCCAGTTACCTTGTAGTTATTGCCATTGCTGCTGGAGTTACTCCTTAGGGTTTGTGTTGTTGCTGCTAGGGTAACGTCATTGTTTTACAGTGACTGTTGCTGCTGTCTGTATGGTTTCTGTCTTCCTTTTACAGCATATTCTTCTTTTACTTACCCTCCTTCTCTTTCCCCTCTTCCGTCAGTAACTCCAAGTATTTTAAAGGCCATGTCAGAGCGTCAGTTTGAATTCACAAGCTTCAAGCGTGTTCGTGTTGCCATGGGGACCTGGAACGTGAATGGGGGAAAGCAGTTTCGAAGCAACATCCTCGGTACCAGTGAGCTGACAGATTGGCTGCTGGATTCTCCCAAGCTCTCTGGAGTTTCTGAATTTCAGGGTAAGACTTCACAGTCAAAATGTGTAAGCAGTATTTGCTGGCATCTCTAGAGACAGTGAGTTGGGACAAAAGATTTCACCAGCTGTTCCTTTCAAAGGCAGTGCATCTTGAAGGGCATTTTCTGTCAGTTCTAGAGGTGTATTTGGCTCCATGTGGATTTGTGCTGCCTCCCTGCAGCAGTGGAGTGATGCGTGTGGGGCTCCTGACAGTCAGAGCCACTCCTGAGTCTATACCATGTGACTGTTTGGAACCTTCAGCAGGTCAGAATTCAGAGGTCTCTTACATGCCATTGTGGTATGTATCTGCCTATTCTATGTCCCATATTTCATTTTCTTCTTCCATATTTCTATTCTTTGTTCTTCTTTGTGAGTGGGAGCTACATGCTTAGGTGCCCTCAGAATGTCTCCTGGGTCTTCCATCTGGAGCTAAACATATTTGTACAATCTCGACTCTTGAGATTGTCTGGAAACGTTACTGTCAAAACTTTCAGATGAAAAAATTTATTTTGTTGACGGCAATTTCCCTTTTTTTACCAGTATAGAAAGCTTTTGTGCTTGTGGATTGCTTAAATTGACTGCTGCTGAGTTTCTTATTTACAGAACAAGGTCAGGTATTGTAATTGATTTACAGATTCTATTAAGGAAAATGAAAAATGAATGTTCTGTCATTTAAAAATGGAGTGGTTTTAAAAGTATGGCAAAACCTGTGCTTTTGTTGTTACAGTGGAACATTTAGCTTTCTGCAGGCATCACAGGGATAGTCCTGTGCCTAACCTTGAAGCTCAGGAGTTAATTCCTCAAATCCTTGGCTACTGATAGAAGTCTTGTTTGAACCCTTAGTGGTTGAGTGCATGGATAGGTGATTAGGTGCACATCACTGTACTGTGAGCAGCTCAGATGGGTGGTTGGTCGGTCCAGTCTGTTTCAGAAACAGGTTAGATGTGTTAGCACGTTACTGTGCCCATGATATTAAAATTTGCTGAGAGTCTGTCATGTGCTAGCCTTGCCAGACCTTCCCCTGAGAGAACTGGAGGAGCAGAACTACATGGTACAGGCAACCTTAATGTGATAGGTCTAAGCAGCTTCTGGAAGAAAGCTGAATTACGTGAATGGGCAGAGTTAGGGTATACCACGAACACAGGCATTTGCATGGTCAATGTCAGTGCAGTGCCTATACAAATGGGTAAGTGTTTAAAGACAAATGTCCAAAATTATTAATGGGAAATATACATGACAGTGCCCGTCAAGTTAAGCCGGTAAAGGAAGCTAGCTGCCATGTGTTAGTTTCACCTTTGTGTCTACAGAGAGTTTCTGCATATTTTACTTTCTTTCCGTTCTTATTTTCTGAGGCAGATCTGATTTATGTTCCTATGGTTGTCTACTATTTAGGTCTTCATATTGAATGAAGTTACTGTTACCTTGACTGTATGACAGTTTAAACAAAAAAAACAAACCAGAAACCTTTAGGCAACAGACAGACCTAATGGGTCAATAGATATGCTTCACACTATTCATCATATCATAGAATCATGGGATGGTTTGGGTTGGAAGGGACCTTAAAGATCATCTAGTTCCAAACCCCGCTGCCATGAGCAGGGGCATCTTCCACTACACAAGGTTGTTCAAAGCCCCATCCAGCCTGGCTTTGAACACTTCCAGGGATAGAGCAAGCATCCACAACTTTTCTGGGCAACCTGTGCCAGTGCCTCACCACCCTCAGAGTAAAGAATTTCTTCCTTATATCTAACCTAAATCTACCCTTTTTTCAGTTTAAAATGCATTACCTCTTGTCCTATTGCTACAGGCTCTACTAAAACATCTGTCCCCATCCTTCTTAGAAGCCCCCTTTAGGTAGTGGAAGGCTGCTGTAAGGTCTCCCCGGAGCCTTCTCTTCTCCAGGCTGAACAACCTCAACTCTTTCAGCCCGTCTTCATAGGAGAGGTGCTCCAGCCCTCCAGTCATCTTCATGGCCATCCTCTGAACTTGCTTCAACACTTCCATGTCCTTCTTATGTTGGGAGACCCAGCGTTGAATGCAGTATCCAGGTGGGCTCTCATAAGAGCAGACTCCCTTGACCTGCTGGTCAGGCTTCTTTTGATGCAGACCAAGATACAAAGATTGGCTTTCTGAGCTGCAAGCGCATGTTGCTGAGTCATGTTGAGCTTCTCATCAACCAATACCCCCCAAGTCTTTCTCCTCAGGGCTGCTCTGGATACATTCTCTGCCCAGCCTGTATTTGTGCTTGAGATTGCCTCAACCCACATACAGGACCTTGCATATGGCCTTGTTGAACTTCATGAGGTTCACATGGACCCACCTCTCAAGCCTGTCACGGTCCCTCTGGATGGCATCCCTGCCCTCCAGCATGTCAACCGCACCATGCAGCTTGGTGTCATTGGCAAATTTGCTGAGGGTGAACTCAATCCCAATGTCCATGTTGCCAACAAAGATGTTAAACAGCATTGGTCCCAATACTGACCCCTGAGGAATGCCACTTGTCACTGGTCTCCACTTAGACATCGAGCCATTGACTGCAGCTCTTTTGAGTGCAACTATCCAGCTAATTCCTTATTCACTGAGCGGTCCATCTGTCAAATCCGTGTGTCTCCAGTTTAGAGACAAAGATGTTGTGTGGGACAGTGTCAAATGCTTTGCACGAGTCCAGGTAGATGACATCAGTTGCTCTCCTGTCATCCACCAATGCTGTAACCCCATCATAGAAGGCCACCAAATTTGTCAGGCACAATTTTGCTCTTAGTGAAGCCATGTGGGCTGTCACCAATCACCTCCTTATCTTCTGTGGGCCTTAGCATAGTTTCCAGGAGGATCTGCTCCATGATCTTGCAGGGCACAGAGTTGAAACTGACTGGCCTGTAGTTCCCCAGGTTTTATAGAGCATTTGATCTTTGGTGTTTTACCAGGGTAATATCCACAGGTCTGGGCCAGGGAAGGGAGGGTCACTGTGCTGTAGAGTGACCTAACCTAACCTTAAGTGTGGGTGGTCTAAGAAGGACTTGGAAGAAAGAAGATAAGAAGAAACTTCAAAGGCTTCTGTAAACTGGTGGATAAATTTACTAAAGGCATTGAGATAGAAGTGACACAGTGGTGTGTAGAGAGTAAGTTCAGTTACATAGGGATCAGTGTCAAAAAGGAAAAGCATGATGGGTAAAATGACAAGTGGGTGAAAGATGGTGGGTAGTGAGATGTTGTGTCTTTAGTGATCAGTGGGGTGAGGAAGAGAGAACATTGAGTATTTTCTTATCCTAACATTGCTACAATATAATGCTCTGTTCTGAACCACTTCCTGCAAGCGAGATGGAGACCAACTGATGGAAGAAAATTAGGAAAAAATTTCAGAGGAACTGCAGGGGTTGTTTTGTGAGATTAGATTAAGGGAGCTATGAATATGTATAGCCTGGCAGGGTATACACAAGACAGAACTACAGGAATGATCTCTGACAGAAATTAGAATATAAATCATTAGATGAAACAACAAAATAGTAATTCTTGTATGACTTTTCTGTTGCCAACAGATGATGAGAACGGCCCTCCTGACATATTTGCAGTGGGATTTGAAGAGATGGTTGAATTAAGTGCAGGGAATATTGTGAATGCCAGGTAGGTTAAAAAAACCAACACAAAAATAACAAAAAAATCCACATCTGAAAAGAAACAGAAAAAACCCCAACCGAAAAAGAGCAACTTCTCCCCCAAAGGAACTAGCCAAACAAAAGCCTTCAGAGTTGTTCTTTTTTATGGTCAAATCTATAGAATATTTCCATCCAAGTCTGTTGCTTGTAATCATAGCTGGAAGTATGTTTGCCATTAACAAATGGCACTGGGATGATGTTGAAAGTGCTGTTTCTCTGTGAACTTCTGTACAGTAGAATACAGTGTGTTTTCTCAGTCTCTTCAGTCTTTATGTTGACAGAGAAGAATTCTGATGGTTGACATTGATCTAAACGCTTGTCCTTAAACCCCTGTTCGATGTTGGAAAAGTGTGCTCAGTGACTACAAACATAATTGGCATTCATGTGGGAATTCTAAAATGAATGAAATATCTCTGTGGCTAATTGTTTGTGAAAATTATGGCTAAAGAAGGAGTTTAAGGCAAAACCTGAGCTTGGCATGTCAACATGTACAGTAGGCTGCTGTGTATACTGGTCCTTTTGAATCTGAATCAGGGTGGAACCCTGAAGATAATGTTTCCAATGCTGGTTCATCAGGCTGACCCGTTGTCTGTTTTGGGAATGACAAGTTACAGCAGTGCTTAGCTGCTGGGCTGGCAGTATATCTGCATGTATTAGTTGACTGGAGATAAGAAACAGCTACGTCTGCAGAAGCAAAGGTATATATACACCCGTCCACAAGCCTTCAGCTAAGAACAGCCAACAGCTGTGGGTAGCCAGTTATCTCCCAGTGAGAGAAGAACTCCTCTTCACTGGGAGCACAAGAAATCTTACAAGTCATGAGATTGACATGGATTTTTTCTCTTACGATTATGATTAGTGCAGTCAGCTGCCAGTTATCCCCAGTGAATGGGGGTATCAAAAGTCATGTGAGCATGGATCTTTCCATGCACAGTAGACAAAATCCCTCTCGTGTCCAGAAGCAGGATAACTGTGTTTGTACTCTGTGCCTGGGCTCACTGACCCTGCTAATGTGGGCTGGCTCACGAGGTATTATCTGTCTCTGCCATGCATCCTACAACACTTCCAGTTCTACAGCCTAATGGGATGTCTGTAAACCTAAGGCATAGTTAATCTGTTCACTTTATTGACTATATGTGGTTTGTTGTGATTCCATTAAATGATTTTATGTTTGTTCCAGTACAACAAACAGAAAAATGTGGGGAGAACAGCTTCAAAAAGCTATTTCTAGGACTCATCGCTACATTCAACTGACATCAGCACAGCTTGTTGGTGTTTGTCTTTTCGTCTTTGTACGACCATATCACGTCCCCTTTATCAGGTAAAAAACCCAAACCAAAACAAAAATACCAACGTGTGTCTTCAGTAACATCTGCTGTTGGAGTGTGGCCAGACAGGGTGGGAGTGATTTTTTCAGCTTGGTGGGAATCGCACAAATCTGGATTCTGGTCTCAGCTCAGTGTGGGAGAGACACGTTTCCAGGCAGCAGTAGTCTGGAGACCATCCTCCTGGGTAGTACAAAGATAGCCAGGTAGCCCAAATATCTTCCTCCAGTTCAGCTGGGTATGCTTCAGGTGGACAGTCAGGGTGTAGCACCTTGTTTGAGTGCTGTCATTCTGGAAGAGGAATGACCTGAGCTACTAAGTCCACGAGTGTTTGGAGCAGCAAGTGAAGGCAAGTGCCTTCCTCTGCCTGAAGGGCAAGTTTTACCTTCTAACCCTCTCCTTAGTGTTTCTGTATGGAAAAAGGGCTAGTTCCAGACCTGAAAAGAATGGTGGAAAAGGTGGAAAAGGGGACTGGGGAAAGAGACCTAATTTTGCCTCCTGACATTTTATAGAAGTGAGAACTATAAGGACCCATTAAGTGTTTGCTTCTTCCAGAAGTCACAAGAACCAGAACTATGTGCCTAGTCAGGAGGGTGCAGAGCTGCGTGTCCTCAGTTTACTAGCACCAATGTCCCTGAAGACTGACCACACTCCTCTTCCCCTGCCCCTAGAATATTACCAAGCCACAGGGATATCTGCATTAAAATGCCTTTGCCATGGGCAAGAATTATGCAGGCTAAGTGTAAATGGATAGGAAATGAATAATTAGTCAAAACTATCTTCGGGCATGTCTGACTCTAATGTCTAGAGTGATCCGAACAGTGCCCTTTACCCCATATTAGGGGCACTGATTGGCCACTGCGTTTTGTGATTAGAATATCAAAAGCTGCCTTTCTTCCCTCTGATCTCATCTTCTGAAAAGGTCGGTGCAGAGCTTGTGCAATATCGAGTGCTGTAGGCTAGGCAGAGTAATGCAATCCAGGTAACCCTGATGGTCTTGCATTGCTGCCTTCCCAGTAATCTTTCTTCAACATGATTTTACAAAAATACATATTTTTGCTGATATGAAGCAGTCCAGAGGAGAAGTATTTCTGTCAGTTTTTGACTTTTCACCTGGCCTACAAGAAATTTGAGTAATCCAGCAGGAAGTGCATGGTTTAAATGGAAATCAGAAGCAGAGCAGCACGGTGGCTCTGTTGCAGCAGTCAAACTGCTAGAAATTGGATGTAGCCCCCTGAAACTCAAGGGGAAAAGGGAAGGGTCTGATTTTAGTGACCAAGTTTCATCATTTAATGCTAACGTGCTGCTATGTGTTATGTGGGCGTAATCAAGCCTAACCTGTATGCTTGTATAGTCTTTCCTATGTCTAGAAAAGGAAAACAAAAATGATCAGAAGTGCAGAAAAAGTCTTTTGTGCTTGACAGAGATTGAAGAGATTAGGACAGAAGTTAGAGAATAGAGAACGAAAATGAGAGAATAGCTGAAGCTTATACAGCAGTGAAATGATTGATGAAATACAAGCAGTTGAATGTGCAGTGAGTTATCTCAACATAACCTTTGCCACGAATGCAAATCAGATGAGTATCAGTCAGCAGTTTGGTAGGCAGGCAGCAGGAAGGGAGAACTCCTTGGAGTGAAAAGACTGAAAATGTGCTTATTTCAGAGTGTTTAAAACCAATCTTTTCATAGAAAACATTGATGGTCCTCTTTTGCCTCCCTGAGGGTGTCTTCTGGTGTTTTTCTGCAGTCAGGAAAAGAGAGGAAAATAAAGAGGGAGATAAAAGAAAGAAAAGAGGTGGGTGGGATGGTGGTGTAAGAAAATGAAGGAGGGGAAGAAAGAGAAGCCTCTAAGATCTTGCATCGTCCAGATCATGAATGCCTGACAGTAACTCAGATGAGACTTGGTGGGTTTCCACGTGCCCCTTCCTTAAAGCCGGTAATATTCTTGTCCAGATCAGCTTGACTTCTATCTGGAAAGTAAAATATTCTCACTGGGAAGGACGTGCATGGTGCTGGGGTTGGTTACAACAATGATCTCATGAATTATTATCTGACAGACAGGCATACTTTATCCTCAGATTAGACTGGCTATCTGGGAGAAATTATCCTGCGAGCAGGTGGTCTGCTTTGCCAAGTCATCTTTCTGTAGTAAAGTGTATGCTAATCATGACATTGAAATACTATGTAATTAACAACATGGAGGCCCTAAGCAATTTGTCATCAGTACAGAACTCATTTTAGGAGCTAGGTATAAATACTTGTATCCAATAATCACTGATTTTATTGCATCTGATTTAACAAATTATGGGTTATGATCTGTTGCTCTTTAATTGACTGAAAAATCCGGCACCAACTGCAAAGTCGGGTTTCAACACATAGTAACACTAATTAAATTGTTAACTGTCTGAAAAACAGATTCCCATATGTTCAAAAGTAAAAGGAAACATAATAGTAAAGTTAATTATTGTCACTATTTTAAAGATAATGGTAGAAGTAAACTTGAAAAGTATATTCTGTAGACATTCCCAGTATTCCAGAAATAATGTCTTGCTGGTCCATTTGGAAGGCACAAAAAAAGGAGGAAAATACTTGTAAATATTTTTATTTCTATACTATTGTATTATGCTTAATTTGAAACATAAGTACATGAACATCATCAAGAAACTAAAAGATGTGCCTAAAAGCAGCAAGCTTTCTGGAGGGGAGAAAACATGGCATTGTAAACTGGATTTTCCTTCATGTTGTGGTCAAAGTTGGTTGAATGTTTGTCCCTGCAGCCCTTCACTCTTTTCTCTTTCTATTTTTTTTTAAATACAGGGATGTAGCAATAGACACCGTGAAGACAGGAATGGGAGGAAAAGCTGGAAATAAAGGAGCAGTGAGCATTCGTTTTCAGTTCTATAGTACCAGTTTCTGCTTTATATGCAGTCACTTAACTGCTGGGCAGACCCAGGTGAAAGAGAGGAATGAAGATTATAAAGAAATCACACAGAAACTCAGCTTCCCAATGGTAAGTGTAGGTGTATGTATGCTAAAAACATTGGAGATAAAGGCTGTATCTTTACGTTATGAAAGCTGGTCTCAGGCTGTCTTTGGTAACAGGTTAAGAAATCATCTCAGTGCCATGGAGAGTGGACATAAAAGAAAATGGTAAAGAAAACTTTTTTTTTTTTTTTAAAAAAAAAGAGGCATGTTTCACAGGAGACCTGATACCACCCGATATAGCACTTGCTTTACAAAAGTACTACATCTTTCAAAAAATACAGTTGTCGTAGTGCTTGAAAAGTCCTCGCCTTTGAGCAGTTTTGAAGTCCGTCTTTCAGAATGGTGCAACTTAACTGACAAATCTGTAAGGCCTCATGGATCAGATCTAGGTGACTGGTTAGAGCTGGAGACCATGATATTAATAGTTCTGGCTGTTAGTAGATAGTAAGGGTTCCTAAAAGACCGTCCATACCACTCTTTTAAGTGCTTTAGCTGCTCACATTCAGGTATGATGTATCAGTTCTTGGTCACTGATAACGGTACTTTCTGTCCCCTTCATTTTGTTCTCATGAATGTGTCACTGTCAAGGAACTGCTGACTTCTCTCAGAGTGTGGCAAGTAGGCACTATTGGTCGGCATGAATAACTTTTCCCCTAAATCATGTCAAATCAATCACCCTAGTGTTTTATTTCACACTTTTCTTCTCAGGCCAGTAGATAACCCGTGGGTTTGGTGGCAGCGCTCCTTTGCTTCCCTTAATGTTGGTTGCTTTAATTTCCACAATGCTTTCTTTCTCAGACCTCTCTGGAGAGGTCCTAAACCAGGGAGGGAATGGACCAGTTTGTGTATTCTGTTTAGTCAGCAAAAAATGACATTTAGGTTGCAAAGCATAAAATTTTAACTTCCTGTTGTTCACAAGGTTTAGAGGCTTGGCACATGCGGCATATCAATCAGTTGTTTTATGTAAGAATTAATACTGACAGTCTGGATGTCCTGTGTAGAATATCTGTTCCAAATGGCTATAAAGTTGTGCTTATGGTAGTTTTTCCTTCTAATACCTCATTAACTATTTTACGTCCTTTACATTTACGATAGCTAAATGTACTTTGTGTGTATAATGCATATAAAGAGTGCCCTCTAGTGCTTTGACGGCCACAGCGCTGGAATGTTTCATTTACAAATGTCCGTTTTAGAGGTTTGTAGTTTAGCTCGGGGTGGAGGGGAAGAGTGGTTAGAGGATAGGATGTTAAATTTATAACTGGAGTGAGTTTTCATTGATGTTTTATTTCAATGCATTTACAAAACTGTGAGGTGCACATAAGACCAAGTTTGGAGCTTGTTCTTACTCAGGACCTCTGTTGCTGAGTGTGCCTTGGTACCAGAAGCACATTTTGTGTTATATTTAGAACATGTAAGTATGTGTTTGTGAAATGTGTTAGGGGAAACAAACATATTTTTAATATTCATATAGCCAAATTGTAAATATAAAGCTGGGGTCCCAGCTTAGACATACCTCAGGAAACAGGGATCAGCCTGATGCTCTTGTTTACAAAATTCAGCTCAGCAGGATGCGAAAGACAGTGAAGGAACCATTCTGTTTTAGCACAAGATGGATTTTAACAAATAGAATGTGGCAAGTAGGTCCAGTAGTTAGTAATTCAGAGAAACTGAGTTGTACATTTCAGTGCATTTAAAAGGTGTTCTCATGAACGTGATTTAACACTAACAGTATTCTTTACATCTAAACTAGGGACGGAGCATGTTCTCACATGACTATGTCTTTTGGTGTGGTGATTTTAACTATCGCATTGATCTAACATATGAGGAAGTCTTTTATTTTCTCAAACGTCAAGACTGGAAGACGCTTTTGGAATTTGATCAACTACAACAGCAAAAATCCAGTGGAAAAGTAAGGCACTGTGTCTCATTTTCTTGAATGCCTGCATGTTGGCTTGGTCTAATTCCTTGAGAGAGTAAAGAAGTTGCATTTTTAGACTCTTGTTCATAGTATGTGAATGTAGTAATTTGTTTAAAAATCAGAATGTTGTTTGTTTGCAAGGAAGTTGATGTATCACAATGGCACCTACCTCATCTGTAACTTAATCAAAGAGATGGTATTTCTTTTCATAGATTTTTAAAGACTTCCATGAAGGGACTATTAATTTTGGACCAACATATAAATATGATGTTGGCTCAGAGGCTTACGACACAAGTGATAAGTGCAGAACCCCAGCTTGGACTGACAGAGTGCTTTGGTGGAGAAAGAAACTGCCTTTTGAAAAAACAGGTGCGTAGGATCTTTCCTCCTCCTTTATCTGAAAGTTATTTTAGATTTCATCCAGAACCCACATAAGGGTATTTAATCTAGTGAATGGTGAGGAAGGGAGTTGGTGAGTTCTGGGCTGAGAGCTGTCTTTAGATGTGTCCCATAGGCTTAGTCAAACTGCATAGCTTTACTTAAGCAGATGTTCTTTTGGCTTCACTGGAATAACTTGCAGAGGTAGAGAGAACCCTTTCTTCTTCAGTATGCGAACAAAGGCTTCATGCTACAGGTTGAAAAGGTGCTGAGAGCTCACTGAGGTTCTGAAAACAATCCAGCTGTAGCAATCTAGAAATTTTTCTGTTGCTTTTCAACAGAATCATTAGTCCACATAAAGTTCCCATGTTATAACAGCTAGATTGTTATAACTGTTGTCCTCGGTAGATGTATAAGTACTTTTCTGTAATTTCTTCTGCCTTGGTAATTCTTAGGAATATTTCTGAAGGTTTCTGGAATTGGGGGAGATTTCATTAATTAATGCTTATAAAGTACTTTGAGATCATGAGTGGCCAGCACAACAGAAGGGCTGTTTTCACTTGTTACTCAAAAGTTACAATAACAAAATACGGAGTATTTCTTTGCATATCTAGGGACAGTTTTCATAATCGTTCTCTCAGTCTGCAGTTACATCTATCTCCCAATGTTTATAAAATCTGAAAAAATTCATATTGAAAGTGTAATCACAGGAGAAATAATTTGATTTGTGCCTGCAGATGTGATTTTTCACATGCCTGGCAACTCCTGCTTGGAATCCAAGTCATACCATGAGTACGCTAAGTGTAAAAACTATAGAGCAAAACTAGGGCAATCAGAGGGTACATGTTAATGTGTTACAGAGTTATTCACTCTTATTTAAGGAATAAAAAATGAAAATGACGAGCTTAAATCAGTGGTAGAGGTATAATCTGGGAAAGAAAAACTGCTTGTGACATAAAAAGGAAGTTAAAACAGCCCTCTTGAGCTGGCTGTTTCCATTTTAGAAGGAAAACCTTCCAGCATTTTCAATACATATTCCTTATTTTGCGTAGCAAGGCTTGCCCCTGGGAGGATTTTAGCTGATGGAGTACACACAGAACATAGGATCTATCTAGCTGGTCTGCAAGAGCCAAGGCACGCTCCTTTCTTTAGAGCTTGTAGGCTTTCTACAGCTAGCTCACATGGGTATTTAAGAGATGCCTTGTCTCTTTGCCCACCTTCCCAGCCCTGCAGAGCTTTTGTAATTAGTTTGCTACCAGCGTTCCTCTCCTTTACTGCTGGTGGCAAAGCTCTTCTGCCTGTCGGCTCTTAATTCTTTTGTCTTGCTTCTTTTTGCTGCTATAAGTTAGAGGACTACCTGCCTTCTGAGAAGAAAGTGTAGCCCCCGTGCGAGTGGTTAGGCAGAAACACTATATTAACTTATTTTCAACTCCACAAAAAAGAGACAGAGTTACCCAATAGTCCAAACAGTGACCTAAAAACTTTTCTGTTACTGACAGCAATGTAATACCTCACTCTAGCGTAATGTTTGGAGTACTTTCTGTCACGTTAATGCATTACAAAAGAAGTATTTGGAGGTTGGATTTGCGTGGGTTTTCTTTCTCCCATCTCTTGTATATTATCTCTCCAATCCCTGTGTATTAATTCCGATTTGTGATGTATTTTGCAAGTACAGTGTTTCTATGCACAGTAATGGAGCAGGAGGAAAAATACTAACATGACTCTGTCATCCCAGATTGTACAGGTAATTGATTGGGTGACACTCAGGTTAACCATTTTGCAGGTGTCTTATTCTAGTGATCAGCTGTCTCTGTGGCACTCCCTGTCCTTTCTATATTTTTCTTCATGGTCCCTAACTTGTAAATCTTTAGGATACAAGCTTTTCTTTGGTATGAATGGTATATACAAGAACAAAAAAACCCCACCTCCCACTACTAGGGTCTGTGATGTGCATCCTAATAAAATAGCTTTTAACTGTTAGTAAAACTAGCTTTGAGTGAGTTTTAAATCATGTTTTGTGCTGCGTAGCTGGAGAGATCAATCTTCTAGATGGTGATTTGAGTGCTGAAACTAAAGTCAGGCACACCTGGACTCCTGGAGCCTTGATGTACTACGGGAGAGCAGAGCTGCAAGCATCTGACCACAGGTAAATTCCTAATAAAACAATCAGAGAAAGGGCCGCTGGGTCAGAATGTGTCATATTGAATTACACCTTCAGTGAGGGATCAAGTCTGACTGTAACAGTAATTACACTCTTATTCTTTGTTCAGTATCTGTTTGGTGTTTTCTTTTCCCTTCATGGTGGGTTTTGTACTGGAGTGGCAAGTATCTATGGTCCTGTATTGATTTCTGCTGCACTGTGATCTCAGCAAGGGTTGGATAAGTTACAGCAACAGATATAGAAAACTGAGGACTTTCTGTTGCTTGGTTTTGGAAAGCTACAATACCAAAACAAGCTGCTCTGATGGACTTCTACTCACCTTGCTGTGGGAGAGGAGGAGGTTGGGACTGTGTGGCTTGAAGAGGTATAAGCCATGTACATAGCGCCTGGTGTGACCTCTTCATAGTGAATGTTGGGCTTCTGGGCTTCCCTTTGAAGTGGAGATGGAAGGAGGGAGGGAAAACAAAAAACAGTGCCTCTGGTCGGTCCATATCATTAACTTCTCTTTAGGGATATGAATGACCTGTGTTAAATTTGTTCACTGCTTCATGTCTCTGAAACAGATTCTGTAATAAATACACCTTGAAAGCTCCCTTGCGTTCAAAATAATCTTTGTCCCTTGCATGCCCTATGGAAACGCTACAATATTGTTCCTCATAGCAGCCTGCTCAGTGACCCACAGTAGCTGGCTCTGTGCTTCACATGGCACTCTTGTATGCGAGGACTGTTCTGTATTCCTCCAGCAATGGAAGAACATGCCTCTTGCAATCAATTTCTCTGTGTCGAGGCTTTGACATTGCTGTGTTCCATAAAGCACAGTGGAACTGCTGCACTCATTATATAGGACCCTGAGGATGCAATCTGTGAAACATGGCTGTTGTACATTGGTTTTGTATTTCAGCAAACTTGACTGCAAAAACCTGCTTTTAAATTACAGTCAGCAGGTTTGCTTTCCCAAGGTTTGTGCTGGAAAAAGGGCTTAGCTATATCTTTGTGACATATGGAAACGCATTATGATTCACAGTGCTTTTAGAAATAGTTAACACTTCCTATATGGTTTTTTCCCTTTACTATTCCTTTCTAGCTCTGCTGTTGTTGCTTTCATATGTTCTGGTAATACGTATTCCAGAGCCTGTATTGTAAGTAGGAGGCAGTAATTTTGACACAGAAGAGCAGCCATCCCAGTCACTGCTCTGTGTGCGTGCAGGTGGAAGTCTGAGAATGTGGATTGCATCCACTGACATGAGACAAGCTTTACTCTTTCAGACAGCTTTCTCAATTTTATTTAGATCTAATACACAGAGAGGTAATTTGTAAAAAATGGCTGAAAAAGCAAGTTTGCAGTGTTGGCTGCTTATAATGTGATGGATTGACACGTTTGCTACATAATCACATTATACTCTTAGAGTACCTTATCCTTAGTTTTTGGAAGAAGACATCTTTATGTGGCCTTGTCTTACAGAAAATAATATATTGCCTTCCTGATCTATAGATGGGACACAGCTGTTTGATAATGAGTGAAGCATCCTGATATTTTCAGCCTGCAGGTTTGCCAGAAGTACAACACACAGTTGTTATTTGAATTCCTTTACAGTCCTCATTGTTAAGATTGAGCTAATGCAAGGCTGGTAAACATAATTAACAATGCTTAAGGCATGTTCTTCCACTGCAGGGAAAATGAAACAGTCCACCAGATTTTGAACTTCTGGGTTGTATTGCCAGCCACAGTGCTTCTTTGCAGTGAGACCTTAAGTAACTTGTTCTGCTTCTCTGTCTGTGTAGAACATACATAATAATCACTTCCTTCTAAGGTATAGCAGGCTTAATTAAATATTTGCAATGAGATTTTACACTGTGGAGTTAAAAATTACCATAGATGTATGGAGTTTAAACAATACGCTGTTTGTCCTTCACACAACTAAGTGCTTACCTGTCACACTGCTTGACATTGATTTTAATTTTATATAAGCATTTCCTGCTGGGTGATGTTGATCTTAGTATTAAATCAGCATTTCTCCTTTGTTTTCTGTAGGCCAGTGTTAGCTATTGTAGAAGTGGAAGTTCAAGAAGTTAACCAAGCAGCCCGTGACAGCGTTTTCCAGGAAGTGTCATCTTTCCAGGGACCACTGGATGCCACAGTAGTGGTAAATCTGCTGTCACCAACACCTGAAGAGAAAAATGAATTCCCTGAGGACTTGCGTACAGAGCTTATGCAAATGTTTGAGGATTATGGCACTATTGTTCTGGTCAGGTAAGTTTGGGATTGGAAATGGCATGTCATCTATTCAAAAACACAGACTAGAAATCCCCCTTTTTGTCCTGACAGAATTAACTTCGTTTTAGAAAGTAGTATGCTGAATACAAGTGATTTGAATATCTTCTGCCTCTCCTCAACCTGTTAAAAAAATAGTCTAACAGCTGTCTTGGCTGAGTGGAGGAGAATTTTATTCAGTACAGCACCATAAAGCAGAAGCTTTGATGTGAATAATCACCTTTAAATTCAGGCCTTATTGCCATGCGTTGCTTCTGCTGGCAGGTCCTTGTGCCCTGCTTCACTTTCTCCGAGGAGGTCTGCTTTCTTCCAGCTCTCTTTCACACTCACTAGGATTTCCTTGCTGGCTCTCCTTTCTTTTGGGGGTCATTTTGCTTATTTGTTAATAGTGCAGCTTCTTGCAGTTCTATCACCTACCAAGTTTGAGAGCGAGAGCGCAATAGCTTCTGGCAGAGCAGTTAAATTTCATTCTGGTTGATTCTGTACAGGACTCCAGCACAGCTACAAGGCTTCTGTTTTGAGAAATACAGGCGAAAGACCTGACAGTTAACCTGGAAAACAAGACCAGAATTATGTTGTATTTGACCCATTTATTAATGGTGAAAACTGATGACCTATTGTTGTATGGCTTTGTGACGTACCAAATATAAGTTGAGTGTTCAAAAGCAACCCTGTGGGAACAGAAGCAGGAACACCTTGCTTGGTGGTGTTCCTGAAACCAAGAAAAGAAAAGAAAAGGAGCAAGAAAAAAACGTGCTTTGGTGGTTTTGTTTTGTTTTTAATTGCTTTAGAGCTTGATGGTATACTAGTCTTCGGGAACATCAAATGTCCTCTGAGGTGAGGGATATGCATACCCATGGAAGTTAGTATAGTGGGAGTATGGGCTTCACATGGTGCAGCCAACAGCTGCTGAGATACTTGTACTGCTGCTTCAAGGGCGATCCAGTAAAGGGCAGGGTGCTGGGATCACACAAGGGAGGATGGGGTAGAGGAAGCGCCCAACTGGAATTCATAGATCACTTGCTCCCAGAAAGTAGCTGTGAAGAAAATACAATTAAAACCAAATACAAAGCTATACAAAACTGTCATGCTTGCCTTTAAGGCTTTTTGTTCAAGTAAAGTGAAGTAAAATGCACTATTTTCTCTCCTCTGCCTTTTTTTAGGATCAGTGGAGGTCAAATGCTGGTGACATTTGCAGACAGCAAGTCAGCTCTTCGTGTTATGGATATAGATGGTGTCAAAGTAAGACTCTTTCAAACCTATAATAATTTCATAACAAATTTCTCAGAAGGGTTTGCTTAGAAAGAGATAGTTGAGTTTCTAGCTAAATCAATTAGTATTATTTCAGGGAAACCTAGTGCTCACAAAGTCCTCGGCTTTCACAGCTGCTGAGGCTTTTAATGTAGTATTTCAGTTTCAGGAGGGCAGGAGGTGACTTCTCTTAGAGCTCCTAAGCAGCGCTTAGGATCTGGCCTCTGATACCATTGCAGAATACATAGACTCAGTCATTGTTCTGGCACTTAAAGCAGTTCTTCTGAGATTATGTGTGACTTCATACAGTCGCCAAAGCATTCTCACGATTGTGGTTTGGAAATTTTTTTTGTTTCTCTTAAGCCTATCAAATAAACTTCTGTCATGCTGGAACAACATGATTCATTGGCCTCCATGGCAAATTCAGCACTAGCAGTAGGCGTTTACCTTCCCATCCCCTGCTCTTCCTTCCCACACACATACTCTAAAACTCATCAACCCCCTCATTTATGCTGACAAAACTGTTTGTGGGCCTGCACTGTAAACTTAACATTGAAGTAATGGATTTAACTCTCATTCCTCTTTCTTATTTGGAGTTTTATCTTTTAATTTGGCTCATTTCATTAATGTAATTTATAGCACAGACCAAAACATGCACAGTGTGTGAAGGTGCTGGGAACTTGGCAAACTAATTTTGCTGCCAAAGCTGCTGGCTTGGACACATCTCGCCCCAAACGTCAAGGAACAACACATACAAGCAGCTGTGGTCTTAATCTGTTTAATAATATACTTTCCATATACATCAACCATCATATTTAGGATTTTCTGAGCAGGGAGTCTGCTTACAGATGGCAGCAGGTAGCAAATTCTTAAAGCTACTGACTCAAAAATGGAACTGTCCCACACCATTATTACTATCACAGTATTGTTTTATTGATATTTGATGCTTCACCTATTTCTCAAGTATTTCCCAAATGCAGCAGCAGTGCTTTTGTGCTGTGAAGCTAATTTTCTTTCAAGAATATTGCTACAGTCTGAAAACTTGGTTATGGGGGTAGAAAGAGTGCTTCCTTTTCATTTAGCTTCTGAAATGAAGCTTTAGTTGCATCAGTTTCAGTTGTACACTAGACTGGCAGCATTTGCTTACTCTGTTCAGGTGTTCTCATTTCGTGAAGTTGCTTGGCAAAGGGGAAACAATTCTTTCTTTGCATTAGGTTAAAGGCAGAACAGTGAAGATCCGGCCCAAGACTAAGGACTGGCTAAAGGGCCTTCAGGAGGAAATTGCTCGAAAACGGGACAGCATTGTCCCCATGTCCCCCACGGCAAACTCCTGTCTTCTGGAAGAAAATTTTGACTTCTCAAGTTTGGACTATGATTCGGAAGGTGAGCAGCAGGTTTCTAAGCTAAGTTTTGAGAAATCCTTCACCAACTTTGGCTGCACAGAGAAGTTACAGTATGAGTGTCAGTGGTATCTTAATTTGTAATGAAGCCACACTTCTTAAAAATAGGATTATAACTAAAGCCATGACCTGGCACTGTGCCTGGGCAGAGAGCTGTTGCTTAGATCGTCCTGCCAATTTCGTGTTATAACATTTGTTAGAAAATCCAATGTATGGTACAGTTGTCTGTATAGAAACAAACTGTAATGAAACACACAGGTTACACAAGAAGCTTGCACAGCCTGTATATTAAATTCATTGATTGATAGTAGAGAGAGACAGAGAATGCATTTGCTCACTAATTCTTTGTTGCCTAATATTTTAATTCAGGTGATATAGTGGAGGATGAAGATGATGATTTAGATGATGCTTTGTGTCAACACCTAGTAGCAGACACAGCAGAAGATATGCCTGAGGGCTCTGGACATTTTGCATCCATAGCTCTTTCAAACAAATCTGGACAAAACCTGCGCCTGTATAAAGGTAAAGTATCTACCTTCCTTAAAGTAAGACCTGAGGGTTTGTTGTTCTCTTTTTGTCTGTATTTCCCTGTTCATTTATATTTTCATTGTAGGTCCTCCAAAGATAAGGATCATCTTTTTTGCACATGTTCATGTTCAACCCCACCTTGAGTTAGTGACTGTAACTGAGGCCCTTAGGCATAACAGCAATACAAATAATAAAGCTTAGATCCTCTTTCTCTGTAGCCCAGGGCAAGGCAAGAATGCTGAGAAATGCTGTTTTCCTTTTATAGTCAGGGAAAATTAAGTCTTTTTATCCATTTCATGATGTTTGGCACTGGAGCATAAAACAGTAAATCGTTATTTTCTTACTGGCGAGGGCCAGACCAAAATCAAACCAAAGAAGTCCTGTTGATTCAGTGACAGGCTTCGCTCTGTCCTTTGAGCAATAGCTGTGGCAGTGCAGTCAGGTGTAAGCTGGGCAATACAGGATGTTGTTGTGTTCAAAATGACATACTTCAAAGAAGCCTAAAATTTTTCCGTTGTTCCCATTTCATTTATTTCTGAAGAAGCTGAGGTTCACACAACAGGTTTATTCATTCTTTTAGTGCTTCGTAAATGTGTTACCTTTTTTCGTGGTCAGCTGGCTTGTTTGCACATTATTGTGAAATGACTCAGTAAAGAGAAGATAAAGCTGTGGAGAGAATACTGATAAAAACTGCAGCAAGAACTAGCCAAACCAGTGGTGGTCTTACACTGGAATGTGATCAGGACATGCTTTGGTGACCAAGCATTGACAGGCTGGGTCACATATTAAACACTTCATTGTGACAGCAAGTGATTCAGTAGCTGTCATTCTGCACTCTCTCAGAAGTGCTTTGTCTTCTGACATAAAAGCAAAAACTTTAATACCTTCAAAGGTTGAATCAGAAGTAGAGTTCAAAAAGATTAAATGAAATTCATAAGTTGACACAGACAGATTTTCCAAACAACCAAAAGTGATACACAGCTTTTTTGCCCACCTTGAGTCATAGGCTGGGTGCAGCGTGGCCAGACCCAGAAACCTAGCCCGGAGTCAAGGAGTAATCTGTCATTATTAAATACTCTAAAGCCAATCACTTTGTATTATAGGGTGCCTTGCCCTCCAAACACCTCTGGCCTACTGTGTGATGATTCATTTAGCTACAGAGAATTGCAATGATTCTTTTCACCCACACTAGCTCTTCTCCACAAAAAACATCACAAAGTAAATGGATATTATGAAGTGTAGTTTGAAGGGGGTCAGGGTGGGATCATGATCTCACACAACTCAAAATATGATATATTCAATCCATCTTGAAAGTCTCTGCAATTTCAGATGCCTCCATAAGCTTCCAGTTCTGCCTGAGTAACTCCTAATGGAAGGTATGATGATTGTATAGCTGGTGCTAGACACAGATGGAAACCAGTGACTGGCAGAACAGTGTGTATTTGTGTTTCTGAGGTCAGAGAAGGGCATAGCCTCATGAAACTGACATCCCTAGGAGCCGTTGCCATAAACCAGCAGCCTTTTAGGGGAAAGGATAGAATGGTGATGGCTGGTTTTTGCCTTGTGTTCAGTGTTACTGCTAGAATTTCAGGCTGTGCTTTTAGGTGCCTGCATGACTCCTTGGATCCTACTGATGAGCCTGTATCTGCAGCTTAGAAGTACTGAAAATACAGAGAGATGGGGGAGGGCGGGTTGGGCAGATCACAGGCTCTGTCTCTGTGGCTGCCATCCGCTGCTGAGTGGGAGTAGGAAACTGTGAGGCAGCTCGGTATTCCCTGCAGAGCACAACTTTCTGAAAAACAAGAGCTTGTGTAAAAATGCCTGAAGTATGAGAGACTGCTGGTACACAGTTCCTTCCCCATCCTTTCCAAACCACAGGGACAAAACTACACCTCATGAATTTTGGAGCCCTAAAGAACAGAGCTGCATGGCTGGGCAGCTATGGTGGGGTGAGAGAACTGAAATGAAAGCCCTCACTGTAGCAGACTGGGAGACTAAAGCGATCCCTACTTCTTGCCTCTTCAGCTGTCAGAGGGGCTTAGATGGGATGAAGGACTGTGTAATTACCTAGTCATATAAGGTGCAGCCAAGGGCTAGCAGATTGAGGCAAGCGTACCTGTTAGATGATGTTGCTGAAAAGCAGAGATGTGATGAGTGAGCCATTCAGACAAATTTTTTCTGGCACAAACCCAGTTCTCCTGAGCAAGGGAAGTTGTCTAACCTTCAGAGAATTCCTGTGTTCAGGAAGTAAGAGCAAGGGACTGACCGTGAACTAGCCTCCCCGTGGCTGCCATGACACAGTTTGAATGAGAGCAGGTTGCCACCAAGTCTGGCTGTGAAAAGCTCAGAATCTGACAAGGTGACTAATAACCCTGAAATCAGATGCATACAGTTAATAAACGCTGGAAAAGGAGAGAGAGAAGCATTTGACAAAAGGGTAGATGTTTCCTGGAGTGGGAGCAGGGAGACATTTGGGGAGAGCAAAACAGTATGAAAGGAGCCACGTTGTGTTGCTCTCGTCTGGCTGAGGCTGGCCATGCATAATTGCCTCTGTCCTCACTACTCAGATTTGGTGCGTCTCACCCAGTGGGTATCTAATACAGATCCTTTCTGAAATTTCCGTAGATGATACAGACCTGGCCGATCTGAAGCAGGAGCTGGAGGCAAGTGGGGAATGCCACCGCCGGACTCCAAGCAGGTCTCTCTCCATTCCTACCAGGCCTCGGCCACTTCAGCCACCACAGAGGCCTCCTCCTCCTGGTGAGTTTAACCTTTTTTTAATGCTGTGGTAGCCCCATCTGAACGGTTTTGCCTGCCGTTTCTGGGTGACAAAGAAAGTAATACCTTGTTCTGGAATGTCAGGCTGCTGAGGTACTTGTACTTGCCTCCCAGTCTGTTTCACTCTGACTATGGCTGCAGTTAGCAATGGGAGAAGTTTGTCTTTAGGATGACATACTCCACAAAAAAATGCCTTTAGTGAGGATGGAATGGCCCATATGTTTCATACTAACTCATCACTCAGGTTAGCGAGTTGACCAGCCACTCTGTGGCAATAAAAATAAGTATCAGTGTTTACGCCTGCTGACTTCTGAAGTCACTGTTTTCTTACACTTTCTTCGTTTCTGACTTAATTGTAATCTTCATTTTGAAAAGCTCTGATAAAATACTTGTTCTGGACATTTTTTGTCCTTTTCTGCTTTGCAAGCAACCCTTGCTTTTGTGGTTATGAAACAAATGCAAAGTGGCTTACGATTTAATGGGAGGCACAGAGAGGAAGTGATGCTCTTTACCTAAGTTCTACCCACCTGAGATGCCATCAGTGCTTTTTACGGCTACTTCTGGATAAATGCTAATTGCTAGATCAGCATAATCATCTTTGCCTTCTGTATGACACAAGCTATACATCACATTTTTCTTGCAGCCCAAAAGTCTCTCTTCTGTGTATATTTTCCAGTCCTAAATTAAAGGTTCTGTCAGACTCACTGCTAGAAGATGAGTTCTTTGGGATTATTCCCATTCATTTCTGAGTCTGTTGCACAGAAGTGACACCACTGGTATCTGTATTTCTGTGCCTGGAATGCAGCGCTTAGCTGAGGTTATTAAATTAATTAAATGAAAGCAAGACTAAGTAGGAAACTGCTTCCTGAAACAGTTCGACATTTCAGCATTTTATTCTGTATTGAGATTTTTTTTTCACCTCAGAGTAGACCAGTAACAGTTCAGCCCATCACTCCTCCTAGATTAAAGTGTCTGGCTCTTGGCACTCAGGCAGAGGGACTCAAGGTCCCTGGTGTCCTCCAGGAAGAAGGTCTTGCCTAATATGTCTGTCCCTGGAGAAGGAGGGAGGGTGATAGTGTCTCTTTTTATTTATCACAAACAATTTCTGAGCACATTGGTTTTGCTCCATTGCAGAAAAAATGTTATAGCAGCTCTTGAATGTAAAAAAGCCATTTTTATTCCACTTTCAGCTGGAACATCAGGCAAAAAGTCCCCCTCAGATGGTCCTCTCTCTCCAGGAAGCCACTCCACCTGCTCCATCCTGGCAACTGCAAAGCTGCTACCTGGAGCCCCTCAGCAGCCAGTGAGTCCTGCCGTTCAGCGCGGCCACTTAGCTTGTGTACACCTGTCATGAAAGGAAGGAAGGCCATCACAGACCTGAGCTGGAAATGCTAAGATGAACTTCTTGTACTGTAATACTAGACTGTGGGACCTGCTAGACAACAGAAAAACGTTATTAAATTGCCAAGAATTAGAAAGGCCAAAGAGGGCAAAAGAGAATGGTGCATGACCAGGGCACTGTTGGTTTATTCCACGTGCTGCTTTCTGACAGATGCTAACCTGAATTTTCAACGCTATGTTAATACACTTTAATTCTTTTCTAACCTCTTTTTTCATGGGCCATGCTACTGCCCAGAATACAGAAAAAGTCTTGACCATTGCCAGCAAGGCTTCTAGCCATCTGAGGAGACAGAGACCAGAATGTGGAAACACCTCCCCACTCCTGTCTTGTTGGATAAGAACTGTAATGTATTGAACAAGGGATGACTAAGGGACTAGCTGTGGCAGTAAGCCACTGGCCTGTCCGTCAGCTGGTAACAAAGATCTAGTATCTGCCAAAAGACTCCCCACCATTTCTGTAGTATTTATAGATTGTTGAATAGCCACTGGCAAAACCAGAACTTTACAGGTTTGTGAGCTTAGCTGTAAGATTACAGGTGTACCAGAAAAATCACAATTACTCATTCTTATCTGTTTTTTTAAAGCCTAAAGTCCGGACTGGAATAAGTAAACCTTATAACGTCAAGCAGATCAAAACCACCACAGCTGAGGAAGCAGAAGAAGCTATTAGATGTCTTATGGAAGCTAAAGGAGGTAAGCACAGCTTTCTAACTCCTAAAAATCTTTAAATAAAGAAAACTGTAGGTGTATTCATCCATCCCATCATAGCCCAGTTGCACGTATTCCTATTCAGAAGCTCACCTGAACACTGACATACACATTCTTGCAAGATTGTGCTTGGTGTTCTCTGACAGTTTTGATAATATTAACTTTTTTTTCCCCCAAGATGACTCAAGCTGTATATTTTGTTGTAGAACCTGTTAGGAGGAGCACCTTGAGTTATTTATGTCCAGATTTACTCTGAAAAATTAAAAGATAAAGATGGGATCTTACTAAATTAATGGTGCCTGTGTTAGCTCAGAGTTGCATAAAGGATATTTGCTGCTCTATTTAGTGAATGCTCACTATTCCAAGCAGAACTAGAGAATAAATACAACTGTGGGAGAAATAACCTGGATTCTGTTCACATTTGGCCAGCAAGTACGGTTGTAACCTAGATAGAAGCTTGCATCACTTTAGCTTGAATAGCTAAGTTAAAAGGCTACTCTGTATTTAGGCTGTCTTTCTAATCCCTGGAGAAGAGAGCTTCTTGCAAGAGCAAGTTAGAGCAGGAAGCTAGCTTAGGTACTGAAACGTCGGCAGTGTGAATATATTCTCCAGGGTGCAAGTTGTCTTCCTGCTGATGCTGTATGAATGAGAAAGAATGCAGAATGACTCTGAGGTAGCTACCTGAGTTTGCAAGGCTCTCGGTTTAAGAGAAAAACATCCGTTTTCGTTTGTAAATAGAGCAACTGCAGTCTGGAATAATCCAATTTAATTAGAAATCTCATAAAAGCATCTTGTTCCTCAGAGAGTTCTGTTCATTTGGTTTTGAAATTAGATTTACTCTCCATTTATTTTGAAATCCACATTAGGCATTTCACTCAGTGTGGGTAAGGGAACTAATCTGGTCAGCATCACTTTCAGTCCCTTCTGCTGTACCACCAGTTGGCATTTACAGTCCTTCCCAAAGTACTCTACAAGATGCACTTGGTATCATCATCTTGATTTTCCAGGTAAGGAAACTAGGGCAAAAGGAGACTTGGGACTTGAATTCAGTACTCCTGAACCCCCAGTCAGTGTTTTTTGCACTTGGCCAAATGGTGGCACAGTGCTGCTGGTTTGGCATGAAATTATTTCAGATAGGGGAGTTTTTCCCTAACTGCCTCTTATAAATGTAACAGGATTGCAAAGGTCTGTGTTTATTTCTAAAACCTCCCTTCCCGGCCTGAGCCAACCCTTTAGGTATCCACATTTTGGAAACATGATTGTGAAAGAAATTATCTTGAAGCCATCTTCTGATCAGGCCAAGATGCTATTTGTTTTTGCTTTTTCAGGACTACAGGAAGATGCAGTAAAGCCTGCTCCAACTAGAAACCAAATGTTCACCAAACCTGAGCCTCTTCCCAGCATCACAAAGTCAGCATCATTTCAAGGGTCACAGGTGGGACCAGTGCTTGTGCCCCATCGCCCACCACCCAAAGTTCCAACTACGAAGAAGCCAGTACCTCTACAAAGGACCGGAGTTAAGGTGGAAAATGTTAAGATAGCTACTGCAAAGTGCATCCAGCTTCCATTACACAGTGTGACCAATGGCCAGAGGGGTGGGCTGTTAAACAGTTTGCATGAAGTCCTGTCATTTAACATTCTTAGCCATCAGGTGCCGAAATTATTCTGAGTATTGTAGTCACCAAGGCATAAAAATGTCAGAAAGATCAGAAAGGAAATAAAGCCTTGAGTTCCTTACTCAGCCATATCCAGCTTTTCTATTTGCCAGTCCATTCTCTTAGATTTTATTATTTTTCTTCTGGTTTGTCTAAACCTTGTCAGGATTTAAGACTCCTCCCTTTATCACAGTGTTTACTTTTAACCGGATCGTGACTGGTCTGCTCTGTAATGATTTGAGGCAGCTTCTGCATCAGTATGCTGTTCAGAGACATCTAGCTTTTCTCACACACCTTGTTTCAGCCTTTCACTTTGAATTCTGGATTCTACTCAAGAGTTCAGGTTCTTAAAAATACAAACCTGTAGGTGTTTGAGTTTTAATCTCTGTCAGGTCTCTACAATGTAGATAATAGTTCTTTACCTCTAGAGCTGCTAAAATGATTATTTAATGGTGAAGGCAATTGTAAGTACAAGAGGAAGACAGATAAAACCTTTTATATTCTTCCTTTGACAGAACTTCTGCTAGGAAGCTCTGTTCTAACTTGTTAGGACTCCTGCCTCACCTTCCTTTCTAAAGGCATTCATCCTTTCTCTATAATGGACTTTGTGCCATCTCTACTTAGCAGATTCACAAAAGAAAAAAAACCAGACAGCACAGTGCATGCCCTTTCCTTAAACATTCAGTAACAAGGAATGGTCTGTTTATTGTGTTTATGTTGTTGCCATTCCCAGGGCACTCCTGAAAGGTGCCAAGAGGGATGTTAGTTATATGAGATCTCCTGCAGGAATGTATCTATTTCAGTTTGACTCTCCTTCAGACTTCCATGCTTTCCTCCATCTGAGTGAGTTCAGATGGGAGCTGTGTACTTGAAAACCTCTACCCAAACCACCTCTATCATTAAAAAAGCATGCAATCACATGCAGGCAACTTAACAACAGCATATAGACAGAAGTGGCAGGGGATATGTCCATCATGAAATATTGACTAAATATTTTGACTGCATTAAAGAGCCGGTATATTTTTATTAAGAATTAAAATGTTTTCATTCAGTCACACAAAGTATGAGAAATCTGAAGCAGCCCTGGCCCTCTTGGACTGAGCTGGGCTCCAGTTATTTATGTATTTATAACTGGTGAATATATGCTAGTACTAATCATAGAGTAGTTTGGATTGGAAGAGACCTTAAAGATCATCTAGTTCCACCCCCCCTGCCATGGGCAAGGACACACAGACCAGGTTGCTCAGAGCTCCATCCAACCTGGCCTTGAACACTTGTGGGGCATCCACAACTTCTCTGGGCAACCTGTTCCAGTGCCTCACCATCCTCACAGTAAAGAATTTCTTCCCTATTTATTTAGCCCTCCCTATGCATTCTTGCTTAAATAATACTAGTCAGCAGAGAGATGTAACAAATAAGTAACTCTTCAGAACTGTTGTTAATTTGGCCCAGAGCAAAGTCCTAACATGAAAGACAGATGGTCAGAAAGAGATGTATTTCTCTCTCATACAGGGAGCAAACAGGTTGTAGGGTCCTTGTCCTCATATAGGACTCTGTAAATGAACACAGGTCCAAGGTACAATGCATGAGAACAGAACCAGGCAGGTACAGTGCAGGCTGTCAAGCCTCCTCTTTGTACTGCTTTTTTTTCTTCCAGTACTGTCAGCTTTTCTCAGTAATGCCACCAATAAGACTAGCACTAGTAGTGACTCAGAGTTTAAGGCACCCTTTTTGTTCTCAAATTTCTTGTTCCTTTTCCCCCTCAGGCCACGTCTACAGAAGAGCAATCTGACCAAGTACAGTCTCCTTTTGGCTTGCCAGAGCCTGGTCTAGAAGCCACAGCTATTCTTAGTCCGACCAGGATTACTCCAGTCCCTAAACCCAGAACACCACAACCTGGGAAGCCCCAGGAGAGCAGGGGGAGCAGTGAAAGGCAGCCCCCCTCAGCAAGCACAGCTGAGGCCATTGCACTGCCTTCCCAGAATGCTTCCTTTGCCCCAAAGGTGCCACCACGAAGAAAGAAGTCTGCTCCTGCAGCTTTTCATCTGCAAGTTCTACAGAGCAGCGACAACTCACTTTTTAGTGGGTTAATGTTCAGCTCCAACAACAACAATCCTGGATGCTGCTCCCAAGCTCAGGATGCTCTTGTCCCTGTGCAGTCTGCTCTCTCTGCTCCTACATCCTCTGCCAGCCCAGAAAACAACACAACTAAGCAGCTGGCACCAAATGCCACAGAATTGATGACTAACCTTCAGGGCCCTCCTGTACCAGGCGGCCAGCATCCACAGCTCTCAGGTAGCAGCTCCCTTCCAGAGAACACCAATCTTTTGGACATGGATTCTTCCTGCCCTCTTTCCATACAAGCGACATCAGCCACTTCTCCAGCACACACTCCAGAAAATTTTAAACACCCCAGCTTGAAAGATTTCAGTCACTGGGTTACATTTAGTGATGACGAAGACAGCAGTGCACTGTCAGAAGGGTTCAACAAACTGCTTGTCTTAGAACAAAACAAAAATACCTTGATGAAGCCAAATACTGATTTAGAATTGTAAGATTTTGTCCCCTTAATGTTCCTGCAGAAATCACAATTATGATGCAAAATGAAAATTAAACTTTTGCACAAAGATTTTTATTTAACGAAATAGGATCATCTGCCCATGCTACATTTCATTGTCATGTTTAAAAATACTGCCCCTGGAGGGAAGTGTATAGAGCATATACAACCTAACATTATCTACGGCTTGTTTGAAAAGTTCTTTATTCTAAGTTATTTCTTTTTATTAATCCATCTTAAGATGTTTTATTTCATTTCAGTTACAAATCATATGTAAGAACAAATGAGGTATGGAAAAAAGACATTAAGAAAAAATTTTCCTCTGAAATCTATATATTAATCAATTTCTGTCACTTGAAATAAAGCACCCTTGTCTTGAATAGTTGACTGCTACAGTTATTCTGGAACAAACATCCAAACGGGGAATATACACCAGTATAACTGCAGTAACATGGGTATTGTTCTACTACAAAAGTTTCTGCTGTGGAAACAAGGCTTAGACAGTATCTTCTTGTAGATCTAACTAGTCTGCAGTGTTGGTGGGCCGCAGTACTTAACTCATTCCTGTGTTAAAAGTAAAACAAAAGGTGTGTACTGTGAGGCTGTAAAGCAGAACCATGAGAAGTGGTGCCCAGGCATCAGCAAGAAATGCGTTTTTACTCCAGACAGGCAAGTAAACCCCCGTATTACAACAGGCCTCTTCTGAGTGCTGTGCTGTTAATGGCACTGTAATAACATGCCTCCGCTATTCTGAAAGGCCAGGGTAGCCTCTCAAAACATTGCTTCCACCTGCAATGAGATCAAAAGCATCCCGAGTTCGTTTTCTGCCACTAGGTTCCAGAACTCACCCTGGGTTTTGTCCACAGCAAGTCAATGCCCAACAACATACTTCACCATGAAAGAGCATGTGGGCAGTGACAGTCCCTTTTTGAAGAACTGCTATAGGCTGCTTGTATATTATCTATGCAAATACTGTGGAAGTACAGTGAATAGTTGTGCCCAGCTGATGACATAGGTCATTAGCATATTAATGTCATGCTAAAGGAAGTTTAGTAATTCAGTACTTGCGTCCCTGTTCCCATTCTGCTTCGCTGCAAGAAAATGCCATGCCAGTCTTATTTCCACAGTGCAGATGAGGAAACAGCTGGTCTTGGAACCTAAGTTTATGCACAGTATGTGCAGTGCAGGCTGTGTTACATCCTGAAACTGAGCCACAAGCACATGACTGGGAATGGCAGAACCCTCCTGCAGAGAGGGACAGTCACTTACGGCCTAATGATGAGTTTGCCCACTCACCGTAAAGCTCAACTTGGACACCAGGCTGGTAGGGGGTGGAAGTGCATAGAGCTACTGCTCTCACTGTACGTTTCTGCTGATCATCAGCTATGCAGTCTATTTTGTACCAGGGAAGGAGCTGCCATGTGCTTCCCAGTCACCTCAGCAGCTGTGGTAAATGCGCGCTGCAGTAGAGCGCCAGGCAACCCTGAGAAACAGCAGGATCACTGAGCATGAGCTGGGAAGGCTAAGAAACAGCACCAGACATGACTGCATCTAAGACTGAGGACAGCTTTAAGAATCACGTGCAGTGCTGTAGCCGGAGCTGTTGCTCAGGTGCACTGCGTGTCCATCCATACAGGCAGTGTACCTGGGAGGCAGCTGCAACGCACAGAGTAAGCCTAACTACCATAATCTGTTCTATGCAGGTTCTTGCAAACAAAAGGTTTAAAAGATGATCATGTTCAATGGTTCTGTAACAGCCTAGCTAGGGGAAGCACCCCCTGTTAACCACTGCAGAAACTCCAGGCAAGTAATCCTTCGTGCCTGTTTTGCTTCTCCCTTACATTTACCCAGTGTTCCACCACAGTCTATAGGGCAAGTGTTTCAGGTGAGTCTAGGTCACTTACCACAGTGGCCTGACTCACGAAGTCCTGCTGCTCAGCTCAAAGCGGACGATCTTCACAATGAAGTCACTTCTTGTTCATTAGCAAGCCGGCAGTCATCCTTCTCAGACACCCAAGATTTTGACAAGGATAATCCATGGTGCTCAGCACGTCTGCTATTTGCTCTAGCTGCGCAGGCTTTTGCCTTGCCTGTGCAGTAAAACTGTACACGACAAATGCCATTTGTTCAAAGCAGGCAGTTAAAAGTGATAAACAGATTGCAACTTAACAAGTTACCATGACAAGAGAAGCATCAAGATCTTTTATTATTAAAGGAAGAGAGCATTTTTAAGCAGTTGGTAAAGCTGAAAAAACCCTCTTGTTTTCAGATTTTTTTCGCAGAAAAGATTTATTAAAGAAGTTCAGAGGTTCAGGTTTTTTTCCCTGTAGGAAAATTAATTGGCTTGTTCTCAGCTTCTTGGAAACTGGGAATTCAGCCATTTTCTTACTTGTAATGCCTACCTGTTTCACTGCCAGTGCCAAATTCTGAACACGACATCCTGTAGGAGAGGATGCTGCCTTTGTCTAAGCACCTGCCATCCTCCTCTGCTCCCTCGTTTGCCAGACACTCTAAAAAAATTCCCCAAACCTTCAAAGGCCAAACCAATAAAGCCCAGTACCAAGCTTCTGAAGTGTTAGTTTAACATGGTAGCAGGCTGGTGAGTAATGCTGAAGCAAGATAGCTGTTTCCCTCCAAGATGACACAAAGCCTTAGACTCCTCGTCCTCCTCTTAAAAAAAAAATATACAGTGAATATTTATGGGCACATTTCAGTATAAAACATTAAGAGCAGTAAAAAAGAAAGAGTACGTTATATGACCATATCCAACATTTTCTGCAAAGATAATTAACAGCTCTAGGACAGCTAATTTACATGTTAATGAAAGTGTTAGCAGGAAAGCCAATTAAATTGGATTTATACAAGTCAAATAAAATCTGCTTTATTACTCTCCTTGAATAAGAGAAGTATCTGGCCTTTAGCATTTTATCTTATGTCTATGTATGTGGCAAGCTGCCCATTAAAGTATGAATCCCAGCAGCTAGCTGGTTTATACTATCAGTGACAGCATGTACTCTTCAGCTGCAGCAAATCAAGGGAAAGGAACAGACAGTCAAGCAGAAAAGGTTACAGCAAAGAATGAGAAATCTGTCTCAATATATTATCTTCCACACTGCTGCTCAACACCCCAGCCAAGTGTTTTTTTCAGAGGCAGGTGCTTGTGACCCGGGTTCTAGTTTTAATGGTCAGGAGAAGCAAAGCAGGGCCAGACTTGCTGTGTTTACGAAACCACTACAGAAAACTCAGACTGCAGGAGGCGGGGGTGCCTTCCTTCTCATTCAGGATTAAGCTGGGCCCCGTCACAATGTGAAAAGAGGCCAAGTAACCTGAACCATCGTTACCTGATGTCCACAGGGAACCCACAGCACGGCTCTGTCCTCAGGTCTGCTGCCCATTCTCACTGGGACATTATCAATGGCAACCGATATTCTCAGTGATAGCTATCAGCCTTGGGGGCCATATAATGGGTGGTAGGGACTAGCTATCCCGTAATATTTTTCATGTTGTGAACCCAGCACCTTGAAATCTTAAAATTGTTGACACTGGCTGTGAAGCCAGGTATGAATGATTTACTAGATGCAAGTATGTAAGTGTCTTGTGCTTATTTAATGTGAGAGACTTTGGCAAGAGACTAAGACCATGTGAGCTTGCCCAGGATGCTGTAGTACAGCAACTTTAAGTTGCTACAAGCACCCTGGTTAGTCAGCTGCACTCATGTTTGGGGTGAGTAAGTGGTTTCCTTGGTACAGCAACTGCCCAATTTAGCTTTTTTAGGTGGGTGATCACTGAAACAAACAAAGAGAACCAAAACCAAGATATTGTTTAGAATTTCTACTCTGACAAAACAATATTTTTGCTTTTTTCCTTTTTGTCCAGAATTGCCATTTTCACCAGATGGAAAATTTCTCCTTTCTAGCTAGCTGCTCTGCCTGGCACCATGGAGCACAAATCACAGTGAAAGCCAGTTTGCACTACTGTAATCACAGCAATTGAAAAACTTCATGCCTGTTGCTACTAGAAATACCAATACAGTTACACAAGAGTGCTGGACAAGTGCAAGAGGACTGACAAACTCCTTTTAGTCCTGCCTTTCTGCCTTACTATTTTAGTCTTGGATGCCACAAGGTAGACTAAATACCATCTTCTCGGACAATCCACACATAACTACTAGCCTCATCTGCAGCTCAGTCTCCTGCTAGATGGGCTTAAAGGCATAGTTTGAGACCTAAGAATTTACGTAAAGGCACTACTCTGAATTAATGTGACACCAGGGAAGAATGGAAGTGTAAGTTTCTAATGGGAAGCAGACATGGATGCTACACAACAGACCTTCTGGCCCTCAAACAAATGTCTGTACACAGTTTAGGAGGCACTGTTGCAAAATCCAAAAGCACAATGGAAAAACTGTTCAGTTTGGGAAAACATCGATGACCAGCTGCACCCCCCAGCACTATGCCTCTTACTGAAGATGAGGGGTAAACATTACATTCTTCCAGCATGAGACAATCACAAAAAAATAATGGAGATCTTTAACAAAAGTGAACACGATCCCGAGTATTCATTTGGCAGATCATTCACCTTTAATACATTTTGCGGCATATCTAGCACATTTTAAAAACACATTTCATTACTATGTATCAAAAAAAAATACCAAACTCCACCAAAAAAACCACCAAACCAACACACCAACCCAACCCCAACCCCGCCCCCCCCCCCCCAATTACTAGTTTTAAAAGTTACACATATATACATACAGTTACAAAAAGGAGAAAGTTGCCTCAAGAGTTCCAGTTACAGTAGCAAAATAGATGCATTTACTGAGATTAATGTGTAATGTCATTGACTTGAATCCCTGTAAGCCAAAGTAATCTATTAAAATCAACACAAGATTTGCCACACTAAATACACGTTCAGTTATTAGAAGTCTTGTCTATTCACAATGAATTCCACATACCCTCTACTTTGTGAATACAAAGTGTTCTAATATATTTACACTCTGAAGTTTAAGCACAGTGTAAAAAGAATAAACCTCTTTAGAAGTTACAACAGTTCTGTTAATTTTCTATCTGAAATACTGCCATGCAGTGTTCTTACCTACATCTTGGTTAGGGGGGAAAAAATGCTTTTTGCCAGTGTAGTGCTGTACATTCTCTGCACTGCTGTTGTGAATGTTACTACACAACTCCAGCAGGTCAAGGCTTAACTTCCAGAAGTGTACTTTCAGATGGAGTGTCCTCCTGGGCTGGAGTGCTCTGAAGTGGGAACAGTTGAGGTGGCCTCAGGACCTGGCAGGACTGCAATGGCCACTGGCGCCTGCACCAAGCCCATGCAGAACTGCAAGGTGCATCCCACCTCTTTGGTAGCTTCCATAGCCATAACTTTAAGGCCAGTAATACTAGATCCATCTCACATAAGTGATGCTAAGAGATGTCTTAAGCCTGTCATCAAGACAGGCCTTATTTAACTAACAGTCAGCTACAGCAGTATAGCCTAATCATAGCCTATGTTTCCAGAGAAGGTTGGGGGTGTAAAGAAAGGAAGGAAAGAGACCACAATTAGTCTGTGCTGCTTTTAACTACATTGCAAACTATCTAAGACTTTTAAAAAACAACTGAGCGCTGCGGGGGGGGGGGGGGGGGGGGGG
>JAVJGI010000062.1:49627726-49655719 GCA_035590275.1 Ibycter americanus
ACGCCACCCCTTTCCCCCCCCCCCCCCCCCCCAAAAAAAAAAAATACTTACTTTTTATCAGTACTGTTAAGGTATCCTTAACATAAACTGAAATAGGACAATACTGCTGATTTTCTCTATATCTACACTAATAGATACACTTGAGCCCCAAGAAACCAAAACATCTGGGATGTTCTGCGTTTCTAGTGGGACCTTGTGATCACCTGAATTTTTTCCTGCTTTGCTTTTCTCTGAACTATAAGCATTAGCTTTCTTGTCAGGGCCTACATTTGTCTTACTCCGCTTGAGCATTTTCAATGCTCTTCTTTAAATCACCTAAAGAAAAAGTTTCTAAATGAGTAACATGAGCCAGGGATTTGAATGTACCGTCTTCTCAGTATGTCCCATGAGTAAAGCAAGAGCTAAGCCTCTGTTCTGTATCTTCCATATGAACAAGCACAGAACTGCCCTGAGTCTGACCAGATACACACTGTCCTAAAGAAAGCAATCTCATAAACTGCTAAGATTAAGAGAAAAATGTACAAGAAAGTGAACATTTCTTCTGTTCTAATTTATACAAACAGATTAAAACAACTACAGTTGCCTATGCAAGACAATCTACCAACCTATCTCTATCTCATGCAGAAAACTGATGGCATATTTACTGACAAATCTGGGTGGTCTATTAAATGAAAAGGCAAATTACAAAAACTCCTGTAATTGGGCTGCTAGACCAAAATCCTACCTTCATTCACTTGGATAAAGTTCTTCAGGCTCCAGTCAGACTACTTCACATGGACAGTAAACCAAAGCTTTGAGGCAGCCACATGCTGCTTCTCCCCTTTGACACAACAAATAACCACCTCAGTTAATTGCTTCTGATCCTCTCTGTAAGACTTCAGTCCCAGATGTATTTTTACCTTAATGAGACCATCTACCTCCAGGGGAAGCTTTTTTTTTTGCTTAAAGAAGATATCTTGGGCACTCCCCATAGTCTAGCTGTGTTGCTCCAGAGTGATATCTGTAGACTAAGTGAAACTTCTCTTCCACCGAATCCCTATCCTCTCCCAGCCAAACTGCTGGAGAATTTACACACATTTTGTTAACAGATCATGGTCACTCTAAGCCAACATACATTTGCTTTTTGCCATGTTTATAGGACTTCATTTTGTGGGGTTTTTTTAATACATTTCAGAAATAAGTTGGAGATGTACTACTGAAAATTGTTTTAGCAGCAGATACTATTACCATAGCATCTTTGTAGTTCTGCTGATCCCTTAATAAATGTTAGGAGAAGAACTTACTGTGTTACACCAAATAGAGGAAATAAGCAGCCAAGGATGGCAAAAACTCAGTCGCCAAGTTCTTGGGCTAAAACATCCTGAATGAACTTCAATGTACGTTGGTACAGGAAAGCATCCTTCTTCTTTGGCTTACAAATATTTAGATGATTAACATCCACTGGAATAAGGTCTCCAATTCCTAACTCTGGGAGAGGGGAAAAAAAAAAAAAGAAGAAAAAAACTACCAAAGTTTGTAAGATCACCTAGACTGAAAAGCACGTCTTGCATTAGCAATTTCTCTCTCAGAAGCAACTTCTCCTGTCTTCAGTTTAACTGTTTTCATTTTTAATGTACTAAGAGCCTCGATACACACTGTCAAAGTCAGATAGAGCTATACATTGCTATAAAACCCAAACTGGTAAAGCATTATGTTAGAGTTCTATCATCTTTATTGGGAATACACAAATGTACATTTCTCCATACAGAAAACTTCGAAGAATGAAAACTTTGTTTACCGGCACTTGACCCACGGCAAGGTCCTGACTGAAGCTTAAGCATTGACATCAACAGGGATAGGGTTTAATCCAGTGTATCCAGATTCTGATCACCACTAATTGCCCATATTCCTTATAAAAATACTTTGATGTGGAGATTAAAAATGGGACTAGAATGAACCTGAAACATGCCACAAATCACTACACCCAGTTTTGGGGAAATTAAAAATTTACATTGCTGAATTGTAGAATACAAGTATTCCATTTTCAGCTACTGATTTTGGGGCACACTATGGCATTTATTCTCTCCTGACAGCTATCACTACTAATGAACTTTCCAGTTCGGTTGCTGTGACTGCCACATTCCAGTTTATTGTGTATTCACTCAACCTCCTGAGAAATTCTCCACTTTGCTTGGAACTCTCTATCTTTAACCACGTAAAATGACACTAGAGCAGGATGCAGGTTTGCTTTCACATGCCCAAACGTGTGTAAGAAACAGCGAGTGTAGTGCTTGTCAACCTGGGTTTTGAACCAAATGAGTGGCGTGATGCTGAACCATCATGTACCCTCTAAAGGCTTTCAAGACAGCTCACGTGATGAGTTGTGTGTGATCTCTAGATGAGGAGAAATAGACTAGAAAATTGCAAGTGCACAGTGCTTATTTGTGCACTTTGTTATCCAGCCCTCTTTTTCATTTTATTTTGTTAAATCAAAAAAAATGAATGTCCAGATTTTCGATCCTTGCCAATAAAATTGCATCAGCAATATTTTTGCAAACAGCTGCTTCTTGAGAAGACATACTGAAAAAATACTGCTGAAATACTGACTCAGGAGAACAGGGATGCATAGTCTGCCTTTTTCAGAGCAACTAGCCTTACATTTAACCTAGTGGATTTAGCTGGTGGAAAGCCTGATCTAAAACCCAGCAAAGCAATGGTTTCAGTTCAAGGCCTTACAGGTACCTTGGGCAATGCAGAAGAGGGTTTTTTTTCAGGGAAAACCTGAAAATATCAGACTTGAAAAAGTCTCTAAGATGAACACCCATAAAAAAAAGCAAGAGAAAGAAGTGTCTGGTTTTCCCTTTTCCTACAAAAGGCAAAAAGATGAAGGGAACTCTTCAGGAGACAAACTCTATTGCTTGAGTACCTGAGATATGGATAAAGGATTCTTTACACTGAAAAACAACTTTGTGACTTTTTCCTTCCATTAGCAATTTACTAATTTTCTTTCTTATTTTTTAAAGGAGAAAATAGCTGGAACTTGTGGGAGTTTCTGAGATACTATTCAGCCTACCTATGCAAGATAAACAACAGTTACTCATAATTACAGAGGAAAGGACTACAACAACATAACATTAGACCAGGGTCTACCCTGCTTTCTTCAATAACTAAGTGTTCCTTGCATTTAGAAAAATCAAATCAGACAATTGCCATTCTAAGATATAAATGTAACTGCCTTTAATCTCAGCAGGGAGACTGTAGTTTAAACTCAGCCAAAAGTTTAAACAAAAAACCCCACAATGTAACAGATCTATTTTTCTAGGTCTTTCCACCATAGCATTTATAATCCTTCCTCATTATTGATGCTTACATGACTATATATAAAATTAAATAAATTAAATGGCTATTTGACTTACTTGCTGATTCCAGAGGTACGACGTGCAGTTTTATCATGCTGCCTATGTGTGTTGGTAAGGTTTCCGCAAAACTCAGCACTGAAAATTTCTTATCTTTGGCAAAAGACAGGAAGTCATCATTCAGCTCTTTCAGGGCAGGAGAATCTGAGAAAAAGCAACAAAATTTTTGCAAAGTTGCCAGACAAATGCTATAATCTTCTGTTCAAGACAAGACTGCATCTCTAAAGAGATGTTTTGGAAAAATCAATACTGTATTAAAAAGAGTAGCATTTTGCTTGTAATCCCTTTTTCCAGCTATCATATACAACAACTCTTTATTTCTGCGTAGCATGGAATTTGTTTAGAAGAGTCTGAAGTCCAGCACATGTTGAGTTGTTTTCATACCACCCACTACATCACGAAATGGCCTGCACAAATCTTCTATAAACTTGTTCTGACTCCGTTTTTTCCCCTTGCCTCTGCCATCAAATGAAACAGCTACTCAGAATTACTTACAGTAACTCAACACACAGCCCAAAACATAAAAAGGGGTTTGTCGTTTTTATCCAGCTTTTTCTGACAGCATGATAAAAAAAGCATCATGAACAGATTTGCATAGATCCCTGTTGCTAGATGGTAGCAAAGCGAGCGTACCCTTGCTGAGTTCTTTAACCTCCACAGACGGAAAGAGAAGATATCTGGCATTTATAGAATATTCAGCCAGCTGGGAACCGTGGTGAGGTACACTATAAAATATGATTCCTCTGGTGTTGTTTACAATTTTATCCATTTCTGGATTCTTGGAAGCATCCACCAGCATCTTTTTGACTAGGAGACCTGGCAACAGAAACTGAATTAATGCAGGGATATAAACCACTGTGAAAACAATGATCATGCTGTATTATCTATGAAACAACTAACCATATTCTGGCCTCAGCTGACTAGTCCTTAGTTTGTCAAATACGTAAGATTAAGTTGAAAAAACCCAAACCTAAGGAGGCATTAAAAGAAAATGTCCATGAACGATGCAAATCCAATTTGGTTTTGCTTTAAGTGTTGCTAATGACATTTACTATATGCCTGATGATGGAGAAAATTTTGCCTCTGAACTCTCATTCACATGAATTTCAACTCATTGCTTTTGTGCTTTTAAATCAACACAGTAAAAATAAACAGCAACATAAATCCTTTCAAAATGTATATGCTATTGAATATAATGCATTAAGAAAGTAGAAATCTATTTTCCATTTTCAGGTCTTTGCAAATTTTTTAGATAAACTGTTTTAAATAATTGCATTTCATACTGAATTTGTTTAACTGCTTATTCTGAAATATAACAGCAAATAAATAGTTTGTATCAAAAAGGCAAAGTGCTTACCACCCATGCTATGTGATACCCACACCAGAGGTCTGTCTCCAATCCCAGCAGCTCTGAGCTTGTCAAGAAGCTCATTGCTCCTGTAAGCAATGGACTTCCTGCAAAGAAAAAATAAACACAAGCATGATGAAGCATGATGGGTTAAAAGGCAATGTTAAAACAGAATGAATTTTCAGTGCTGCACATTTGTGAAAGTGAATTAGGTACATAAAACGTTAATTACTTATTGTTGCTACACTGAAAAATGCCAAAAACTTTTGTAAGGTTGGCTTCACAAGGACAACAAGAATTGAGGTAAATTCAATTCCTTGATCTTGCTAGAAAGTTTTATTTTAATTTCACTCACCACTCACTTCCTTTCGCTTTAGTTCGACAAATCTTTTTATGGAGTTTTAGTTAAGTTTCATTTACACATTGTAACAAAATTATGTTTTCATTTTATGAAAGCATCATCAATGTATAATGACCTTTATCCCCTGAAACAGGAATATACCTAACATCTGACAAAAACTTACTTTGCTAAACAACACTCAAAACGTGAAGCAATGTACAGGAATTTAATAACTAAGTGCATGATCAACCAATACATTAAAAAAATCACAGATAATGTCTGCTATACTTTCCAGACAACAATCTCCAAATGCTTTGTACTGCAATAGTACAAAAGCACAATAATCTCCACTTTATAAATGAAGAGACTGAGCTCTAGGAAGGATAAACTGCACCTCAGAGGTTGAAAAGGCGCCTGCGGTACAACCAAAACAAAACCAATGCCAATTTCCAACCAAGCTTGAAAGTGCAATGTTGTTACTACTTGCAGTGTGCTAAGAATCAAACCTAGAAGACCCTTGGATAATGAAAACATCAGGATATTGGGGCAACCACTGTGCAAAGTAATTCACTTCATCTCTACTGGTTCTCAGTATTCTCACTGGAGATTGCTTTTATAACACATGTGAAAAGGATACTCAAATGTGTCTTTTCAGCTCAACAATAGGCTTTAGGATAGCTGAGACACATAAAAACTCACTTTTGAAACAGTGAATGAGCCTATGCACTTAGAGCAATCAAAGCTGTGATTCTACTGCTACATCTTTGTTCCTGCTAGATAAAA
This sequence comes from Ibycter americanus, assembly GCA_035590275.1. Lineage (NCBI taxonomy): Eukaryota > Metazoa > Chordata > Aves > Falconiformes > Falconidae > Ibycter > Ibycter americanus. The sequence continues at coordinate 49,633,593 of JAVJGI010000062.1, forward strand.
ATACCTTCAGTAACTTTCATTTTTTATTACCCATATCAAATTATAAAACAATCAAATACTATGCTTGGGTGACCATATTAGCAGGTAATGTAATTTTGTATAGTAATGAATGTAAGGTAATGAAAAAGGCATTATCTTAAAATAAAGAGAGAAATATATGTTTGTTTATTTTTCAAATTTCCTTGCATTATATTTATTCCATACAGACACAGGGGAAAAAAGTTCTCCTAGAATCATAGAATTATTTACGTTGGAAAAGACCTTGAAGTTCATTGAGTTCTGACCTTTAACCTAGCACTGCTGAGTCCACCACTAAACCATGTCCCTGAGCACCGCATCTACACATCTTTTAAGTACCTCCAGGGATGATAACTCAACCACTTCCCTGGGCAGCCTGTTCTGATGCTTGACAACCCTTTGGTGAAGAAAGTTTTCCTAATTTTTCCTAAGTTTTTCCATGATTCAAAGCTGGTGAAAGGTCTGGAGAACAAGTCATGTGAGGAGCAGCTGAGGGAACTGGGGTTGTTTAGCCTGAAGAAAAGGAGGCTCAGGGGGAACCTTATCGCTCTCTACAACTACCTGAAAGGAGGTTGTAGCGAGGTGGGTGTCAGCCTCTTCTCCCAAGTGACAAGTGACAGGACAAGAGGAAACAGCCTCAAGTTTCAACAGGGGAGGTCTGGATTGGATATTAGGAAAAATTTCTTCACTGAAAGGTTTATCAAGCATCAGAACAGACTGCCCAGGGAAGTGGTTGAGTCACCACCCCTGGAGGTACTTAAAAGACATGTAAATGTGGTGCTCAGGGACATGGTTTAGTGGTGGACTTGGCAGTGCTAGGTTAAGGACTGGACTCATGATCTTAAAGATCTTGTCCAACCTAAACGATTCTATGAAAATTATATGCTTTATTTTATCATGAGTATAAAGTCATCGTACAAGGATTTTTTCGCTGTGCTTATGAAGAATTATTGGATCATTTTAAGTTTAAGAAATATTCCCCTTAAGATACAAAATTGATGTGATATTTACATCAACTAATAGCATAATTTAGTGTCCCCCCTAAACAGGAAGCAGAACAGACTGCAAGAATACAGGAAGTTGCCACAAGTAATTAGCCATGAGGTTAAAAAGCTCAAGCATACCACGACTATACCTAATCTTTTTCCAAACTTGATTTACAAATGCAACAAGAAAAGTTAAATTTACTGTTTCACACTAGGTGATCCCAAGGATCAGCTTTACAGGTCTCCCTCCTGCCCCCCACTCCAAACCGCAGACACTACGTTTGTTACCTGTGAGCCTCAACGGGACATTTAGCTTTCCAATCACTCAAGTGGGTGTCATATTCCACAGATATGATTCTAAGGGCAGGACAGTCTGAAGCCAGCCATGTCTAAATTAATGAAAAGTGAAACCAAAGGGAGCTTATAATTGAAGTGCAAGCAATTTATCAGCAATGGAGCAAAGATACTACTATGGGGACAATATCAAGCAAGACTTTTGCTCTTCAGTTAATCCCCAAACACATCTTATACATAGACTATTATTCTTTTATTACATGCTGGTGAACTCTAGCCTGTTCCCAAGCCACAAAGTAGGCCAAGGATGAAGATGGATTACTAAATCGTGCGTTCCCAGCTCCCTCTCCTGGGCGAAACAAGAATTACTACGATTACCAACAGGACCGATCAAGTTTTACAGAACTACTTTGGTGGTTATACCAATGTGAGTTGCTTGAAGCAGCAATTACTTATTTACCAACAACATTTAATTAGCAATCTAAAAAAATCGAGGTACTCAGACACCTATGTAAGAAAGGATACTTAATTTAACATGTAATTTAAATTTTAAAATCTTTTTCTGAGCAATAATGGGGATGGGAGGGAGAGCCAGTGCGTGACGAAAGCAGCCATTGCCTACCCTTTCACTAGCAGGAGAAAGATGCTGAGAGCATTAAATTTAGCAGGGGGTTTCCTTCGCAAGAACAACATGTTCAAAACTTCACCTTGCTAACAAAAACATATCAGGAACTTGGAAAGTGCTGCTTGTATAACGGATTACAAGTCATTTGATTCAAAAAAGAGAACTACCAGACAGTGTAATTCTAGATCCTCTGGACAGCTGTCATGAATGATATAACAAAAGTCACATGTGAAAATGTTATTGTCTTTTTACCTTTGGCCAGCACTGGCTATAGTCCTCTTCCCCTTCTGAAGCCTTTTTATCCAAACGCCGGTCAATGTCTTGCTGTCGCCAGGTTTTAAATGCTGCTCCCAAAAGACCATGAACAAAAAGGACGTCTGCTCTGATGGGCTGACTGATACAGAATAAGGAATTTTAAAGAGATGGATAGTACATATTCTTTTAGCAAATTAAATTTATGCAGAGCTTCTAACCTAAGGGATGCCAAAATACTATTTTTAACAGTATATGTGATTTCTTATCTTATGGACAGCATTTCATAGTATTTCAAAAAGGACAGCCAGATCAAGACAAAAAAAAGAGGGATCCACCAAGAAGACAGAGATATAAAAAAAGGTATGGAAAGTACCCACCTTGCAACTCATATTTTTCTGTAATGAAGAACAACATTCTCCCCAGCTACTGTTAATGCAGCTTGGTAGTTCCGGCTTTATCATCAAATTACATCTTCACTGTAACCTGACTAACACCAATGACCCAGGGAATAGTTACTACTGAGTGACATGCCATGTTGGAGACTGCTTCAGTCCCAGATACACAATCACTATTAAAAGCAGCTGAAGCTGTAAATTTACTGCATCTTACGCCAACATGTGCTGCTGCCAGCAGAATAATTATAAGGCACTGCATCCCAAGACAGCCAGTGCAAAGGTTAAATGGTTGCAACACACGCAAAGCAGTAATTAATCTCATGGTTTGTGTTTGGATTTTTCCATGCAGTACAATAATACTCCTTTCATGACTATCGACTGCTCCGACTCCTTCTGCCCTCCTATTTGAGGATCTAAATTCAGTCCTCTCAACCCACCAAAGAACAGAAGGAGCAAGGGACATCAGTACAGCAGCACTCTGATGTCAACTCTTCCAAAGTTTTGTAATTGAACAGTATAGCAAATAACTCCAAATACAGCATGTACAGTATCTCCTTGTGCCTTACCTGCTACGATATTGTGGATGTAAGACATAAACACCATCTGGATACTTCTCTTTCACTGTGTCCCTGTCTAGATTAGCCAAAGCTCTGGATGCATGAGAAGACTGAATAACATGTGGAGATTTCATTACTTCAGCAAGTACAGAAACCCAACCTACATTGAAAAAAATAAAGTGGCAGGTTAATTAATAGAAACCTCATCCAAACAAAAGAATTCAGAAATATCATCCTTCAAACTATACTTGTGAAAATAGATGTTAAAACTTGAGAATGGTAACATCAAAGCAAATTATTTCAACCCACTGTCTTTACTGCAGGAAAGCCAATGCTAGATATGTGGAACCTCCAAAATCAAAAATCCAGAGTGGCAAGGGGGCAATGTATTTTACTACTGTTCAGCTTATGATCTGCAGAATGTCTTTGCAGAAGAAAAAGAAAGTGTATCAGCAGGTCAGTGCAGTTGTCAGACAGAGAACAGATCTCAAGCCTCTTTCTGCAGGTAAGATACAAGAAAGATACAGAAACTAAATGTCCCAGAGAGAAAATGAAGCTTAAAGCGTAAGAGAGACATAGAAAACAACCCACAGGAGGAATGGCAGGTGGAAAAATTGATGCTTGCTGTGAGAGTACAACCATGTCTGATTTTAAAATCCAGTGTGGGAAAAAATATTTAAGGAATTAAAACATCCCCACTATTCCAAAAAGAGTATACTATTTATACCCAAGAAACATAAGAGAATTAATGAAGGAAATCTTTGATACAACCCTCAAAAAAATTTTAAGTCATAGCTCCTTCAAGAAAAAGCAAGATACTTTACAATACTTTACCTAAGGTGTAAAATACAGTTTCTTATTCATGGATGGGGATGGTCATGGACTACTGAGAAATGCAAAGGAATATCTTTTATGCATACACACACACACACATTTTTTTCTTTAAAATCCTGAAAAATCTTGTTGCTGCTAGCAAGAGTGGCCTATAAATCAAAATTACGTTAAAGTAAAGTTCATAAATAAAACTTGGGAAGACTTTGAAGAGAGATTTTCAAACGGAGGCTGATTTGAAAAATAAACAATTTACTTCATGAGCACTGTTACAAAATCATATACAATATGTTGCTACGTGTATAGCCACTAAGTTGTTAATTCAAGACAGCTAGTTCACTGTAGACTGAGGAAAAGGACAAATGGACATGTGAATTTTCAAATGCTAGTACCTTTGAGAACTATAATTATTTTTTAAAGAATTATGTATTTAAAATACATATCTAAGCAGAATATATGCAATGTGCAAGTTCTACTTAAGAAGCACACAATCTAAAATCTGTTTTCAGTTCTCCAAATACAATGAAAGATTGCCAAGCTAGTCTGATTAAAACAAGCAAGGTCTCTGGTTTTGCATGTCTCTTACATGAGCCAAGATGAAGAGTCAAAAATAGCATTCAGAATCCTTCTGCACCCAGATACCCCATTACAGCTACTACACAGTGCATCATTCCTTTTCTTCCTCTTCCTGTGCCAGCAGTTATTGCAAAGGAAAAGAGCCTTAGAGGTTCTTATACATCATCCAGCAAAAGAGATGTTGTATAAACTCCTGACCTGCAGTATTCAGCTGCTCGTCTTTGGAGTCCAGTTCACTGTCTAAAATTCCATATATGCTGAGAGCTCTGCCCCAGGGAGTTGCTGACTCTTCTGTTATGATCACTTCCTCTGCACGTATGGTTTTAGCAGTAAATCATAAGAATATAAGAATGGTGCTAGACCTCAGACCAAAGGCCTTTGTAGTCCAGCTGTCTTTCTCCAAAACTGAGCAGTCATCAAAGTTGCAGAATAATAAAAGAATAGAGCAATAAAAGGGCAAGCATGTAGTGCTGATTCTCCACTATACCCTCTCAGTTTTCTGCAGTCAGCTTGGCTTCTGTGTGTAGAGCTTTATGGATTTTTCTTTCCATTAATTTGTCTAATCACTTTCCAAAGTTTTTTAAGTCTTCAACAATCACAATGTTTTCTGGCAAGTTTTAGTTTGGTCATGCACTGTATGGAAAAAATGCAGTGTACAAGAACCTTTGCTCTTGCATTACAAGAAACAGCTGATGACCATTCCCTGTTTGCCTTCTCTATGTCATCTCCATCATATTCTCCTTCAGTCGCTTTTTCCATACTTGGTGTCTTAGTCTAGTTATTTGTTCTTTATACCACAGCCATTCCAAAGTTTTAATCACCCTCGCAGTCTTTCCCTGTACCTTTGCTACTTCTCCTTTTTGCAACAGGGAGATTGAAAATGTTCACTGCATTTAAGAGGCAGACACCAGCTCAGACATAAACAACAGCATATTGATATTTTCTGCTTTTCTTTTTAATTCTTTTCTAATAAAACATTGGGAATTATTTATTTTGTACAGAACTGTGATGCTTAGGAGGTATTAAAAAGTGGGCATCAGAGGAAAGCTTAGCACAAGTTACTAGCCTAACATGAAACAAGGAAGGGCAGGAAAGCATGTTTCACTTTGTTCCAAAAGGTAAGGCCTGCAAGCTGGTCTGTTCCTTTACAAGAATAAAACACAGTCAAAACCAAAAAAATAATAATCTATAAGGTAGATGAGCTGTAGGAGTAAGAAACTCCAAAGATCTTTGCTGGTACTGTGAACCAAATATCAACCAAGTCCAAGTTTTCACCATCCATCGGACTTAGAACACCTCTGTAGCACTGACATATGTTGGCTAGACAGCATACAGGACTTTGGAATCAACACTGTCTAAACTGTTTATATTTTTTGTATTTAAAAAACCCCACAATACCACCACCTCCCCACGCTCCCAAATATAAAACCCACACTACTACCATGGTCCTTTGCATTTTACAAAAGCACCAAATCCTCTGAAAATTTTATAATAGAAATCTGACATTCAGACTGCTCACACTTGCTTTCCTTTTACCTGCACGTACTATGGATGAATGAAGATGTTCATCCAAAGCCATATTTCCAATAATGCGAATTATGTTCCTTTGTATTTTTGCTGAATCTTTACGTAGCTGGTATATCCTCTGTAGTAGCTGAAGGCCTCCTTTAGCTTCAATTTTATCACAGTGAGAAGAAACCTAGCATTATACAGCAAATACAATGACGGTAAGTAGACGTTCTGCAAAATGTTCTTTGAGATGTTGTTCATTCACAAATTAGGGAATTTTAAGGAGCCGATATGATGCAGAGCCCTGATTACCTAGAAATTCTTATTAATCTAGAAAGTATTATGCCATAGTTGAAGAGGAAGTAAATATTTTAATATGCTAAATGCATGATTTCTATGGATTGACAACCTGAAAGATGTTGAGTACCATCACTCTACTCTCCTCCACATCTGAGGGAGATGAGATTGCTCTCCACTTTGCATCATCAAATTTCAACTAAAGTTCAAGAGTCTGAACAGGACAATTGTCTGCATTTGTTACTATCTCAACCAGAGCTACTTGTCTTCCTGTTCACCACCTAAAATGCAATCATTATAATCCCTTCTCTTTGAAATGCAAAAGTATTTCTACATTCCAAATAGTAGTGCTATCATTATTGATCTTAAGGGCAACAATAGATTGTAGTTCAAGCAGATGAATATGCACTAATTAGTTGTAGCGTCAACTACTGATACTGGCCAAGTGCTCATGACATGAGCATGTTATCTACAGTGCTTAAAAATATGTGGCTGTTATGGAACTGCTGATGTCCTCAAGTCTGTAGCTTTAAACAGACAGACACACATTTGGAATGAGCACAGTCACAACTTGTTTAAACTGAAAATCTGGAACGTAGCAAATTCTAGACTAAGTCAGTTTCTATGTATATGGCAAAAGTGAAAGAAATACTGGCAAACTGTACTTTACCCATCCTTACTACCAAAAACAATGCGGTACTCTCAACACTGTTTATCAGTGCTCTAGGCTTCTGAGCAATTAAGTGCTAATAGAAGAGTGCAGCAATAGGAAACAAGAAGAATAACTGTTACACAAAGTCTTCCATACTCTTCATCTGTGTCTGCAAAGAACAGACTGGTCCTGGGAAGATGCTGTATTAGCTGCATGTTGTGCAATATTCTGCCCAAAGGCAGTGACCCTTGCAGAAGGGGCCTTTGTGAGTAACCAAGGTTTGCATCCTGGTCTGACTTCTTAGGGTGAATTCATGAGGCTACTCTGCTTTCTGGAAACCTGGCACTAAAGTTAGACTAAGAGCCATAAGAAGAAACCACTTGTAAGCTTTCTGAACTGATGTACACCAGCTCACACAAACCCACACATACTTTGCACTGAGAATTTCACATCATCAGTATCTTGCTTACTGAGAAACTGCAGACTGGAAACATGAAGTGTTTCCTCATGATATCCACCTCCAATGACTTTGAGTGTCAGTGGGAGGTAGCCCTACACAGAAAAGGCTTGTTAAAGCCACCCAGACTTCAGGCATTCTCTACTGCTTTTCTGTGTCAGAGCTGCCTTTTTATTTCTTGAAAGATACATACAGGTACACTACAGGTGAAGTTACATGGGCTAATTAGAAACAATAACAACTTACATACACTTCCCATGAGAAAAAAAAAAAAAAGAGTTTGTTATGCTGCCTTCCCACTCACACCAGTCTCAACTGTCTGAAAATCCATTCGGAAAGGGGGAAGGGGATGAAACGAGGAAATGGCAACTCCTTCCCAATATATGAGAAAGCATTAGAAAGGAGTGTTTATAAATGCAGCTTTTCAGTTCTAGTTTAAAGGACAAATTACCTTAGAATGCTGTACTAAAGCTTGCAAGCAAAAGAGTTCCACTGTCTCTGAAGGGATTTTACTCAATGTCTCACAATATGGAAGTCCATTTCCTCCAAAACACCATAAGCCTCCCTGAAATGAGAATCGGTAAAAATTACACCACATTCCAAATGGCTACACAAAATCAGCATTTCTAAACTAAAACATTATATAATAATCTATAGAGATTGCTATAAAGAGTGCACAGCATGCATGCACTTTTCAAAATGTACAGATTACAGAGCAGGACAGCATTAAAATGTCTACTCTTTTTAACTGAAAACTAGATTTTCAGTCAGTAGTCTCCATAGTCTATTAACTTCAAAACATGCAATAAAGGGGGAAAATACAGGATTTTCATTTTTTTAATGATTGTTTTCTTTTGAAATTGTTTGCTTAAGCATCAAAAAAAATGTTGAAGTTGAAGAATTCCTACTTTCCAAGTCCAAACAGACTACTGGACTACTACAATTCTGGTTTTGGCAACAGTGACCTGTTGCAGGGAGGCGTTTCTATAGGATATAACAGAGTTTACTATTTAAAGTGTGCTAACAACTTACCAGTTTGCTATTAAGTCTTAACAGAGGTTTAATCACCTCAGCAGCGAAAGAACACTCAAACAACAGTAAGATGAAAGATGAAAAATCATTTTATGAGCACTGCAAGAGGAAGGAAATGTTCTGGACAAAAATGTTGAAATATCTGCTTTATGGGAAGGCTTGTAAGTAAAGACAGAATCTTTCACTAGACCAACTAGTACAGCTGGGAAAGATAAAACAAGCTTTCAAGCAGACAGACTTTACGTAGAAGAGAGTTTACTTATGTTGTACAGTTACAAAGTTTCTGTATTTCTCTTCCTCTTATAATGCTCAAAAATATGGAAATAATTGCGTATCTTTTGAGCTCTGCAGGAACAAAGAACCCAGATAGTTGTATTCTGCAGGTGGAAACTCACTCTTTGTGCAGCAAGAGTCTGACTACTTTCACGTAAAGCAAGAGATGTGAAGTACTGGACACATGGATCAAGATCAGTCTGCGGTAAAGATACTAACAATAAGCGAAGTTCATCTTCTATGGGATAATCCTGTGAGAAGTAAGCACAAATAGCTTTAGTTATGTTCAAAGCATGAAGCAAAACACAGAGAAAAGAAAGATCTGAAATAATGGAATCAGCCATATTAATAAGGCCATAAAACACAAACCCTGGAGTTGAGTGCTCTGCAACTTTGGTTTAATAGTTACACTTGTAAGATTTTGGAAACTGATAGTTCTAAAACCACCAACTGACTGATGAAAAGCAAGCTTTAAACTTAGGTGGCCTTATTCTAACAGGTCTAAAGGGCAAGAGAAAAACCAGTTCCTCTTGGCACAAGAAGCTTAAAAGTTCACCCTTAACTACACGGTAATTTTGGTGCTGCTCCATTACAATGAATGTATAAATTACTAGTAAAAAATACAGACAACATTTCTTTTACGCTTTTATCTTAAAAATATTCATATAGATGTTCATTTAATAATCCAGGGTAGATGACAGGAAAATAGATTCAATAAAGTAATTTTATCTGCCCACAGTCGTGGAACTTGCAGTTATTCTAATCCTTGCTACAGAGATGGAGACGTATCTGATGTGCAGAGCCACACTTGCAGCCACAATGATTTGCTTCAACTTCCTAAGCAGTAGATTGGGAACTCTTGGCTTTAATCACCTACCAATCATACTGCTGTAAAAATAAAGTATATATACAACCATGTATTAATATAACCTAGTACTTCAGGACTGACAAGTACAGATCCACTGCCACGTAATGTTACAAAGATAAGAAGGCAAAACCTGAGAATATCACTACCAATCAAAGTTGGTTTTCAGAGTTTTGTTGGTTAAGATACTAGGTATTCACTGACAGGGACTTCTGCCAGCATTCATTTTATTAGCATTACAAAAGACCTCTTATATGCTTTGTGTGCCAATTCTGTTTATTGAAGAAGCTGATATGATGACATGATTGCACCAACCATCAAATATACTTACTAATTAACACAAAACCAAACCAAGTCCAAATCTATCCAATACAGATTTGTTGGTACCAAAAGCTGGCAATAAAGAGGTGGGCCTATAGCAGAGCATCACACTAGCACTGAGGATGCAAAGGCCTCCAAGGGTGCTCTCTACCTGTAGGATTCTGTCAGTATCAACAAGGCAATCTAGGATGACTTCATGTAAGACGCACTGCCTATTAGGTACAGACAGGCAGTGTGTGTACCAGACCGGTAACTGGCTCAGACTTCACTGCTGCTAAATATGTGATATGGACATACAGTCCAAAAGCAATAATTGATCAACTCTCCCTCCTATCCTTATTTCCTTCCATCACGCCATTCACTAATGCAGCTATACCCCAGGGATATATCAATACGTTTTGTATTTCGGTCTTAGTTTTACTACTCATTAGTTAGTTTAGAAGAATTCCACTTTAGTATGGTTACCAACAACAAAAGCACTAAAAACAAACAGGCAAGCAAAAATTATCTAATACCTACTTTTCATTTACTTACATTCTTTATTTTTGGCAATGGTGGTGGAGGCAGGAAAAAGCGAAGGTCAATATCTTTGGATCGAGCCAAACCTACAGCAGTCCTTTGATCACAGATTTGGGCAACTGTACCATACTGATAATCTGTAGTACAAGAATTTTAGTGTTAGGGTTAAAATTAACCTTAAATATTTCATTTGGTTTTAAATGTAATTTCTGATCTACTTTGTAAACATACTTGAAAAAATCTACTGAAACAAGCTCTGATTTTGTAACCACAAATTCCAACACACAAAAATTGCACGTTAGACCAGCACTATACAGAGCTGAAATACACCTGGGCATCAACTGTTCATTATAGACCAGTTTGACACAGGTCCTCAGATATAAGTTGAACACAAGCAACAGCAAACGTTCAGTATTGCCACTGTGAAAGGAATAAGAGGACTACAAACTCTAGCTTAATCCCCTGGGCCTGAGTTAAAATTTGAAAGGCATCTTGCATACTTTTTTCTGCATACAGTATTTAAACCCAGAGCCTTAAATCCAAACGCTGCAAAGACACAGACACCTAATTTTAAATGATACAAAAGGCACGTTTCAATAAAATTGTTAACATCACAAAATCAGGTGACCTTAGAAAAGGCAGGATAGCATCACAGTACAGTTTTAAGTAGTCCTTCCTTACTGAAGATACAAGACACGACTTTCAGTTCTCCTACTGAAGGGAAACCAGATGTAAACAGTAACTACTGTTCCTTTCCAAAACCTACCTACTTCATAGCTGGAAAAATCCAAAATTACATATTGAAATTAAGTGGCAAACTGAAGGAAAAGAAAATATAAACTTAAAGTGGATCAATACTTTTTTCACATAAAAATGTGTTTCTGAGTTGATATTTCATATATATCCTTGTTATTGTTATACAATTCTAGAACAAAACTGACAAGCCATTTAAAATATAGTTTTCACAGTCCGTATTTTTTCATTGGTGCAGATCACTTACAGCTGCAAACTGAAGTCACTGAAGCTGAGCTTTGGATAAGCGAAATACTGTATTTACGGTAACAGGTACGCTGAACAATTTGGTCGTAGCTGTGAAAAGTTAGCCCATACTTTCAGTCTTAATCTTTTGGACTCAGTTTTGGAATACCAGGTTAAAAAAAAAAAATAATTCCATTTCCCTCATGAGGTAGTTGTCAAGAACAGTTAGTGTTTGTGAAACATCCAAATACTACAGCAACGAGCACTACAGAGAAAAGCAGATAACAAAAAGCAACTAGATTCCCAAGTACTGGACATCACGTCTACCGAGATCCCGAGACCACTTGCTAACAGACAGTGTTCTCCTAGAAACATGAGTCAGTTACACTAAATGAGTACACAAATCTTCAGTTTTCATACAACCTAGCTTTCAAATATTTTCAAACAGCATTTTAAAATTGCACAGGGAAATTAATTAGAATTTTAAAGAGGTAATCTGAAACAAGATAAATCCCATGGTGTGGAATTGCACTGGGAGAGTGAAAGGTCCTCAACTGACCGGAATACCAGAATGAGAGTCAAGATGACAGTGTTGCATATTTTATGTGGACTAGCGATGGAGGGGGGAGGAGGACACGCATATACACACCCCACCCCTTTACTTTGGGTTTCAAGGATATTTGCTGCTAGAGCAACAGGGAGAACTTATTACAATGAAATAATAACTAGGATGGAAAATGGCTTACAAATAATGCTTATACATACAAGTCCTCTACCTCTAGTTTGTCATTGCCACCTTGCTATTACTACGTATTAGCTTCTAACCAATTTTCAGGAACTTAACTATGGCCTTAAAGTCACTCCTACAGAGCCTTATAAAAATCACTGCCGGAACTTGTGACCGTGTTTGCAGTCCCAACAGAAAAAGCGAGGAACTAATTATTAATGTACATGAACTGCTCTCCCACACCACAGCAGTGGCTGCAGTTCTCTGGCGGCGAACCAGAGAAGATTGCACTGCAGACACACACACTGTTTCAGGGTATTAGGAAAGAACAATGACTTGAAAAGTAAATAAACCCCCCACACTTTAGACCAAATTTCAGAGTGTATTTACACTTCTTGCAGATACTTTTTTTCATGTTAGCAGCACACTTGGAACAGCTAACTGAGACTTTATCGCATTTCTGGGATGAATTAGGCTACATCAGCAGACGTTACCATGCCAGTGATTGTTCTTTGCCAGGTCTTCTACAGCCTGCAGCCGGACCTCTTTGTCTTCTGACTGACTTCTCTTCAAGAGAAGCCATAAGGCACATTCATGATCTTCTCCATCAAATGTACTGAATTGTTCTTTCACCAGGAAACAAATAAAACCCAAGTGATTATTAATGACCATTTTAATAGTCACATTTCTATTTGTTGAGTAAAAAATCCAGTATCTGTTTAATGCTTGAATATTAGTTAACAGTAAGTGTAATGTTTTCATATTAAATTAGTACAATAATCAATGACAGAATGACATCAGCAAAATGTTGATGCTTAAATAGGATGGTTTTGATTCATTTTAGTGGCACTGAGTTGGTATTTCATATATATGTTACATACACTACCAACTAGCACTTACCAACCAGGGTTGCCAGCTTCCAGCAGGAGCTGGAAATGGTTAGCAACTGGTGAGGCTCTGTCCTTGAACAATTACTTTCACAGTATGACAGTGGAGGTACATATTTTTACAATCTTTTAACAGAGAGTTAAATGAGAATAGATAGTATGCCTCAAGAACACAGTTTCTTGTATGAACTGAAGTTCTTCTTTTAAATTACTCTATAAAGCAGTGTCATACTTATAGAAAGACTGTGCTGCTTTCAGTTAATATTGGCAATTCTGATGAAAGCATAACATACTTTTATAAACTGAAATTTTGAGAGTATTTCATCCCCCAAACACCTTTTGTACACAGAACTGGTACCTTAAGCTTCACACCTCTTCTGAAATAGGAAAAAAAAATTCCCAAATCTCTTCTTAACCATCACTTTTATTTACTTTAAGAAAAGGAATAGTTTTAATACATAGAAAATAGACTAATATTCTATATAAAAATAGAAAATTATAAGTAATATTACCACTGTTTCAAACACAAAAGAACATGCTAAGTTTGTAATAAAAAATATTTTACTTTCTAAAAGGCTTACATTTTACTATTCAAAAATAACAGTCATAGATAAAGCCATGCTTTCAATACATACCATTAAAAGGTCTCCGGAAAATTTTAGCTTCTGTTTCTAGAATTTTCCTCACTGCTTTATGGATTTCTTTTCTAGCTTGGTATGTGATCCCTACAAGAGTATTTTTAGATTACTGGAAGTCTGAAGGACAGTCCTCTCACATTATTTTCCATACATTTATGAAAAAAATTATATATATACACACATATACATATGGACATATATAGAGAGAATTATCTCATATATAGCGAATTGGATGTATACAACTATCTTAAAAAAACAGCCACCAGCTTAAAATAAATTCGATGACATTGTGAAGAATATTATTTTTGCAACAGATCTCAGGAAATATAACTTTTCTTAAATAAGGGTGACTTCCAGAAACATTCTATTGTCTTAAAATTGTATTTTTAGAATCCAAACAATTACGCATCTTACCTTGATATTCACTTTGATTTAGAGAAGTTGTACGTACATATACATAAGATTTAAGTTTCTCTTGATGTATAGCTTGAGTATCGATTTGCAATAACTTCTTTAAGGACAGGACTTCATATGTAATGAATACAAAGCCTCTTTAAATAAAAGAAAATTGCATATGAGTATTCATTAAAAAAGATGATGGCAAAAATATGTTAATAATCATTTTGGTATAAATCATCCAGATTTTACCAAATATATAATAGTCTGCAGATTATTTTAATTTAGCAAAGTAGAGAGTCTAAAATACTTGACTAATAACTATCAGAAAAAACTATATTCTACCATGTCTAAAGGTCCCTTAATATTGTCAGATTTTTTGAAAGACACATGAATTAAAATTTTAACTGTATACATAAATTACATATATGCTTATCAGTTACAACTTACCCTAGTATAAGGGATCCAGTTACCTTTGCAATTTTTCCTTGAAAAAATGAAAAATTAATGTGAAAGTTGTGTGCATCATCTCAACATAAACATAGTTAGCATTTGATTATCAGATAGTAAGAATGTCAGCCATTAAGAGTAAGCTTTTTAATTTTTTTCTATTGGTCTCTGGCTTTCAGGTAATCATTATGTAAATTTACAAATAGAGAAAACATTACCTGACTAGAATTTCCTGCTCTCCTAAGCAAGATGATAAAACATGTATCCTGCCACTGCTATTTACTTTGAGTATTGCTACCTATCAACTACATTCATTGCTCAGCTCCAGGAATCAACAGTAAACTTTCCCTGCCGCTACCACTAGCATTCATTTGGAATTCTAGATTATTTTAAGCAGTTTATTTTTTCTTACATGGTATGGCTATTTCTTTGATATATATAAATACATACAGGAGTATGTATGTTCTTTGAAAAGTCCCGCAGAGTCTCCCTAAGAAAATACATATTTTTAAAATAATTCCATTGAATCTAATTCATAATGCAAACAGCTGAATAAACACATCACTTGCAATAGTTTCCCCTTTAAGTCTAAGGATTCTTGCCAGATTTGCGCTATTTTACCTGGACAACATTGAGCTGATTATACGGATGTAAGGATCTCAGTACAGTGAAACTCTAATATTACCAGTAGCGGCAAACCCAATGGAACACATCTCACCTATCATGAATAATTTCTCTTCCTCAGCATGAACTGGGAGATTTGCCCCACAACCACTGCTACCAGGTTCTGTCTTTGCAAGACCATAAGAATTTTGCATGCAGACAGGAGGCAGCTACATGTTGAAGAAATAACTGGCAGAGAAGGTTGAAAAGGCAAAAATATGCAATCCTTCCTGTAGAGCAGAAATGGAAATATCCTATCTTTTAATGCTCAAAAATAAACTTTAGAATTGTAAGAATTGTCATACTATACAGAAGGCACCAAAGAAAGCAGAAACTAAGCAAGAAAAACTGCAGAACTAGTATCAGTAAACAAGGAGGAAGAAATAGCAAAAAACTCTAGAGGTTAAAAAAGAAGAAAAATACAAAATGGAGTTTAAGATAGTTTAATGAGATTGCATTTAGGGGGGGACCCTCATCTTGTGTTCTAATCCCAGATAATCTGCTGGTGTCATTTTACATATCACTATGCAAAGCAAGGTCAGAAGCAGACATCCACTTTAGGCAAATAAAAGCTTTTGATCACAAAGTATTCAGGGATTTAGATCTTTGGTATCATTTAATTATGCATGGCATCATACCAACACAGATTTTTCCTTTTTATTAACACCTCAGGTCAATACATATAGAACTGTACTTACTGATATCATTCCAGGGTAGGTGCGTTTTTGTGGCTGGGCCAGAGGTCCCTATTTGTCTATAGCAAAGTATACAGTAAGCGGCCACTGACATTCTGTGTATTAAAAAAAAAAAAAAAGAAAAAAGTAATGATTTAGTTAGGAATTACAGCAGAAAACCTGTAGCAGGTTTTTTTCCTGTCTTTTTACAGCAAAGGTCATGATACAAAGGTCATGAATTACAGCAAAGGTCACAATAAACCATATTTGTGTCATTTCACTCCATATAAAGTGCTTTAACTAAAGAAGTCTATAAATTCCTCAATTTAATAGGCTGCATTTCAATTACATCAAAAGTTTAAAGCAGTTTTTCATACAATTATGTGTTACTGTTGATTTTTGTAAGTATGTATCTCCAATTAACTTCTCTGCTTGTAAGTCTCCTTTCCTACTTAATAGTAACTCTCCCTTACATATCAGATATGGTCATATCTCCAACACGACACTACTCAATATGACATGGGCTTTAATACAACACAGTAACCAACTGCTTTTAAAGTTCATAATTGATCATGTTAGCAAGTAACTCTTCTATTTTGACTTAACAAGGCTCCAGAACTACTACATACTTTTGCCTTTAAAGGGCAAATCCGACTAATACTTCAAGAATGTAAAGACTCTACAGTTAAAAATAAGTATTGGTTCTAAAATGCTCTGACTCTATGGGCTCATGAAACTCATAGGGCACGCTTACAGGTAAAAATTAGAGGACACATCTCATTCTAGAAAAATTCTCTACACATGCATGAATGAAAATCTAGCCATAGCCATGAAGAAGATGAGAACCTTTTCTAAAATTAAGGCTTTAGCAATTCAACATTATGAAGACACAGAATACTGACAAATTGCACCTGTACTCACTGAATGCTGAAATCAAACGAGAATATTTTTTCCAAACACACATGATGTATTTTAGAACTACCAAAGTTCTGAATGTACAAACAACATAATGCAAGCATGAATCTTCTTGATAGTAACGATCTCCACAAAAGTTGTATTGGAATCTTCAAAAACATGATTTTTTTCCCCAGATTTTTCTTCTGACCTATCTATGATGCAAGGCACTGAATTTTCCCCATTTTACAGGTAGGAAGATGAGTTAAGACAAGCGTGCTGCAACTTTCTTCCACTTCCATCAAGGCTGTGTCTTAACCTCTGCACAAGGAAAGTATAGTTGTATTAGTCAAGCACTGAAAACCAAGGTAATTTAGGCCAGGCAAAAGCCACCAATTCCTGTTTCTACCACTCACATATATTTACCATTTTATGTACTAGCAAAAGTTACTGCCTTTACATTTGATTTATACCAGAAAAACCTAACTTAGGAAAATAAACAAATTGGCTTTGGCAACCCACAACAACAATCAAGTTCTGCATGTTACTCCTGCTGAAGACTTAATCTCAAGTTTTAGTAGATAGAACTGTAGTATTTTTAGCACAAGAATTATGCTAAAATCCAGAAAGAATATTAAACATTTATAACAATCACAAAATACACAAAAACCCCTTTTTGCATACACTGGAGAAGTAACATGAAATTCCTACTTAATTTTAGTGTCTGTATTGATACATTTACACCAACTGAAATACTGAGTTAATCTGTTTAAACGGATTTAAAACCACACCATTCTCACATATTTATCAAATTATTATGTTGGAAACATAGATGTCCTTATTAAATGTCAAATTAAATCTATATCACCACAATGATAATTAACTCAAAATGATAAAATGTCACGTGTAAATCTTGATCAGTAAATCTGATCTTGAAATACGGGAGCCCCTGATATTTTCCTTGAATTTAAGGTAATCTCTACAGATCAAAAAAAGACCTTATATTGCTTCTAGTATCAGTGTCCAATTTCTCTCATTTAAACAAGGGGACTTCTTTTGTTTCCTTCCATTAATATGTCTTCCCTCTTTTCCTGTTCCCCAAAAGTTTTGATTTTTCCCTTCTCTCTTGCTTGTGTTTGGGAGATTTCGGAAAAATGTCAGCATCACCCCAGCACTGCCATAATCACAGCAGACAACTTTAAGGCTTCTGTCATTTCAGTACCACGTTTATGCATTCACTTCAACAGAGTACACATTACAAAACACTTTTAAGACATTAATAATCAGTCCTCTGGAGACACGTTCTGTGGCAGTGTGCCCCCCATATCCCCAGCAACATAGGCCACTGCATCAGATATTACCGCCGGCAACAAGTAATAGAAGGTAAAGGCAGTGCACAAGTAGGAGAAATAAGAGCAGTTGTTCTGGCAGCACAGAAAATCATACAAGTAGACTCCTGTGCTGTGTGGGCTGATGCCACACCGTGGCTCTGTCAATGGAAACCTTGAATTTGGAAGTAAATCGATGCCCAGTTTAGAGAAACAACGATTGGCAATTATTACTAGATATAACCAGGAAAACACCTTTCAAGATGGGATGGGTAAAAGCTTATGCTAAGGACAATCAACCAGCCACGAAGTGGAATCAAAAGGTAGATGAGCTAACTAAAACTAGGAAAATCATCATAAATTCTGAGTGGTATTGATCGGGAGAATGGTTAGATCAAAACTTTGGCCACACAAGTAAAGAAGCCCTTTACTTTGCTGCACAGAGTAAAGGCTGGCCTATAAACAGAAAAACTATTTCACTATAAACATTGGAACTATTCTTACAGAATGTCCCCAGTGTAGACTGGGATAACAAGCAGATCACCCTGCTAAAGCACCATCTCTGCATATCAATGAAGGGAAAACTGTATGGTCTACATGACAAATTGATTATATCAGACCACTGAAACCCTCTGCAGGATATCAATACATCCTCATAAAAGTGGAAGTAGCTTCCAGTTTGCTTATGGCAACCAAGTATCAGAAAGCCTATGGGCAAAATACAGTGCAAGGGCTATCGTTTTGGTTCTTAAATCTACCTACTCCTGATGTCACCCAATGCAATGATGTCATCCAAAGCAAAAAATGCATTTTTTGTGTAAGGAAGTGCAAGACTGGGCAAAACAAGAGGGAATTAAATGGGTATTCCACACCCCACACTACCCTCAATCAAATGGGATGGCAGAAAAAGCTAATGGCTTATTGAAAAGGAATCTCAAACCACATGAGGCTCAATGGGATACGAGACTTCCCGAAGTACTCCATAAATTAAATAATCAAAATGAGCCTACTGAGGGCTCTGTAAGCCAACCATTCTTTGTAAAAATTGAGCTTAGTGCTCCACTTACTGGGAAAAGAGAATATCTAACAACATTACAGCCAGGATAGCCTGTTATGGTCAACCTACCATGCAGAGGTATGTGCCTATGTCCTTAACTAAATCTCATGGACCACTTGCCTGGGAAGCTACCGATTAGCAGTGGTGCAAAACACAGAATTACTACACGATAGATTTTTCCTTCTTTTTAATGGGAAGATAGCCATATTTGGACTCTCCCCACCAAAACAAGTCTCTATTTTCTCTTACAGCACCCCACAGGACGGCAAATGGAAATGTTGTGTTCATGTTACTATAAACTGAGCACAAGTGATTTAAACAAATTAGAACACCCATTGCAGTCCTCTCTATTAGCACTGGGAACTAACCAATGGCTCTTATCTGATATATTGCCTCAGTGGAAAAGAATTAATCAAAGGGACCACCAATGGATTGTGGATATACTTGGTGCAGCCCAAAATAATGTTTCTCTAGCTCTTAGTCGTATTCGAGCTCAATCGTGGACGCAATCTGTTGTAGCAGCAACTGTAAGAGAAGGTAAAGAGGGTACCTTACCCACTGAAATTTGGAAAGTAATTTGGGATAATGCAACTAAATTTGAAAAAGAATTCTAGTCTTGGGGGTATTCAGCCAATTTCACTTACGATCCCATCAACAATAAAGCCACAGTTTTTGTCTTAACCATATGCAATGCTTCAGTATATACCATATTCCCAATCATTGCATTAGGATTACATCACAACAGAGCTATACCCTATCCATTAGAAGATAAGAGTATGGGCCCAACAAAGTGGAAACAAATGGCAAACTATTAATGTTAACACACATGTTGTACACAAACCAGGATCTATTTGTGAGACTAACACCACCAAAGCCCAAGACATTTGTCTTGACACTGAACAAAATGTTTGCCATTTTTAAATACGTCCCAATGAAACCCCTGAAACTATACTTGTATATGTTGGAAAAGGATGTATTGGTATTAGAACGCTTTGGGATTTTATATTCACAGATAACATTACTGTAGATACAAGTAATCACTCAAATATTTGTAACTTTACTAAAATTATGGGATGCAACTTTAATTATTCAGCTGCTGTTACATCTTATCAATTGTTACAATTATACACTGAGTCAAGATTAATTGCTTATGCCCATTGGAATGAATCTTACATTGGTGAAGAAACTAGTGCAACACGATGATCTGTGTCAACTGCTGAAACAACAGTCACAAAACTCTAATCACCGTTCACCGTGACACAGAAGAGATATACCATGCCTTGGAAAGAGTGAAGAAGGATTGAGAACCCGATTGGTGGAAAACTCTTCTTGGATGGTCACCAACAGCAACAGAAGTGTTTAATCTTATGCTTCACTCAGTTGTGATTTTGCTGACTATGTTTATGGCTTATAATTATATTAAATATAAAGGTTTGATACATGATAAAACAAATAACCCAACCTCAACTATCCACAACATACCAATTAATGAACAACAAATAGCAGTGCTTCACTATCTACTTACCATGGATCTATAAGCACACAAACCTTCGATATACTATTCATGGCACAGAGGCAAGAGGTGACCACTCTGTGAAGGTACAATGAATTGACTCTATGGGCAGAGTTCGGTGGCATGCTCTCCCGATCCCCTGCCCCCTGCTTAAGCCATAACCACCAGTGCAGGTTGTGAGGGCTCCATCCAGCTTACTCTGGGGGACAGATGGCAACATAGTAGCCAAGGGTTGTCTGGAATGGTGACCCAGATCTTGCTGGTGTGCAATACAACTATTAAGTCTTACTTTATAAATAGTGAACAGCCCAGGGCCGCTTGAGCTCTCCTGCATGGCAGCAGGCTGCACCCCAGTATCTCCACCTGAACAGGGACACCTCTCAAGGTTACTCCTTGAGGTTGAGAGACACCTTGCCGGAACAGATTCTCACTAAGTGATTAATAGCATGCTAAACTCTGACATCTTAGTTAAGTGATTTAAAGGACTGATTGTGCATACATAATCCTTTAGACATAAACCATTGACCAAGTCTGGGACTAGGAGCAGATCCAGCCGCACTTAAGACCCCTCTCTGAGAAGGGGTTTAGAAGGCAAGAGGGTCTTTTCTGAACCTCATGACTCAATGGGAGAGTCTCCCTGACGATTATGTCTGACCCTGTCCTCCATGCAGTAAATAATCAAGTGTACCCTGCCATCAAAACTTGTCAAACTACTGTAGCATTCACGGTTGAACTTCCTTAACTCGCTACTTTATATCAATAAGATGTATTGTTACTTCCCTCTTACCAGTGCACTGGTAAGTCCATCCGCGACACCTCCCCCGCTTACAAACTCTGTAATCTATGGCAGTTCCTTGCTATCTCTATTCACAGAGCCACAGCATGCACCTTCTTCTCTCTAACCACAGCCTGTAACTGCAATAAATACACAGTTCAGCAACAGCAGGTGCCACAATTCCCTGAATTCAAAACATGCATCTGCAAACACAGGAGGCCAAAGTGAGTACCATTTCATTGTTGCCAGGAACCTCTGTTCAGCACCGAGAGCAAACACGCTTAGGGATGTACAAACAGAATGCAAAAGGCCCCATTTTGCACCCTGTTTCAGGAAGCTCTGCGCTCTGCAACAGACGGCTCCGGCCCCTGCCGATGAGGCTGTGCCGTGCCAATGTTTCTGCCACTGCCCCACCGCTGCCTCACAACTGCACAACTAGGGTGTATTTAAAAAAAAATACGCGATTTTAGGCAACGTAACGTCTAAACGGCCAAGAAGCAAAGCGGGGATAACTCTCTGCTTCTTTCCAAAGAAGAAAAAACCCCATTTGTTACCTTTTAGGAGCTCACACGGAGCAAGTGAAGCCTAAGGCACCACTGTTATTTCTGGAGGTTTTTAACAGGCGCGGGCTCCCCCGGGCCCCCCCGCGCCCCGGAGGGGCAGCGCCGCTCGGCAGCCCGGGCCG
>JAVJGI010000062.1:49656298-49670265 GCA_035590275.1 Ibycter americanus
CCTAGGGGGCGGGCAGCGCTGCTGGCCCGCGGCAGGGGAGTTGTCTTAAAGGATCGCAGAGCTCAGCCAAGGCGTTGTTTCCTTTTCTTTCAGATTTCCTCTGCTTACGTGTGTACCCCAAAGCAAGAGCTGTGCTTGTCGCCTCTTCCTTTCAGCGTTTGTAAGAGAACCGAGAAAATGGTGAATGTTCTGAAAGGTGTTCTGATTGAATGGTTAGTTACAGCACTTAATTGTCTGTCTTGTGTCAGAGTCTGTTTCCTCCTTTAGAGCTGAAGGTATTCTAAGTAACTTAAGAGTCTAGACCCCCAAAAAAGGAATTGTTTAGGAGTGATGCTGAACAAGCAGACAAAAGTGTGGCCTTTGGGCGAAGGAGGAGAGAAGCAGTTGTAGGTAATCCTAATTTGAAACTTCTTTTTTCTTTTCAACATACTGGTTTCCACTTGTGTTTAACCATTAGATCTTCCCTCTTGTTCTTTATATTGCTTACAAATAATGTTTTGTTGTTGTTGTTTATGAAGAGTTTCTTTACTGATTCTAAAGGGAGGTGAGATAATCTTTCATCCTTTCCTGTCTTTTTTTCATGAACTCTAGTCCAAATTCTGTTGAAGGCTGACATGTGGCTCTGTTTGTAGATCATACTTGAAAGGAAAGTGCTTGTAGTTTGTAAAAGTACGCTTTCGATATATGTGTAGTAAAAGTGTTTTCATACAATCTGAAGTCTCTAGACTAAAAATCAGATAACTGGTTACCTCTGAAGTAAAAAGAAGCATCGGTCGGGATTTGTAAGGTCATTGCATAGCATTATATGACATACAAGATTTCTGCTGGACATTTAGATTGTAAACATATTGACAGATTATGACTGCACAAAAGCAGAAGAACCTTGAGCCTCTTGTGATGTGCCAGCATATAGCTGTGATCCTGCAGCAGCTAACTTCTGAGTTGACTGGATGTTAGCCAGCTGAAGTCTGGATGTCTAGTGGTGATGTGTGAGCAGTTCAGAGCTTAAACTCTGTTATAACAAAAAGCCTGTCTTCTCAAATTTGGCTCCATGCTAGTACATTGACAAACCTTCTGAAGCACAAGAAATTGCCTGCCTGGAACTGACTATATAAAGATGCCGAGAACAGAATTCTTGACTGACAAGGCAAGAAGTTCTAAAATCTGAAGCAGTTAGTACAATTTTTTATTTTGCAGCTTATGTGTTTATTTTACGTGTACTTAAAGATCTGTGTACGGATCTTTACTTTGCACTTTACTTTGCACAAAATTCCATCCTAGGAGAAAATGCAGAATTGCTATAAACCTGTCCCCTTGTTTACACTTCAGATAGAAGATTTTTACAACCCAGTTTTCTGAGGATGTTAAAATACCAAATGAACAGGGAGTAATAAAGAAAGAAAAAAAGACTTCTGAATGTGTAAATCATAAAATAGTGAAATGTTGTGCAGGTTGGTTTTTTTTTTCCTATGCTCTTCCAAGAAATAGCTAAACTTTCCTGAAGATACTATATCGAGGATTATAATCTTCAGGTACTGTAATGAGATCAGTGTTTCTGCTGTGACATACATCTACTGGCACTGATTATAGTTCTGTGTTGATTGTGTGAAAACCAGTCTCCGGATACTGCCTGACATCATACAGGCTGGTCGTACCAGCTAGGACAAAAGCTTGTGCCATCTAGTACTACTAATGTGAGTCACTAAAGTACAGCTAAATGAAACAAGCAAAAAATAAACCTCCCTGCACCCATCCAAAGGGAGATATGGAAGAATGCTGGGAACCACGGACTTCTGGTGTCTGATTTTTCTCAACTCTTCCGTTTCTTTTAAATGCTAGAGCATGTAAATGATGTCTCTTCTAAAGAAGATATAGCTTCCAGACTTTCCCATTCTCCTTTCCTCAAAATTACTTTGTACTTTGAAAATTCATCTTACTGTAGTCATGCTTCTGCAAGTTTGAGGCTAATATTAAAGGTTGGTTTTGGAGTTATTGAATAGGGGGCAGGGGAAGAGTTTGGTCTCATAGTGCGTGTCTTTGCACCATATATACTTTTAGGTAAGGGAGAATTGGTCCTCATACTACATTTAAGAGAATATTAACCAAGGAGTTCTTTTAAGATTTAGTGTGTTATTAAGAATTATTTTTAATAATTACTGTGTTGCCAAAACAACGATGTTAATAATCTTGAAAGTGTCCTGAGCTACCTGATTCTGATTTCCTGTGTTTCTTGCACATATTTTTCACCAGTTGTTGCAATCAAATAGTAAGTTTTACCAAAAAGCATGTTGTTTCTATTTTGTAAAAACTAGTATCAGAATAATATTATCTGAATTCTTCAAAATTTCAGTGGATCAAAGAGTTTATATTTTGAAGCCACTTTATGTAGCTGCTTAGTATAATGCAGCTGTTTCAATTACCTGTAATTTCCATACTTCCAAAATTTTTCTTCTAATCACTTAAATTTAACTTAGAAGATGACATGATGAAAAAGAAGAGACTGTTCCGTTACAGTGTGATAAATCTACAATTCATACATGACTACTTTTTCTCTGTGCTATGCTACTTTGAGATCTATGTTCTCCTGGTTTTGGTTACCTTTAAACAAAAACAAGCTTTAAGAAAACATGGGTTTATGGTGCTATTGCTGAAGATAGAAATGTAAGGTCAAACTTGCCATATTAAGGGTTGGTGGTTTTGTTTGGGTTTTTTTTAAGCTACTCCAACAGCAGCATAGGGACACTCCTTTGCTAATCAAGCAGCCAGTTTTTCTCACTAGTCTTCACTATCAGTTTATTTTTATGTCTAAAGTAACCCAAGCAATTACTATTGTGAAAGAAGCAACTTTTTCAAAAGCTTCATAAACTTTAAGTTGTGATCAACTCTTGAAATTAATAATAATTTCCCAAAGAACTTTGGAAGTGTCTTCAGTTAGTGAGTTTTTTGTTGAACTGTATCTTAGTGCAATCAGGTGGGATCTGATCTGTGTTTGTCTCTACAGTGACCCAGCAATGAAGCAGTTTCTGCTCTACTTGGATGAGTCAAATGCATTGGGAAAGAAGTTCATCATACAAGACCTGGATGAAACTCATGTCTTTGTGTTAGCAGAGTTGGTTAACTTCCTCCAGGAGAGAGTGGGCGAGTTAATGGACCAGAACTCTTTTCCTATTACTCAGAAGTAAAAAGATTAGAGAAATGAGATTACTGTAACTTTTGGAATAGTGAATTTCAGTAGCTTGGGTTGTTACTGTTTTAATAGGTACACTGTGGTTTGTAAGTGCTACGTGGAAGTGACTACTCTAGAAAATGAATCATTTTCTTAGACAAAATATTCTTGAAGTGGATTTTATTGCTTATTTTGAAAGATTTTGGTATCTTTATTAAAATCCTTAAAATTATACACTTGAGGACTTGTCTAGAGAATTTTTGATGCATGCTCTCTGTTTTTCCTTTAGGATTGTTATCTTGCAAGATGGTATGACCCAAAAATTAATGTTTCCGTATTGGAATGGTATATGAATTCCTCTGACAAGTTACATTCCTGTGGAATTGATTAAATCTGGTTATAGTGTGACTGATAGAATGTAAAGAACATCTATTAAAGTATGATCTGTGCTTGATGGAACATCTCTGTACATTGAAGGTGTGGTCAGATACTGCTTTCACTTAATGGGTTTTATACACCAAAATGAAAGTTGGTGTGAGGGTTTTTGGGGGTTTGTTTAGGTTTTTTGGGGTGTTTTGATTGGTTGGTTTGTATTTGTTGGGGTTTTTTGCTTTTTTCCAGACATTTTACAGGTGCCTCATACTACTTGCCTACTTTTACCAAGGCTATGCTTTCTGTCTTGTTCTGGGTTTGGGGAATGGTGCTGGGAATCTAGGATTTTGGCCAGGAAGGTGGGGGGGATGTGGAGGGGTGGGAACAACAAAATCAATTGCCCTACATCGTCATGTTTTAATTGTAAACTGATTACTTGCATATCAGCATTAGCAAATTAAAGGGGTAACATAAATTGGAGACCAATGCTTTAGATATAATTTGTTGTATTTTTCCAGTGAAGCTAATACCTAGTCACAGTAAGCTATGTGATCAGAAAGGGGAAATAAAGACTTGCTTGCTCTACTTGTGAAGAAGGAAGCTGGTTTTGTTTTTTTGGGGGTGTTGGGTTGTTTTCTCTTTTTTTGTTGTTGTTGTATTTGGGTTTTTTCCCCCTTCAGCTTAGCTCTTCTTCCCCTACTGCACTTTGCTGCAAAGAAAAAGCCTCATAGTTTCACAGTGGTTTTTTTACACAGTATTTGTAACTCACTATCTCAGACACTGGCTTATTTAGTAAGTCAGCTAGCGCATGATGATAAAACCTGTGAAAATTTATGTCTACAAATATGGCAGATACAGATTACAGAAACAGGAAGAATAACATGTATTACCTTTTCTCTTACCCTACTTCCTACTCAAAACAGCCACATTTATTGGATCTGTAAGTAGTCATTTATAAATGAAAGACTTTAGGATATTACTTCAAAGGGAAGCTTGGCTTTCAGACCTGCTCATATGCATCAGATAGATGCCATCTTTTATTTTTGGAGGGAAAAACAAGTGTAAATAGAAAGACTTTTATAAGAAAAGGTTTTCTTTACTGACTCTCCCACCATTGCTTTTTTTCCTTGTCCAGTAATTATGAGATTAGTTGGTAGCTGGTGGTTTTTGTTGTTTGCTTGTTTTTATTAGTTTGCACCTCCTAGTGGAATCTGGAAGCTTCAGGAGAAAGCTTCATGAGATGTTTTTAATAAAAAACCCATCCAAAGAAGGTTCTGCAGAATTGCATATATTCAGGCTCATGTGGATGAGCAGATAGCCCTGTGGAATTTAGCTTCATGTAGTTTCTGGTACTCTGTGACTGGCGAACAATGGAGTTTGGTCCAAATTGTTTCATCTTTTTCACAAGTGGATGCTTCCCCAGTCACATAGGTGAAGAATCATCCACATCTTCATTTGAAATAAAATGTTGAAATATTTTATGAATGGTTTATGGTTCCTTACCTCTTTCTTGAGACTGGTCAAACATTGACCTCATAACCATTGTTTTGTGGAAGGTTATTGGATGCTCATTTAATGGAGAGATAATCACTACTCTTAATATGGAATGATAGTTTAATGCAATTTAAGTGTTATCCTTAAGTTATCCCTTCTTTGGAATCCTAGTTTATTTTCCATCCAGGTTTTGACGAAAGGTAGATTATCCCTCACTCTTTCTTTAAAATACAGTATTTGAAAAGTCATGTTAGAGTTACAACTGTTAAAACTTCTCTTGATTTAACATGCTAGTGCTACATTTCTATTGTGGTTTTCCTTTTAACTCTGTGATAAACTTTTTGCAGTTCTTGTCTTTTTCTCCTGGTTAATTGTACAGTTTTATTTTTACATTACCTGTGTTTCAGCTTATATTTCCAGTTACATTTCCAGTCATAAATGGCTTATGTAATACAGAGGGATAGAAGTTAAAAACTGTATAAACTAAACAGTTAAGCATGCATTCCTACACTCTTTGTGCTCAATCTTTTTCGAGTGAACATGTTTATGAATTTTAACTTGTACACCTGTCAAGACTTAGATCATTCCTGCAGCCTAAACAGGCCTAACTGGTTCTGTACTGGAAGAATAAACAAAAGATACAAAGAAGCAAATTGGTATCTCCTTATGGAGTCTAAGGAGTTCAGTTCTTTGTAGTTTCTAGGGAAAAAAGGGACTTGAATTACATAGTATGGTGAAGGAAATCCAATGAAGAGGCTCTTAGAACTTGAGCATGTATATGTATTTAAAAAACCCCACCAAAACACACAAGGTTTTCTGGGGTTGAATAAACTTGGATCCCAGAAAGCCTTTTTTTTTTTTTCTTTAATGCATATAATCCTGGAATTTATATGCTTTTATATATATATATTTATATATATAAAACCCAGATGGGCAAAAAGTAGGTACTAGCTTTGAAAAATATCAAGACATTTTGAGATAGTTAACATTTACACTTAGAGATTTTAAATGCTTTCACTGACTTTCATTTAGGTGTGAAGTATTATTGGTGAGCAGAGCTCAGAATGAAACGGTATGTGAAGAATATCTTTTTTTAAATCTGGGAGCATTTGAGAATAAAAGGTTAAGGAGATCTGTTTAAATATATACATGTTTTGCTAATAAAGTTGATATGGTGAGAACATCAGTTCTCACTGTATTTGGAATATTGTATCTTAATTTAACATTTCTATCCATAGCTAATAAGTTAACTTTTTTTTTGCTGGTATCTAGCATAGGGACTGTACTCTGCTCAGGTCCTGCTTGAGCATCAAAATAGAGCTTGAATGACAGACTTCTTGTTGCTTCTTGTTGAAGCGGCAAATTTTATCTTGATGGGCTTTCTCTGCTAAGGGTTGAGCTCGTGCTCCACTTTACGCTTTCAGTCTGAGTTGAAAGTATCTTGTCTTCTGGAGGAAGAGCATGGTAGGGTAATTACCTAAAGGACACTTATTTGAACTTAATTTCTGATTTGCTGCTTATTTATATGTAGATCTAAAATATTGTAAGTTCACTTGTTTGTGTTTTGTGATGTAAACAGTTGTTGGGTAGTTACTGTAACTTTGAACAGGCTCATGGATACCACTTTCATTAACACAAATGCAGAAACTGAAGAGTAATATTTGACAGAAAGGTGAGAGATCTCTAATGTAAGGTAAGAGATTCTGAGCAATGCAAACAATTTACGTTAAATGGGAAGAGAGGGGTGGAAACTGAAGGTGCAGCTTCCTATTAAAATAAAGCAATAGCACCTCTTTATTGAAAATTACACTTTGGTGGTTTTGGTGTTTTGTTTTTTTAAGTTTGCTTATTAATGGTCTTCAAAGAAAGCTGTGTAGTATGACCACAGCGTACCACAAAAGCAAGTAAGGCTGAATGCTGTCATGTGTTTAGATACTTTTAGAGGTTGTGGGTAAGCTAATTCTGGAGGGTGGATTTTTTTTTAATGTGGGAGTTGGCAGCGTGATGAAGATGACCCTGAGTTAGTCAGTACAAATAGGGATTATAATGAATTTCTTACCTTGTTACCAACATGTAAGTCCTCCTTCCTTCTCTCTAGTACAACATTTAGCCCAGGGAGAATAATTGTCCAGTGCAATAAAGGAGGAAATAACCAACAGTCAGTAGAGAGAATGCACGTGGCCCCAGGAAAGAAAACCGTGTTGAAAGAAAATAGAGAATGCTTCAGGGTATTACACCATTTTACCTGAGAGAACCCAGATGAAGTGGATTTGACTTTGTAGCTAAACTGCCAGTGTTGTTTCATAAAAAGTTAGGCATCTGAATTCATCTGGAATGAATGATAGAGTATTTTTGTTTATTTGTTTAGAAATTTAATGTGCTTATAATGATAGTTCAGGGTTCTATGTAGCACATAGAACAGCTAGATGGCTAGTGTGATTTGCTATACAAAAACTTCTCCAATTGCTGGTGTACATTAAGAAAGCCTGTTTTACAGTCTTTCCAGGATGGTAGGGTGTATTCAAAATCGTATCTTCTGCTGTCTTTTGGGGTTTTTTTTGAATGTGGCATCACAACAGATTTTACTGTTTTTTTCTCACTCAAGTTAACTCTGCAGTGTCACCTCAAGTATGCAAGAACTAGAGAACATATCTTTTATGCATTAACAGCATTGTTTACTGTGAGCTGAAGTAAACAGGATTGTTTACTGTGAACTGAAGATAATGATATTTCATGGTGTCATTAAAATGACTTACTTAAACCTTTCTTAGCTGGCATCATCACCATAAAAGTGTCCAATTCCAGTCAGCACCTAGGCTGAACTTGCAAAATTAGGGCTCTGAAAATATACATATAAAACAAATCAACAAGTCTTTGGTCGTGTAAGCCAACACATGCTGAGATGTATATCTTGCTGTTCTAACCACGCAATAGGCTATTGAAGAAAACAGTAAGCTTGTGTAATAAATCTTTTTGCAGTTCCAAGTTCTACAGCAGATTCTGATCCTTTTCCTACGCTGACTTGTTGATTATCCCACAAATGATCTCATTAAAGCTGGTGGCAGTTACTGTGAAATGAGGCATTACTCAGTATATCAGAGTTGGGTGTCATGTTTGTTTTGTAATTAAGACTTAAGGCTTACATGTGCTATACAAAATTAAGGATTCAATAAGTTGGTGGAAGTTCATAATGATAGAAGAACAAATTCTTCCTGAACTAAGTCATTATCTTTGGTCTTATGACTTAACAGCTAATAAGAAATGTAAAAAATAGCGTCTCTGATGGAAATATGATGTGGAGCTCTTTTATTTTTAATGTGGAATAGAAGTAATATTTTACCCATCTTTGTTTCATATAAAAAGATTTTCAGGACTGAAGACTGAACAATTTGAAGGCAGACCAGTAAGGGGAGCTCTTACCAATATTTTAAATTGCTTTGAAAAAATTGCTGCACCGTGGGCAATGGTGGGACTTACCATGCTTTGGAACATTAATATCTTTCTCTCTGGATATGCTTTCAGCTGGAGATGAACATTCAACTTCAAAGGATCCTTCTAGGAAGATATTTGCAGCAGGAGAGTTTGGAAATTTCCTAGATGTTTAGTTATCCGATCTTTTCTTTCTATGTTTAGGCGCACAGTCCCGTTACATGAAAATGGTGTGTCTGAAGTGTGTTCAACCTTCAGATGTTACTGGTAGGACCATGTGTCTCCACATCACTAGCCTGCTTTAGGAGTTGTTCTGTATTAAGTTACATCATTTTCAGTGAGCATAAATCACAGAAAGACATTGTTGATACAGTCAGAAGTAACTTTTATTAAGTTTTTTCTCTTTATTTCCTCATCATACAAAATGCATGTGATTGTAGGGAACCTGTTGCTCAGAGCACATGCACCATACTGTATGGAAGACACATGCAACTATTCAGTCTTACTGTATTTCAGTCTGCACTGGGGATTTCTACATCTGTATCCCTATGGTGTTGCTAATAGTACATAGAAATGAGACATATAGAAAAATTCTCCCTCACCACCTTCAAAGGTGAACAGTTTTACACCTATATAAAAGTAAATTTCAGTATGTTCTTTAAACAAAAAACCCATACTAGCTACCAGTTAAGTTTTGATATGGGGGTGTGTGTGCGCGGAGAACTAATACTTTTGATACTGGTGATTGTATTTTTCATATAGAAGAAAAAGTAATTTTCTCTCCTCTGACTGTGTAGCAGTAATAAGCAGATTAACTGCAGAATGGAAGCAGACTATAAAATTGCTGTCCAGTGAACAAATTTAAAAAGTGAAAATTTTAGAGTAGTATTGTTAGCTTTTAGTTTTTTGTGCTTGAGGAATTCTAGGCTTTAGTAGCAACAACAACAAGTATAAGGTTCCAGGAAATCTCATTTTCAAATTAATATTTTTCTCTTACCAGAAGAAAAGCAGGCTCATAATACCCATGGAGGAATGTGCTTGAACACACTAAAGAAAACCCATTCAACACCAAAACAGACAGGTAATTGATTAGCCATAAAACTAGCCTCTCAGGAGAGAAATGACAAGCAAAATTTCTGGATGACTATAGATTGAAGGAGTTGGCTGTCAGAGCTATACAATTGTTCACTTTTCTATTACAGAAAAGAGGGACCCAGTTGTAAATTACAGGACGTGCAGAATGATGGGTACCCTTGCAGATGTGAAGAGATTGTAGATAAGAAAGTATTGCACATTTCTACAATGTTGGCATAGCTGATATACTATCAGTAGTAAGAGTTAAACATACCAAGCAAACCTCTATAATCTGTCAGCATTTTGTGTGTTGTATTCCTGATGTTTTGAAGCTAGAGGGGTGAGACAGGAAGACGAAACAGAAGGTAGGAAAGAGGGGGAAGAGTATTTTAGGCTTGTATCTAACATTTCCTGTTAATTCCAAAACTGAACAAGATCACAAGGAGCATAAGGACAAAACTGAGAGAGATTACATTCAAATTAATTTTAATTTTGTATCCAAAAATGTGCTTGCAATTAACTAGAACTTAATTGATTTATAGAACGTCCTGTATTTATCATCAGAGCCAACATATCACAAGGACTGGGAGAGCAAGTTTTCTTAATGTCACGCCTATTATTCTACCTTGCTTCAGTCCTGGATGGGACCACTTTTCCATGTGGAATGATAGTGTAGTTTTGCTTTCTTTTAATCTCTGGATTCTCCTACACTGGCAGCTTTATTGGGTGTAAAATGTGTTTTGCATGTGTGTCTGATGTGTATCATTAGTCCCGGAGAAGGTGCCAGGAAGGAATTCTCTTGCTGGCTCTCACCATGCCTGATGTAGGTATTCCAGAAGCCAGAGATTCAGCAGTGATGAAGAACCCTGGAATAATAGTAGCCTTCTGTATCATCAACCAGCTTGAAATTAAGATAGCAAAGAAAAATCTCTCTTCAGCTGTAATATGAAGCATGCTCCCTGCATTTGATTTTGCCTTTGTTCTAAACTGAGACTAATTATATCTTTTAATTTTGGGAAATTTATTGTCAGTATAAAATTAAAAAGAGGCCTTGTTTCTTAAGGAATATTTGAAATGGATATTTTCAAGCACAGCCATGGTGAGGTCGGTGTGATATGGGACTGTGACAGCTTTTTGCTGCTGGCCAGGTTACCGTTTGGGCAAAGACAGCTACAAACAATGTTTGAGAGGAGCAGAAGAGTAGGAATGAGGAGTGGGCAAAGCAAAGCATCTGAACAAATCTGTCAGGAGGACCAGGGAACCTGAAGCCTTGGAACTAGTAAATGTTTCCCCTTTTGGCTTTGAGTAGCTTTTTGGGTTTTTTAAGCCATTTCTGCCTGTTTAGCATGGTGTGTGACAGCAGGAGCCAGAAGGAGTTGTCAGGAGTGGGAAGAAGGGATTCTAAGGGTGTATGTGTTTCAGAAGGTGGTTCCTAAAGTTGTTTGCTACAAGTATGAAAAACTAGACCAAGCTGAAACTGCCTTTTCAATATGCAGAGTTATTTTAGCTCATTTATTTTTCTAAATGTACTACAAAACAAAAGGAACTGTGAAGGTGCTGGAAAGAACTTTGTTTAAATTTCTAACTACAAGAAGCAACCAGCTATACTTCTCAATTTGAAACAGGGAAGGGGGCTTTCATGTAATGCATTTTTTCATTATCGTCATAGTTACGTGAAGATTATAACCAAAGCAAGTCATAGAAACAAAGAGAGGAGGCTGATATAAATGGTCCAAGTTTAAGACTAGTGGTCAGACATTGGCAATGCTTCATCCTTGAGACTTGTGCCAATATTTTAGTTTCTACTAGTCAGGAGGCTTGCCATGGGACATCTTGGGAAAAAACATAAATTGGGTCTGCTGGAAACTTGTTATTCTTGGGTCAAGGGAATGTGAAAGTCTGGATTTTTCAGTCTCAAAACCTGCTACACTCAGACACGACAGGTACTTTTCTCCTTTGTCCTAGCACCCAGTATGTAAGGATGGCGGTCATGCAAATTTGTAATGCCTGTGACCACACAAAGTAGTGCAATAATGAAGTATCATGTACAATTAAAAGGGTGATGTACAGACTAATTGTCTTCTCTTAAAAGTACAAGAATAAAAACACATATGAGAATAACTTGTGTGCGCACTGGTAAGTACTGAATGCAATTCATTCTAAGTATGATCTCTGGTGCCAAGTGATTGATCTTTTTTAATGAAGTAGGCATTTAAATATACGTAAGTTGTGTAACAAGTGTTGAGAACATAGACAAAACGCCAAGTCATTAGTTCAAATTTCTTCCAGATGTTGGTAAGAAAATAATTAAAAAGTAATAAATATACAAAGCAAATATTAGCAAAGCAATTAATGTTTATTTACGCAAATGTGAGCTTATTACCAAGTGCAGTAAACTTACTGCTTGGATTTGTTCTCGTAGCTTTCAAGACCTGATCATATGGGATACTAAGCACTACATTTAACAGTAATGTTTTTACTTCTGCCTTACTACTAAAGCTGTGAAAATTAGTTCTCACTGAGAAGGGAAGATGTTAACAACATTATTTTGTTGAGACTATGTCACCACTTAAAGAATAGTTCACCTTTAAGTTAACTAGTATGATCTAGTAGAGAAGTGAAAAGCCTGGCATTGCTCTATGTTCTCAAGCAGGTAGCTTTCCTGTGCCCTAATGCAGATTTCCCCATCTGTAAAATGGGGATAAGGGTATTATTTTTCTTCTACTCCTACTAAGCAGGACTGCGGCCTTGCTTTGTTTTCTGTCTGTAGAAAATGCACAATGGAAATCTGTCCTGCTCTCTGTTCTTATTAAAGTATCCTCTACTAAATGTTGGGGTACTTCATAACGTATGTAGGAAAATATGCATTCAATTGTAGGGATCTTACTATGCTAGTATGTTAGCTTACATACATGCATATGAAATGCTTCTGTTGATCAAAGAGTTTTAGGTCTTTGTAGCGTCCCATCCTGGCCTATCCACAGTTCTGAGTGACAGGATAAGAATATTCTCTCTGTGTGTGTATATTTGTATGTATATGAATACACACACAAAACTAACTCTGTATATGTCTCTCTGTGTGTGCATATATGTATATGTAATCACTGCAGCTACAGTATGCTTATCTCATGGGAGAAAGGTGCCCTTACCTACCCAACAATATTTATTACAATTTAGAGAGGAAAGGGATGCTTTTGCAGTACTTGCACTGAGGAGCATCATTGTAACCCTCAAGCAGGTGGTGGGGTTCTCAAGGGGGAACAAACATAGGAAACTAGGGTGCTAATGAGGATAACCAGACCTTTCACATCTGGAATTTTTCGTGTCCTTCTGAAACGGGTTAAAATGATCAGTGAGATCCCCAATCAGGCATTCATGTCAGTAAGTTGGTTTTTTTTTCTTTGCACATAGAGCCGCTTTTTACCATTGTATCATATTTTTCTGAAACCATAAAAAATGCGAGAAACAATCGGTATATTCATCATATTGTTGCAGTGTATTTTCCTACTATTAAATCTAGATTGAAATTATTTTTTTCAGTGGAGCAAAAGAACTTAATTATTTGATCATGTTCCTTTATAGGACTACCCACAGCAAACACAGGTATCGTGCTGTAATTATGTTATTTTTTAAGAATTAACATTTGATTTTGCAACGGTCTCAGTATTTGTTGTATTTCCTACTATGGAGGGTGATAGTACAGAGGATACTTATTTGGGACTCGGTGATAAACTGTTGTTAGAATTCTAGTGCTTAAGACCTTGAATATTTTGATGGCTTTTCTCTTATTCTTTCATATTTTTCAAGAACTCTCTCTTTGTTTTTTTATTTGAATGTTGTCTCCATTGAATTTTGCAAAAAAGGGATTGCTTAAGCTCTGCTGTGCTGTCCTCTTACTTGAACTGCTCATGAGACCATACTTTGAAATGATAAGAGGTTTTGAAGAATACATGTATATGGCATGGGTCTCTGTAGATTTAAGCCAAAAAAGATATAAATTTATATTTCAGCTGTTAAAGCACTTGTCTGAAAAGCCTAGGGACCTTGGAAGTATTTCCACGAGCTGCTATTTATTTTAATATTCTAATGTGGGCTTTGCTGAGAAAGTTATATTAATTGCTTTTTTATATTGTGGACATATTCAGAGGTCTCGCTTTGAACTAGGGTTTCACAATGCTAAACTTACAAAATGCTTAAGAAGGGGGCCTAACCTGATGTAGCAAATGAAATAGGTAAAGATGGACTGTGCGTGTTTAATAGAGTATAATATAGATAGAATCATGTCTGTTTCTCCTGGCCCTTCTCTGTACCCATTTCAAGTTTAATTTACCATTTTTCAATGTAATTGATCACAACTTGTCCTAGTTATAGTGGCTGGGACCAGTTTATCACTGTGTGGGTGTAACTGGAACTGTGTATTCTATACCCTCTC
>JAVJGI010000062.1:49676934-49759432 GCA_035590275.1 Ibycter americanus
CACCGGATCCGGCGGCTTTGCCCGCTCTCCCCGGGGCAGCCGTGCTGGGGGGGCGCAGGTTGGCAGGAGCCAGCCCTTGCGCCATCCGCCGTCTTCTCTGGCGGGGAGAAACCAAAGATATTTTTTTTTCTTTTCCTTTATTTTTGGCCCCGAAGTTTAAGATTACGCCACGGAGAATTTTTTTTTTTTTTTGTCAAATCCTCATTGTTTGGTGCCGTGTCATGTCCGTGTCCCCCCCGCCCCCCCGGGAGAAGGGAGCCTTTGAACATGGACACGGGTTGCAGCCCGTAATGCCCTCTCGAGGCAGCCGTGCCCGCGGTGCGAATCTCTGCTGTAACCAGAACAAGTGTTAACGGCTGATTAAAGTCGATCAGATCTGAAATATTTGTCCCGTGTTCATTTTTCGGACCGTTCACACTTGGAAAAAAAACCAACCCAACAATCAACCAACACCGAAATGGGTGTGCTGGGGGAAAGAAAACGGCAAGAGGGTGCTGGGGGAGAAGAGACCGCAGGCTGGTGGCCGAGCGCCTCTGGGAGCTGCGGCGGCGGGGCTGGGGGCGTCCCCGGGAAGGACACGGGGGTGTGGAGCCGCGGCGGCCGGGGGCAGAGCAAGGCCCAGCCTCCCCTCCCGGGGCAAAAGAAGCCGGGAATCCCCAGCCCGGGGAAGCCGGGGTCCCTTCAGCAGAGTTGTCACCGAGTGACATCTCCCGCGCCGGGCTACGTGTCGCTGCCAGGGGGACAGGGACGAGCGGGCCGGTGGCAGAACGCGGTGCCGTGTTTCCCAGCTATAAAAGCTCACGGTCAAACAGCGAGAGGCCCCGCACCTGCCGGGCTGCCTGGCCGCGGCTGCCGGGAGGGGGCTGCTCCCCCGGGGGCCGGCGGCGGGAGCTCGGGGCGGCGGCGGCTCCGGCATCGCCTGTGACTCTCCCCGCGCTGCCGGTCGCGCTGCCGTGCTTAAAATGATTTTTCTTTTTTTACCCCCCCCCTCTGCATCGCCCCCGCCTTTCCGGGGGCAGGGGCTGGGACATCTGCCCCGCCGCGGGGTGGCATTCGCCGGGCGGGCGCAGCTCCTCCGCGTCCTTCTGCCTTGTGCCTTCGCGTGGTGCCTTGCGATAGACGCCTGCGTGCGAACGCGTTCGAGCACCGTGGCTTCCCGTTGGCTTCCGAAAAAGTGCAGGAATCGTTTACCCATGCCCTGCTTAAATTTGACTTAAGCGTTAAAGCAGCTGCGTGGGGTCAGATCAAAGGTCCGTCTGGTTTCGCTGCCGGGCTCTGCGAGTGGCGGGCGGCGGATGCTCGGGAAGCGCCGTAACGACAGGGTGAGCGCGCAGCGAAGCCTCGGGAAAGCGGCCAGACCGCCAGCGATGT
The DNA here is from genome assembly GCA_035590275.1 of Ibycter americanus. Taxonomy (NCBI): domain Eukaryota; kingdom Metazoa; phylum Chordata; class Aves; order Falconiformes; family Falconidae; genus Ibycter; species Ibycter americanus. The sequence continues at coordinate 49,678,306 of JAVJGI010000062.1, forward strand.
GAGGTTAAAGGACTTCCCAAGTCAAATCTGACGGTTTAGTGCTTAAGAGCCCTTTTTCTTCCATGGCTTAGATATACGTGTTTTCAAAAAAGAATGAGGCGAAGGCCTCTCAATAGCAAAGTGGGGGGGTTTTTTGCCTTCTTCAAAAAAATGTAATTGCGCTTATATTATTGTCATAGGCAATTTCATTTTGCCAGGATGACATTTGCCTGTCCAAGGATTACTGATTTCATGAGCAACGTGCTGTGTTTTAAATAGGTGAGGGGTATTTGTAATGGGTATTTCCTGTACGTACAGCAGCTGTAAACAACAAAATTGGTTTTTAATGTCTGTTTTCACAGGTCATTCGCAAAATTTAAGTCTTAAAACCTAAAATAGCTTTTAATAAAATGCGGTATAGTAAGAACTTGGTCAAAATAGCAAGTGTTGTACTGTAATACAATATTGACAGCTTTGAAGAGGCTCATATGAATATGAACCACTATCATTTAACTATTTCTATTTAAGTTTAAAGAGTGAACTTGTATGAAAAAAAGAGGTTTATTAATAGGACCAATTTCTGATTACATCAAGATCTCTGGTAAATTTTTCTCAGCAATACTATCATAAGTTTTTCTGTAATAGCAAAATCATGGTGATCCCTAGGGATGCTAGCTATCAGCTTGATCCTGCAATCCTAGTTTATAAAATAGCTTCATGCCAGGAGCTCCTAACCTGATTGCTCTTATAAGGAACATTTGCACAAGTGAGCCTCGTTTTTCACAGGCGGTGTGAATGTTAAGCAAAATAGAGCTATTTCAGAAAACTGCATATCCCCCCACGCCCCCAGTGGAATTTTATAAGAAGGTCGTTACCAGATTCTTGGGGGCTGAAAGGGGGTAGTGGGTTGGTGCGTGTGTGTGTATATATATATATATATGTATTTATAAGATTAAAAATAGCTTAGAAAACTGACAGCTATAACTGTTGTGAATGACTTTCATGGAAAGATGATAATTTTTTTTTTATTTATACATCACATCACTGCTTCTACAACAAGACTGGAATTTGGTCTCTCCTAGTCAGCAGATGTTTATTCTAAAAACCTTAATATATTTTGCTGTACTATAAAAACTGTACTCACTTTGAACTACAGTGAGCTCACGATGGACAGTTTAAAGTAGTCAATATATTTCCTTCAGGAAGTTGATGAGTAGATTTCAATGGTTCTATTGTAAGCTTACACCAAAAAAGCTGTTGCAGTGCAACTTTCCTTAGCTCACTGAAGAATTTTTATTGCAAGAAATGGTTGCTTTAGCTGAACTTTCAAACAAAATTAGTTTTGTTTATGGCTAGCCTCTAGAAAAAGTTGTACTCGTTTTATGTAATTATTAAGCGTATTTATAATACACAGCTTTTAGAAGTACTTTTCATTAGTAGGTCTCAAAGCACCTTGCAAAAGAATTCAGTGTAATTATTCTCTCCTTATCTAAGGGTAATTATTCTCATCTTATCTGGTGCTCATAAAGAGATCATTGTCTGCCTGTGATCGGTGTGAGAAACTCTCCAAGAAGGTCTAACAATAAAATCAGATTTTTTATTTAATTTTCTTCTACAACAAAACCCATAAACTCACCTTTCTGTTTTGTAGTTTTCTGTTGCAGCATTTTTATGTCATTAATGACGCCTGAGATCATTTCATGATTTACCATCCATACCAAGGTTGGAAGCCTGTGCTTTAAGTAGGACAGACGTCTCTTCTTGGTGTCAGAAGAGACCTTGCTGAAGGCTTAACCAAATTCACGGATGAGTTAGGAAGCGATTCAGGACAGTTTTTGTTAAGGTGGTCGAAGTAGTGATGGTGCATGTCTAGTTCAGTTACCAGGGAGCGTGACTGCTAAGGGAGTGTGTACAGATGTCTCCTGATATTTATCAGGGAAGAAAGTGTGTTTGTATGCAGAGCTGGTATAAATGGTACGGCATCTCGCATTTCAGTTTTTTAACTAGAGCCGGTGGTTCCAGTCACCTTTGGTGTCCCATTTTTGTAATGTGTCTGGTAGCAGAACAGACTTCTGATGTTAGAGGTGTGAAGTACACACCCTTAAATCGTTGTTTTCCAACCACCTCTGTCAGTTGGGGTGTGCAGATGATTATCACTAATCGTATTATTGGTAAATTTTAATAGTTTAGTTTAAGACTTGATGTTTTCTACTGTGTTGATATTTTGTAAAATAGGACAGAGTGCCATTTATTTGGTTTTTAATTCAAGACAATACATTAAAGCATTGTCATTTAGAGATAAAATACAAGTTAGGAAATGTATGTAATGGAAGGATTATAATTTGGGAACCATACAGTATACTATATACTAAATAGTATGGGACCTGTATTCCCACATAGTGTAATGCTGTCCAGAAACATGAGCTCATTCGTATAACTTAGATCTTAGTTGTAAACCTTTTATTAAAGGGGATGGAGGCTTACTTACTGTAATGAAACGTTTGCCAGCAGTCTTGCAGGTATAGTCAGTGATTTCAGTTGACTCTCTGCAGAAACAATGCCTGCTTGTTGGCAGGCTAGCATCTGGACTACAGTTAGATCTGTGTGGATCCCGATTATTTGGAAGAAAGGTTCAGGAGGAAATGTTCTGAGATGTCCAGTTTCAAAAAGAAGTTTTTCTGCCTATTTCTGTGTTCGTTGTTTTTGTGTGACTCTTTGTTTTGATCCATGCTTTTGTATTTGATCCATTATTTCTATGTTGTGTTATTTTAAACTAATGCCTTTGTTTAAATCGTTTTACAGTATTTAAAACTTCAGTATCTTTTAAATGGTCTATGATAATAATTTTTGCTTTGTGCTTATACCCGTGAAAGACCTTAGTATTACTCGGCTGCACATCTTATCCATGAGAGCTGTAATATATCAAAGCTGGTCTGGAGAACCTCCCACTGGAAAGCTGGGCTGTTTGTGTAGCGTGGAAGTCCTGAATCATTTGATTGTTGCCTCCTGCATAGTTTCAGAGCTAGTAGGCCCAGCTGGTAGTCATACACTTTCCTAGTACCCTGGGTCTGAATAGTCTCCACCGTCCTTGTGTAGTGTGAAGTACTCCTCAAAGCATGAGTGTGAAGATTAATTCTCCCATTAGAATATAAAGATCTAGCATTTCTCAGAACTAATATCAATCCATCCTGTCAGTTCTTCCTCTACTTTGTACATGGCGATGGAATAGATTACTCTCCTTTGAAGACACTCTTCTCATTAAATATTTGTTGAAGCAAATCTCTTGCAGCTAAACTGATTTCTAAATAAAATCATATATCTCATTTCACTAGTTTGAATAATAATTGCAAGGTAAAATTTGGAAGAAGGCCAAACCCATTCACATAGCCCTTCAAAGAAAATTACTGCAAATACTTTACCAATGGTACCTGGCACCATTTAAGCAAATGAAAGACATAGAAAGGAGCCATAAATGTTGCACACAATATGGGGAAAAAAAAAATAAATCTCTGTGTATTAGGAATACAATAGAAGAGCAGTGTTTTTAAAGATAAGTAGCAAATAAAGTTATTGCGAAAGGCAAAGGTTGGCTGCCTGCTGTGATTGTGATGGATCACAGTCCGCAGGAGGCTTCTTTAGTTGGAGAAAGACCGTAGCTAACAAAATTCTTAAATTGTTAGAGGGAGAGAGTGCTCTCACTTTTATTCTGTTCTGGGGAACCCTGGTCTGTTGAGCATCCAGGCATTACTAGCAATGTTATTGTTGCCTGGGCTTGATAAAGAACAGATCTCCCTATTCTAATGGCATGGTGGAATGATTCTAGGAAATCCTTTCGGTTGTAAGTAACTGAAAATTAAAACACAAACACAAAGATCTACCTATCTAAAATCTGAATAAAATATACAAAAGGGTGATTGACTAACACAAATCCTGTCTCAGAGATAATGCAGCCTGTAGATAATAGTTAATGTTGTATAAAAATATAAAAAATGTTACTCATAAAGCTATTTTAAGTGTTAAATAAAACTTGAAAGGGGGAGTGAATTCAGCTATGGGAGAAGGAGGGAGGGTTATATATTGGTGGTGTCTTCCCCAGCTCTCATGAGTGATGTAAGTATATTAAGAACTGTTACTATATAAATATCTTGGCTGCCATACAAGTGCCCTACATAGTGTTTGGAAAGGAGGGAATTGAACAGTGTAGGTGTTGAACTAGCTTTGGATATTTTACCTTCCTTTTTCCCAGGCACAAAACCGCAGACCTAAAAATGATAGATCGTCTCAGAGCAAAGGTGTTTCTACATCAGTATCTTGTTTTTAACAGTGAATGATAGCAGATGCCTAAGGGAGAGTATCATAGGGTGTGCAAATAGCTGAACTTCTGAAGAGAAGTATCACTGGCTTCTAACAGGATGCAGTTTAGGAGTCTCTGGGCAGATGATTTGGTATTTAATATGTTTTTTAACAGTTGTGGTGAATTTATGCAATCTCTTTTTGAACCCTTGATAGCTTTAGCATCTGCAGCATCCTATGACATAAGAATGATGGAAGTATAATTGTCCGTTTTTAGTTAGGCTGTTGCCAGCTTAACAGTTACAATCCTGCACTCCTTTTGTTTTGCATGATATAAAATCCTGTGATTTTTAATTCGTAAAATTTGATATGACACTTTTATGGTTAAAGTTGAGTGCTTGATGTGTACACATGGAACGCCAGGCCTTGTGTATAGGCTCTTATTTACTGAGAAATATAAAACAGAACTCTTCATAAAATCTTCTCAGTTTCAGTAATGTCCAGTTTGTTTACACTTTGTGTTTCTCTTAAAATGGAACCTGAGAACTGCTTATAGCCAGTTTTGCTCTTGGCAGTGTATCTTTTTGTGAAGACCGTGGTGTTCATCCCTGTATATGAATTGTATATGTAAAAACATGAGCATAAAAAGCTTGCTTTTGGAAAGTAATTGCCAAGCTTGTAATTGTTCATAAGAATGAAGAAAGTTTTGATTGAGATTTTGGTGGTTTTGAAATGGTGAAATTTCTCTAGTTGAGTAGCAGAGGACAGGTATTATTCTCATCTTTATCATATGTTTATCCAAATGAAGATGTAGGGCATTCCTGAATAATGTGAAAGCAGAACAGTGTGTAAATGAAATGGCTCTTTCCTATGGTCCATACTGGAACTTTCACTTCATCTGTAAAGAAACAGTGATATAAATCAAATGGGTTTGATTTGCCTTTCCAGACTTGGATTGCTCTGGAGACTGCTGAGGACGTTTCCAGTTTGGTATGGACTTTTCCCTGGCTTGGATTCCTCCTCTTGAGTGTTAGGGTTTGTAGGCAGATCTTTAAAGATGTTTGATGCCTAAGGCAAAGGATCCTTTATGGCAGTGTGTACATACGTGTATATATATATATATATTTTTTTTTTTTTTTTTTTTTAATTTGTCAGGAAATGAGTCTGCAGCTCCTATTGTCCTATTGTCTGGTAATTCTCTATGAATTTAATTAGGTGAAGCAATGAAAGCAGTTGAATTCTAGGAGAGAGATCTAAATAAATGCATTTGAATCTTACAATGACGTGGGAAGCTATGCAGTGAAACTCTGCTATATTGCATGAATGATCAAGAGATAAAATTAAACCAGCTCATGTTACAGGTATGTGATTTGGAACTAAACCATGTGCAGTTTTTCCAAAGTGGAGATGAAGATGTGAAGGGGGGGGGCGGGGAAAGGCTAGCAAGATGGGAGAAGGAATGTGTTTTTTCTGAAGATACCTATAGCAAGCCCTATTATGAATTGTAATAGACCACTATAAGCAAGAATTAGTCTCTCAACAACAAAAACTTTGGTGCACCAACAGGGTTCTACTAAAAGCAAATACATATCATAGGATTAAGTGATAAAGTCCTCTTCCTCTGAGTTACAGGTCTTCCAGAGGTGGATTCCTTCCAGATTTTGCCAGCTCCCTGAGGAGTCATTCTCTCTTCCTTTATACCAGTAGAATAACCCGAACATGTATGAAATCCAATATACATTATTTCCCAGTGTTGCTAAGAGAATTTTTGAATTGGAAAGTCTGTTCACTGGACCTGTAATAAGATTGAGGAAAGTATACTGTATAAAAAAAGTGTAATTTGAGCTCAGTACTACTGCTAGGAGTAGGTCTGTACAGTATTAATCCCTTCCTTTTATTACCAGAAGGTGAAGTACTTCTTTTTATTAATAAAGGCATTGGAAATTGCTTTTTCTTCCAAAGATTTAAACGAGAGACCACTGATTAGAGAATGATGATGTAGCTTGGGAGATGAGGAATATGATTATATGGAAAATTCTTACAATACAGTTTCATTTTCAGTACTGTGTTGGTGGGTTTTGCAATTGTTATTAATACAGAGAGCAGATGACCTAATTAGTGGTTGTTCTGGGCTAAAAGTGACCAGTAATGCTGGAAGATTTCATAGAAGGTAGTGTCCTGTTTTCACGAGAAGCAACAGTAAAGTCTTTTGTCACTGTCATAGGGAGGTTATATTCCAAAAGTCGGATAGTTACTTAATTCAGTCTTCCCCTTCCCCCTTTGGGGTTGTGTTTAAGTACTTCTGGTGTGAGGAAGCTTCTAGCTGGTTTGGAGAGAAAATATTTGTGATTTAATTGTCTAGTGCTGTGGTGCCAGAAAGAGCCCTTGCTGCTTTTTAAATAGTATTGCTCATTGAAACTCCAGAAATTCTGGGAAAGTTCCTTGGTTTGGCTTTGAATCTGTGTCCTTGTTATCCAAGGATGAATGTGAAAACCAGGTAATGACCAGCATTTGTTTATGTTGGGCGGCAAATGAAAACTTTCCTAAAACAATCAAATGACCTTCGTATGGGAAATGATACGATTTTTATAGTGTCTCCATGAGTAGATCTGCTACTAGTTGTCCATTTTTGGTTAAGGAAGATATAATGGGATAGATGTGTTGTAAGGATTTGGATCATACTGATTTGCCTCCAGCTACATTGTCACAGTTTTTATAAATATGGCTGATGGCCCAGTGTCCATACTGATGTGCAGGTGTGCGTTTGTTTTCACTTACCTTGACTTCTGCTTTGATTTGTTGTGTAGACTTAAGATTGCATTGCTTTCTGAGCCTAACAATTGCTCAAGCACTTGGAATAACTTTTCTCCCTTGGAGTATCTTGAGAGGTTTGGGTTGTTGCCTTCTTCACAGGCAGGACTAGTGTGAAAGCACTGAATGAAAGACCTTTAAATGCTGACAATGCTCAGTTCTGTTTCTATTTTGATTGCCTCAAATGACATTTTTGAGTGCAACTCTCCATGTGTGGGCTGATAACAATAGGCCTGAGGTGATGCAGGTTGAATGGAGAAAGACTGGAGAACATGCTGAAGAGTACATGACTTCTTTCAGTTTGTGTCCTTGATTAGACAGACTGGTGTTTTTTAGGGGATGTGGTGTATTTTTTTGTACTTTTTTTGTTTGGGTGTTCTGTTTGGTTTTGTTTTAATTTTTTTTTTTTTTTTTTTTACAATGGTTAGGACAGTTTGTTCCAGTCTTTCTGGTTAACCGTTGTGACCGTATTTCCAGGATGCTGCTATTGTTATTGTCTTTGCTTTCATTGAGATTTACAATTACGCAGTTTTGTGGTATGCCAGGTGAGACTGTGTTTTGTTATTGCTTCCTTGTTCCCTCTGCATCTTAATAGCACATGTAGTTAGGAAAGAAATCTTGGGGTTTTTGTATTGTTTTAAAGCACCTCATTATGTTAACTGATCTAAAAATCTATCTGGAAAATTGCCCCAACTTAAAAGTAAATAACAATTGCATGCAGCCATACTTGGCTGCACAGCAAGATCTATTTTTAGAAAAGGGTTCTGTTCTGTTTTCACTTAATTTTGACGTTCTGGAGTTTTACCTTCATTTGAGAAATCCTAATGAATTTTGGCATCTTTTCCAGTCCTTCCTAATAGATAAGTGTATGTATCCTCTGGATCAGATTTCAGAATCATTTGTGTAAGGAAAGCCCAGCTTATCTGTCAAATAACCTCAGGTATTTCAATAATTCCTAGTGTGTTCGAAGTTCTGCCTGTGCTTGTTTGGTGTTTACTCGAGTGGGGCCTTGGGGTTGGAAAGGTGAAGTAGGCTGTAGGAGGTTGCTGCTATATAAATACAACATACTGAAACCCAGCTGCAATCCCATATAGATGAGTGTTCTGATAAAACATTGGTTTTGGTTTTTAGATGAACCTGTGCCTCTCTAAGTTAACAGTTACATTTGGTTTATGTTTTTGTTGTGCATTAGTTGATGATTGCAGCAGCAGACCAGGAGTCAGAAGTCCCGTGCTTCTCCCAGTTCTACCATGAGCTTCTGTGTTGCCTGGAGATGCTTAATTGTCTTTTACTCAGCAGTAAAATGGGAATAATGCTGTTTTCCTACTTCTTCTAGGATCACTGAAGCTAGAAGAGCACTTCTAGGATGCAGGATAAAAGGTTCAAAGTTCGGGTCACATTAGAAGAAATCATTGTGCAGTTGGAAATGAGTCAAATATTCACTCAGCTGAAGATGATTAGGATAGGTAAAGGTTAAACTAAAAAAGTTGCAGAAAAAGAGAGGACTGAAATAGGACAGGCTAAGCTGCAAATACTGTTATGTGACTCCTTATTTCTTTGTTTTCTTGTTGATTCTTGAGACTGAACTCTTGGCCTATCACTTAACATCTGTAAACCATCAGACACAGCAAAGTAATGATGCTTTAAAATAATAAGACTGGCAAAAGTGCATGCCTGGATGAGGTACCTGTGTAGGGCACGTGTTCAGACATATCCATTAAAGCACTCTTGTAGCTGAAAGATTCCTCCACCTTTCTGTTTTTCCTCTGTTTGTAGCAGAGAGTGAATCATGGAAAGGTATCTACAGTGCTGCTAAATTAGCATATGGTGTGTTGGGAGTTTTGGGAGTTAGGAATGACAAGTCCGTATCGTTCATCCATTGGTAAGGGTGTGTTTGTGACAGAAAGGCTGATGCAGCAGCTTAGTTAATTTTTTTTTTTTTTTTCTCTCCTGTGTAATAGAAAATACATCTGTAGACTTTATCCATAGAGATGCTTTTTGGCCACAGATTTTTGAGTGAAGTTGTGGGAGTTTTCATTTTCACAGTCCCTTAGCAATGTCTGTGTTTACTGAAGCAGTATGAATAAAGCAGGGATGCTCTTTTGTTGAAAAGTCTCATCCTACCTGTTTGGGATTGTTTCTGGAGAACAGAATGCTAATTCCTGTAATCATTTTCTTTAATACCTAACTCAGCTATTAACGCCCCAGATTTATGTTTGAACAGTGTAGTATGTAATATGCAAAATACAATTTATGCATTTCATAGATTTGTTAAGCAAGAATTAAGCATTAAGGTTATGTAGCCTAAACTTCTGCACAGCACTGTCTTAGTTGGGTGCTTAGGTTAAACTAAAGCAGTGCTCTTTTCAGAGAAAGTAAGACTTTAATTCATGATACAGATATGAAGCTGGTTCTTTCATGTAGTCAGCTGTTAATGGGCCTGTTCTTTTCTTGCATCTAGGTATAGGTAGAGACCACAATTGTGAAAAGGAGAATTGTACTTCAAGGCAAAGAGGTGAATATAAAATACCTTAGGTCACAGAGAGGGGTAAGAAAAGTGAAGAAGGTCCTTCCTTTTCATTTTGAGGCTTATCAGGGTTCTGGTGCAGATGTTTATTTGGAAATTTAACTGAACAAATGAAACGTGCCATGAAAAATGCAAGGAACAAAATTTCATTCTTTCATGATAATTTTCTTCGATAGGTTTCTCAGGTTGTGGTGCGAGACTTCCTGGGTGTCACACCTTGAGCTGCTTCCCACCTCTCTTTGTGATGTGTCTTGTTGACCTACCTTCTTCCTTTCTGTTTTTTGAGAGACTTACTCTCTGTCTTCAGAGGTATACTTGCCTTCTTTGAGTAGCTGAGTAAATTCAGGGATCTCTCAGGGATTTAAGTTCGGCAAAAGATGGTAACGCTGTCATGTTTCTTGCCTTGTCCCTCTACCTTTTTGAGTTTTTCTTTCAGGACAAGCTCCTATGGCTATGCGATTGATACTGTGCGTAGTTCCTTAAAGTGAGACTGTTAAGGTTTTTGCTCTCCAGACTCTGATGTTTGTTAGGTGGCCTGTACCACAGTACTCAGATCTTCTCTTTCAAGCTTTTCTTGCAGGGTGTTTCAAAGCCATCTGTTTTAAAGTACGAGTAAGTGATAATAGGGAGGGAAAAGTTGTGGGAGATGCTGGTTTCCATACCAAATAAAACTCACAGAAGTGCACAGATTGTTTGACAGCATTAGGATATCTAGTGCACTTTGCAGCACACTTGCTGTGAACTGACAGCTGAAGACCTTTTGTTCACTGTTTTGGAAAATTTCAGGCCCAGAACTCTGGTCAAAACACTATTCAGACAAAAAACAGTATATAGCCACTGCCTTGAAAACCATAATCTCTCTTCTTATATTAAGGTTGTCAGACTTAATATAGAGATGTCCTGTACTTTCTACTGTTTGAAGGATCAAAGGCTTAAGAAACATGGTGCTTCAAATTGTGAGTTATTTGCCCTAGCACCCATTAACATGGAGCATCTTCTGCAGAATTTTTTTGGTATTTACAAAGTGAGCAGAAGCTTAGGTTTTCCTGGAGTAGGTTTGTTTAGTCTGTATTTGATTCTTTTTTTTTTTTCCTTTTCTTTTTTTTTGTCCTTTCAATTCTGAAATCCTTACTGATGAGTCTTAATTATAAACAAGACATTCCCTCATGCTGATGATAAGTCTAAATCTGCCTTGGGACAATGACCGCTTTCTTAGCATGATGTCAGTGGAAAGCCTGAAAATGCTGCCACACAGCAGCTTGCTTTCTCAGCTAGAAAAGAAATGTTTATTGTCAGTAGCTTGTTAGATCCCTATTATTGTAGAAATTGATTGTATATAGTATAGTCATAACATCCTTCAGTCAAATGCCCTGGCTCTTTGTGGTTATACCTGCAATCGGCAGGGTGTCATTGTGTGTTCATGAGCATATGAAGATGTATTTTGCTGACCCTAGGCCTTGACAAGCTGGAAAGGTCGCTTCCTGCTTTCCACTGCTGGTTTTTGGTGGACGTTTGTGTCATGCAGAAACAAAAATGAAACAAAAGTATTGGTATTATACACAGGTTTTGGGTTGAGACAGGCATATTGGTTGTCAAAGAGGTATTTTTTGTATGTCCTGTCCTGTTCCCCCAGCCTCAGTCATGGTATATGGTTACAGTAATAACCAAAAATGTGTCTGGAAGGAATCTAGCACACTCTCTCCTCTCAGGGGTTTGCAGTCTGTGGGTTTTTTTAAGGCAAACACCTATTGTATGCTTACATTGGTTGGGTCTTTATGGGAATAATATGAAAGGAATCACTGCCATCCTAATTTTTTCATCAGCATTTTATCTCTGTTTTGCTTAGTTGTACATTGTTTTTGTAATAACACACTCCTGTCTCCCTGTGTGAACTTTGTATCTAATTTATTGAGGCAGGATTGTCTTGCATGGTGGATTTTATGAACATGTCATTTCTTGTATTAAATAATTCAGGATTTCGTTGGCGTGCTAATAAAAAAATGCTTCAATAACTTTTGGTTTTGCTTTCAAATTTAATTTTTTTTTTTAGTGTAAAAATGTCATACAAATGCTGTTTCTAGACTGAAGGACAGATTCTCCCACCCCTCTCCCGCAAACCCTGTATCCCTACTAAACTAATTAAACATTCCTTGTGCTAGTTGGCAGATGACACTCTGCAGTGTGTATGTTCAGGCTGTTGGCCTGTTTACTCAGTCCAGGAAATTGATACCATGCCTGAAGTCTGATTTGGGTCTTCTGCCCAAGAGCTTTAGCATCATGGCTTCAAAATAAAACTGCATGAATTCCGCATGTTAATCTAGTGCTCTTTTATCCTGTGAACTACCTGCCTGTTCTCAATATGACCTTAATTCACCCCCTTTCCCAGAAGGAAGCTTGCTCCTTGTGTCTCCGCTTTCCTGTTAAGAGGGATTCCCTCTAGCTCTGTCATTAGCTGCGGGACCGGGATTAATGTTTGTTGTGACCTGATGTCTCAGCTGGAAGGCAGCGTATCAGTCACTGGTCAGGTTGGAGCCAGCTTCTAAAGGTTGACCTACTGCTGCCATATGACACTGCAGGGTTTTGCAAATAACCATGACAGTTCTTCTTCCCATGTGTGCTTATGTAGCTGGCTTTAAATGGGGGGAAGTAGAAATACCGATTTCTGCATAGCTCCTCTGTTATGAACCTGACGTACACAGTGTTCGTGCCATATTCAACCATCTGAAATCTTGTGTATGTTGAGATTTGAAGTATGAAGACTATCTTTTCCTGAAGTTTTAAAGAAATAAAACTAGTAAGTCTAAAGGGCTTTAGTGGACAGAGTGTGTGAAGTCTGGCTGTGACAGTTTGGTATGTGACAGTTTTCTCCTGCTGTACCTGGTAGAGGCTTTCACCAGTCCGCTGCTGAAGGATTAGAAGAGAACGTGTGCCTGTGCCTCATGCAATTTACTAGAATTAGGCTTTTCAGTTTGGTCTTATCTTCATTGTCATCTTTTAAACTGAGATTCAGGACCTTCTTTTGTTGTGATGGAAGTGCAGGTATAGGTCCGTAATGGAGGAGGAGCCTTTCTGACAATACCATAGCGAAAAGTATTTTTTTACTACGATATGTTAAAGAGCATTTACAGGGCAGCTAAAAATGGATATGAAAAGATACTGGGTTTAAGTGGAACTTTTTGTCTAAGTCTGTTGTAGCAAATGTAGCCTTTAGCATAAATTGTCAAATTTAAATAACATGGCTTTGTTAATATATGAGTATGTATTGCTTAAATATTTTTTGCTGAAGTTTTAAAGTACATCAGATCAGCTGAAATGAAGAAAATTGCTGGGTAAATAATTGGATTCAGTTTGCTGAAGGGGCAGGTCAGCTTGCAACAAATTTTCTTCAGTAGGCATAGGTGGAAAGGTGTGTGCTTATTTCACTATAATTTATAACAATTTTTTTTTCAAGGAGAAACTGAAAAGGATTGTTTTCCACTTAGAAAATGTAATAAAAATGAAATGTGATGTTGAGATCAGCTATTTCTAGTGATGTAATTTCAGAAAGTCACCTCAGTTCACTAGCTAAAGATAATCATTCCTTTTAATTAAAAAAAAGAAATTCAGTGAAAAACATCATTAATAGAAGCATATGAATCCAGAACATCTAGTGTAGTATTTTATTAGTAACATTCTCTAAATCTTGTAAAACATGGATTTGTGTAAATGGAATTCTAGTTTCCTTTGAAGCTAACTTGATAGTTGTGAGTTTGGAAGATAATCCTAAAACGTAATCCTTTAAAATATTGCAATTTATTTTTGCTATCCCCAGCAACATTGGTGACATTGGATTTGACTGTTGGCAGTGGTAACTTCTTCTAGGCTGGGTCTTAGAACACTTCAGAGTACCTTATGTACTTGCAGTGTTACATATGGATATACTGTGTGTCAGTGGTGTATATGTGACAATTTGCAGAACAGCTGGTCCAGAAAATGAGAAGGACCATTTATCGTTCTTTAACATCGAATATGAAAATCATCAACCTGAACGTATATCTGGTTAAATTGTGTAATCGCTTAAATGTGAATGTATTATAGCATTAAAGTTAGCAAAATGAAGTATCAAATATGAGGTATAAGCTATGTTTAATTGCAAATTAACATCAGTTTAAGGTTGCTATCTAGTAAGAGGCTGTCTTTCAGAAAAGAAGTAGAAATGCAAAATCGAATTAAAATTGTGTATTTAAATCAAGTTTCCTTGCCTGATGACTGAAATGGTAACTATTCTTGGTTACTGTAAATCATTTTGAATTAACCAGGCCTGAGTATTTATCCATCTGCAGTGGACTGCAGGAAAAGTGTTTTGACACAAAATGTGTTTCACCAGATGTTGACAGATATTTTCAAATAACAAAAAAAACCCCAGATAACAAAAAGAACAAAAAGCAGAATGTTGGTTATGGCTTTTTCTGTGGATCTGAAACATAAGTTTTTTGAAGCAAGGTGGAAATGGACAGGAAGACATCAGATGAGCCACACTTAGTGGCGGTAGGATTGTTGCACAGACTGGAAGCCAGTAACGGCAAATTCTTGTTTTGATGCTGTCTTTCCCTTCAGTATTAAGGAGGATGCTCCAGCTCTATCCCGTGGGGAAGTTCCGTGGTGCAGCTGAGCTGATCTAACATCTTGCTGTTTGTGAAATGTTTCCCTGCACCTAGGTCTTGTGGGTCCTGCCTGCTCCTTTGCGTCAGCTCCAACACTCATCTGACCCTTCAGTGAGTTCATCCAGCTCCATAAGGCCACAGAATACTCCTCACTTTTTTAGTATTTATTTTCTGATGTTTTAAGAAACTGAGTCTGCACAAGGAGATTTCAGACAGGCACCCAGCAGTGAACAGAGGGACGAGGGTGCAACAGGTCTAGGAAGGCAAACTGGAGTGGGTCATAGCGGTAGCAGAGGTTAAGAAATCTTTCTGTGGCATAGGCTGCTTTAAACAGTTTGCTTGTCTTGCAGGCCTGTACCTTTAGTTTCCTCATCTGTTACAACAGGAATCATACTTCATTTTACAGGGTTGCTGAAAAGACTTTGAGATGTGTGCATTCAAGGTGTTGTAAGTGGTGAGAAAGATCTTATAGAAGCAATCCTGCCTTACTGTATACTGAAGGTACTACTACTGTTGACATAAGACTTCGTTTCTCAGGAGATGAGATGTCATAAAGCTGTTGGATTACCATTGATAATGGTAATTCTGCCAGTCACGTTATCAGCTCTTCTGTTGAAGAATGATGAAGCTCTCTTAGTATTAATAATTTTGTGGGAAGAGCAAGGCTATTTGAGTCATTGAAGGTTGCTATGAGAAACCCAGTAGTCTTTCCGTAGGGCATACCAATGTAGTTATAGAAGCTTCTTTTGAAAATGTATAAGCTATCAATTATTTCTAGCTCTATGTCAGAGAAAATAAAACAATAACAGATGTTGAACAGAGTGGATGAACTATGTGTATCCTGATTTTCTTCGCAACTAGATGTGGCCTTCCAGAAGATAGGCTAGGGTTTGCTTGTAGTCTGTTAGATCTCTGGCTGATCTGGGTGCAGTTCTGAGAAGCAGCGATAAAGGGCATTCACTTTCAACCCATAGCAGTTGCTTTGTACTTCAGCTTTTGGCTCTTGCAAGAAGAGCAACAGATTCAAGAATCGCAGAATACGTTGCATGGGGGAATGTTATGAAACTGTAAGCGCCTTGCTGTGCTCTGCTTAAAAATTTTGATAAAATGTTTGAAGCATTGAGAGGGAATAATCCTGTGCTATCTGTAAGGCTGTCCATAAGAAACAAACACTGTTTTGTTGTAGAACTTCCTGGTGTATGTAGTCCCCATCCCAGTGGGAGGCTTGACTGCCCAGCAGAAGATGCTGTCTGTAATCGGATCCGTGCAGCTCTGCATTGCTCTGGTACATCTGTCTAGAATCTAGCAGTGTCTTGCTTGAATTTACTGTTCATATTGCTCTCTGTGAGATGGTTTTCTTCATCTGAAATTAAAATTCGTAAACATGCAAGTACAAACTAAAGCTTGTGAGTTACATTTATAAAAAGCCACATTACTGGTTTCAGTCAAGTGAAATACCAATGTAACATAGTTTTGGGATGTGAGCTTTAGCTTCTCAAGCTTTAATCGACATGAGACATGAGGTGATAGTATTAGCTCTCCAGCCTTTTTTGCTTACATTGGTTACAAGGCTTCAGAAAGTACCTTGCTTCAGCTGCCAATTGTAGTTAAGCAGCTAAAAAGAAAACTGATATGTTATTGATATTTTGCCCTTGGGGGGGGGAAGGGGGGGACGGGATGGACATCCATGAATCTTGTTAATCCTGTGTCCTACCTCCTTGATATCCAGCAGAAATAACAACAACAGAAAAAATTAATATATGCAAGATAATTAAATGGACCAGATAGGCATTGCAGACAGTTCATAACTGTCTTGGAATACCGAGGGTAGGATCTCTACATGGATGGAAATGGGAAAGAAGTTTTAGCAAGCTCCTGAGCCTAATTCTATACTTTGATCATTCTTGAGAGCAAGGTGAAGAAAAATTGGTTTTCTTAGCAGGCCCCTTAACCATTTGGGGTGTACTTGCTTAAGGACTTGGTATCCAGCAAGGATGGAATTTGTTTTATGGTTTTTGTGGTTATCCATCAGTAAAATGTTTACTCCTATTTTTAGTGATAGATTTTGGATGGATTACTGTAGGAGTGACACTGTGGGGAATATTTGGAAGATACAACTGACACACTACAAATCTGTCAGGTGCATTAATTTGTGAAATTATTCCTATATGATAATCATTTTTGGGGGTTTGGCTTTTTCAATATTATTGTGGAACATTTATCCATTCACTGTCCTTGTTACAGTTATTTAAAGATATATTTAAGGTTTGGAACAGTGTATGCTATTTCCTTATGCTCTCTGATGGCTTGCAGTTTTATTAATGCACTGAAATGCTCATCTTGGGGACATTATGGGTTGGTTACTTATCCTTCTTCCAGATAATCCCAGCAGCCTTTCCATATCCTACTTTGACCAGTGGTACAAGCATTACACAGCCCTTACACAAGAGAAATACATTACAATATGGACACAAGGATAATAGCATTGGCAGTAATATGGCTGTTGCTGTGATGGTCTACAGTTATAAGCAAGACAGGATATTTATTTATAATATCTTGTTATATATATTTTTAGAAAGAAATAGGCTGATTTCAGGTGAACATATAATCTTTGGATTATATGCACAGTATAACATTTTTCTTTTTTTTTTTTGTTTCATGTCTTCCATCATTTTAATCAACCAGTTCGATACAGATTTGGTAGGTTGACAATCCAGTGAAGTCAGCATCTGTATCAGGTATTATTTGAGGTCTTAGAATCACATTTTCCCATATTTAATTTAGGGTTTTCATCCTTTTAATACTTAGGAATAGAATTTTTGTATTCTGACAGTGTAATTTCTGTTTGTTCATCAGCTGTCTTTGTTTCATAATGTCATTCAGTAGCACAGTAAGTGAAAACTAATATATCATTTTAGTTAGTGGGGTAGAATTTTCTCAAAATGTCATTCTTGAGTTACTTAATTTCAGAAGCTTTGTATCAGCTTTATGAAATACTCTATGTTTTACCTTTTTGTCTAAGTCGTGTTTGTTTTGTGCATCTGTCTACTACAGATCAAATGTAATGGCTCTTTCAAGCAGATGCTGAAGTGTTGATTTCATTGCAATCTAGCTAGTATAGATAACAAGAAAGCATATAGTTTTCTCCTAGTAACCTCCTGTTATTCTGTGGACTGTGTATAAATACACAGTTAATGAGAAAGTACTGAGGTGTCATGACAGCATTAGGTATTGAAGTAGTATACTGTCTTCTGTTCCTTGAATCTACGAAGAAACTGGAATGTACTGATCCTCTTAAGCTATAGAATTGAAATCCTAAAAAGATTAAAAAGTTCTCATGTAATTTATTTTAATAGACTTTGTAAGCTCAAGGGGACACTGACACTGAAAGATTATGATGTTACCTTGCCAAGCTGATTACCACAAAAAGCAGCAGAATTTTCCTTGAGCAGTTTGCAGACTTTTTCAATACAGAAGAGGAACCTTTAGTAAAGATGTTGAGTTTTATAGAGGGAACAGTCAGGGTGGATTGTATGTTACCAGTTGGTTGGGTTTTTTTCTCTGATTGTTCTGCTGTTTTACCCCTTCACATAGGCATACAGAAGTAGCAGTTAGTATAGTAAATATGAGGTTTTTAGACAGCTGTGGAGGTACTTTGTGAAGTACTTAACAAAAAAATGATTGTACTAAAACAACAATTTTGCCTAAATATATAGTAATTCTAGGCATAGAAGGAAAAAAGCGACTATATGTAAGAGAGCTTTAAAATTTTAGGTCAAAATTACATTATGTGTGAAATGACCTCAGATTGTTTTTATCTTATTACATTTGGCTAGAATCTGCAAACATGACAGAATCCTAAGGAATTTACAGCCATGTTCAAAAAAAAAAAAAAAAAAAAAAGAAAAGAAAAGAAAAAAAAAAAAAATGAGCGACCTGGCAACATTTGCATGAGTGAGGCACGTGTGCAGGAATATGACCTATATTTGTCAGATTTAGCAGAAGCAGCCTGCTAAGTAGCACATCATCTACTAAATGCAATAGTATTACTTCAGTGATATTACTTTCCTAAATCCAAAATTTTCAAAATTAAGTAGAAAATGTATGAAGCTGACATTCTTCAGTTGAATCAATCTTTTCTCTGGCTGTCTTGAAAAGTTTGCCATCTTCAGATTAAGATCCTTGTGCTTCTTGGGAAAGGTGGTAAGGTAAAGCTTGGCAATGGGAAAGAAGAAAATGCAAACAAATAATGCCAGTGAGGTTTTTTTCCACCTGTTTAGTTGTAGGTGTCTTTTGCTTTGTGTGTATGTGAAAGTGTCACACAGTCTGTGTGAATATTTATCTAAAAGGCATAGATTTAACTGCGATGATTAATGTTCCCTTTTGATTTTAATGCTTTGTACATGCCGAATCTGAGCTCTACCAAACAGAAATCTTGTAACCATAGGTTAGGTAAAGATGCATTTAAGGAGGCATTAGGAGTTTTTTGTTAAGGAGAAGAAATAACTGGGTCCAAGAAGTTTGACAGTTACTGCATTTATATAGCTTCCTGGGGAAAAAAAATGAAATAAAATTAATTACAGGACTAGCCTGGAAGTAGTGAGAATATTACTTTAAAAACCCCACAGATTTGCATTTGTTTACTTTCTTAGTGAAACCTGAATGTTCAGTGGAAGAGCATTTTCGTAACTTCATAGAGATTATAGTTAGAAGCAGGCACTATCTGGTAATTGTACAGTGTTAAAAAAATTACATAAAGTCTGCCTATCTTGGGATGTTACCATGTTAAGAAATAGATATATCAATACAGTATAAAATAAATAAATTATATATTAAAAATTATACCTTTGAAAGGCTTGCTCTTTGCAGATTGACAAAGCTGAATAGGAGGAATTGGCATTTCAACTGTTTTTTAGTTAATTACAGAAATGATTTTTATAAACAAAATTTGAGCAGGCTCTTTTTTACATTAATAGCATTAAAGTGAAAAGTTCAGAATTCCTACTTAAAATAATTCATGTGGCCCCTTGAATATACTTGTTCAGTGTTCCTGAAAATCTTTTCCTGGTCATTCCTTTTCATCTGTGATCATTTTAAGACATATTTTTGTATCATATTTAAGAAAATAGAAGACAGTCTTTGGTAGCTCTTCTTCCAGTGAATACCTCTGTATTCAGCAATTTTTACCTATTATTGGCCTCTTAATGTAAAGGTTGTTGTGTCGCAGTCATGCAAGAATGATAGAGCTGTTTGTGGCTAAAGCATGCTGCTGTTTCTTAGCGCCACTTCAGAATTTTATCTGCTTATATCTTTCCTATGTCTAGCAGGAGCATCTGGCCAGGATGAAGAGAATCATAATTGTGAAGACCTCTACAAAGTAAAACTACTTGGACACAAGATTGCTTTGCTAATTTACCTAGGTGCAGATCTGCCTTCCTGCCTTCAGCTTGCCCACCAGAACATGACTCTGCGTAGAGGACGCCTGCTTCTTGCTGGCCTCCTTGCTTCTGTCTGTGCAGGTGACCAGTCAACACTTGGCATATTAATGCAGACAGAGCAGCTCAAAAACATCGTTCACCTAACTTGGCACATATGTGTGCAGCTAATCTCACGTCCTCTGAGTCTTGCTAGTGAAACAACTCGCTTCTGTACAGAAGTCTTTGCTTTGCTGTAAGCATTTATTTAAAGCTCCTGGCTTTTACAAAGGCCTCTTTAGTGACTCTCACTTGTCAAGGTTGCCTCTCTAAGCAACCACTCTTTGAGTCTGTCTGTATTCATGCTATTATGTGCCTCTCTTAACCCAGAGACCTTGGCCCAGCCTTCCAGAGCCTTGAGGAAAAAACATGGAACTTGAAGCAGAAGGGGACACGTATGGGGAGGTGATGAAGCTGCTCCTTAGCTTTGCATCTCTTTTTTGTGAGGGCAAGAGTATCCCTCCTCTGCATCTAGGCCTCTAAGCAGTGGTTGTGGGGTGCCTGTGAGTCCTCCAAACACAGGCTGAAACCTTCAGTTACGGCACATTTGAGGGACACTCAGGACTAGATTTAAGCTCTTGGTCCCAAAGGCAAAGACTGAGAAACTCGAGTTTTTTGAAAACTGCAACTCTTGTATTTTTGCATTCAAATAAATAAATAAATGAAGAAGTATCTTCAACTCATTGAAGGTCTCCTGTGTGAGAAGTGCCTTGCTTCGCAGCTCTAGCCGAGCAGCCTGTGGTGAGTGAGGGACTGCGCGGTGGGAAGCTCATGCACACAATCCACTTCACACCTGTGATGCTGCCTGCAGACATCGCCAGGAGCTCCCTCCCCGCAGGCTGACGCAGCATCCCTCCCTGCCGCAACGCGCTGCGCTCGGAGTGCTTCGCAGCGATGATCAGATTTCTAACTGAAGTATGTCTTGCTGTTCAACTGAAATAATTCTTATTTATGAGGCTTTTCTGAATTTTAAAAACTGGTAGCCTCTATAATTTTCTCCCTTCATCTCCCCCTCCTTTTTTTGTTTTGTTTTTGTTTCCAGTGTTGCAGTGCATGTGTCGCATACAAAGGTGGATTGGAATTTTCGGGGAGAATATAAAAACTTTAATGAATGATCATAAGAAAGTATTCAAAGAGCCTGTGGGCAGATACTGGAGATAATTAGGAACTAGCTGGAACTGCTGCAGGCTCAAGGGATGTTTGCAGGCTGCAGAACGTTCCTGTGGGAAAGAAATTGCTCTGTAATTACAGGCAAGGTCAGTGCAGTCAGTTCAATGGAAAAGAGATGGTGAGAGCTGGGGCTCCCTCCCTGGAAGATCCTTGAATGTCATTAATGAGACACAGTTGTTACCACTTTTTAAGTAAGTGTCCCCTGAAGTATACATGGTATAAGCATTCTCTGTGCTGTGAGGATTGCAGCCCTTCCTTGAGAGAGAAGATTGACACTTGTAAGTGAAGGGAATTTCTTGGTCGCCCTTCGTATTTCTTTTAATCTCTAAAGATTTTGAAAGTGTGTTTCAGTGGTGTAAATCTCCAGTTTGTTTAAAAGGCTAATACATGTTATTTTACAGTTTTCTTTTCTGAAACAGGTCTTTCAACATCTGTCTGAAGTATTTCAGCCCACTTCAATTTATTTGACAATGAGGCGTGTTTTCATGGCTGATGGGTAACTTTGGCTCCAGGACATTGTGGTAGCCATCTTAAATTCATCCTCAAGAGACAAACTTTGCTTCCCTCCCTTCTGAGGGCAAACCCTTGACTTCAGAAATACTTGTGTGCCCAAAGTTTGTCATCAGAAGCCTTCAAGTGGCAATATCAGTTGCAAGTACTTCTCCCTTCTGTTTCTCACTTGTGTTGAACAGCTCCATCTTCTCCATTTGCCAGTGCAGCTGAATGTGGACTGTGCTGGGACTGTGTCCGCGATTGATTCAGCTTAAAAAAGAAAAAAGCTTTTGAGCACAGTTCAAACTGATTGAAACCAAGGCTGCTGTGGTGTCATACCTCCCACCACCTTGCTTACGTTGGCAATAGTGCTGCCGCACATATGTGGTGAGTTCGCTGAGGGAAGCTCCTTTAAAATCGATAGCGGTTTTTGGAGGGTAGGTTTTTGGCAAGGTCAGCTTTCTGAACTGCACAATTGGAAGAGTGCTGGTGCTTCTGCTAGGAGAAGCTGGAGGGGTATGGCTTGTCACAAGGGAAGCTGAGAGTGCAGCTGAATCTAACAAACCAGATTTATATTGGTTAAGCTTTTGTGAATCTGAATTTCTGAAATTTTTAATTGGATCATTTCTCTGGTGTAGTTCAGAGTGTAGCACCTTGAATGATCATCCTGGCTTAAGTGAGGGGTATGATGTGCCGTGCTAGAGGTTGAGAAAGAAACAATCAGAGCGAGCTGCGGGAACAGAAGTATCTTCCATTTGTCTTGCAGCCGAATGCGTTGTGTTGTGAAGTCTAGCCTTCCATTATTTTTTCTGGTTTGCTTCCCGCCATGTAAGCATACCAGATCTAGCATTATTTGAGTCAGAAATTTCCCATGAGCATGTTTGACCAGTAACTGATCAAAGGGACTTGCAGCAGTTCTTTCACAAGTGGATATAATATTTAGTCACCTAAAGTGTATAGTTGCTAAAAAAAGTATTTAAAAAACCAAACCAAAACCAGACAAAAAACTACAGCTGAGTTAGGTGTTCTCTTTCCTGCATGTTTTGGTAGGTTCTGTTTATCTCAAATATCCTTAGTTTTGAGGCTGAGTCTGTTCTGCAGTGCTTGTGTCTTTCCTCACTTCTTTTCCCTGCAGAACTGTTTACCTCACTTCCTTCATTGGCAGGGTTTTTAACAATTTACTGTGTTTCATGTCTTCAGTTCTCCATCTTTTGGAGACTGTGTATAAATTTAGCAACTCACAATTAATAGCTTCTAACAGTTTGCTTAACTGTAACACCCTTGGTGTTTTTCTTGAAAATATGTTTTCTGAAGGCTTTTTAACACTTGTTTCTTGCTGGCTTTTCATAACTATATGCTTATTTAATCTGATGGTGTAGCATCAGCATTGGAAGCGGAATATATATAATAGTTCCAGAAATAATACAAATATTTCCCTTATTTTTCATATGAGACAGCTATACTTGAAAAAAGATCTTGCAGTTTAAAAAACGTACACAACATACATATATTGCCTTCTGCCCTATTACGAGAACCCAGGGGGGTCATTCAGCACATCAGAAATGCCGACCAGCTGCTACTATTTTTTATTTTCACTTCTCTGAGAGTGTGATTTGGTGGAGTAGATGGTTGTAAGTTTGTCAGAGTATTGCGCTGAAATAAATTTTGTCAATATTCACAATGAATCACTGCTGAACAGCCACTAATACAAGCTTTACTTCTCTCAGTCTGCCAACACACACATTTTTCTGTCAGTTTTGTTTGCTTAGTTATATATAGGTGCATGTAACTAACATTAGTGTCTGTATTAATGGGCTGGTAGTTATTATCACAGTGCCTGGTGTTACACCTTTGCTACATACCTGTTTCTGTGCAGCTATGCTGCGGTTACAGGTCTTTTACATCTCTGAGTAGCGTGACTGACTGTCTTGCCCAGGCCATGCAGCTGTCCCCAAGTAGGGGAACAGCTTCTAGAATTACCCAAGGACAAGCATTATGGAGAGAAAACCATTTAAGAACAAATGGAACAAAAATCAAACATCTTTGTTTTTTTCCTGTCCACGCTTCTTTCATTTTTCTAGGGGTGAAGAACATTTTTACAACCACTGGTTAGCTTATTGGTATTTGTTTAGAGTGATGTCCTCCAAATTAGTTTTTTGTTGTTGTGTAATATGAAAGAATGGTGTTAACCTCCATGACTTATACCACAACTGAAGGTGAATAAAGCAAAAATAATTAGAAGAGATGAGTGAAAGAAGAGGAAAACCTGTACTTACTCAGGTCAAAGCTACATTTTCTCCCTATGGAATTGGCCCTTTTTTAATGGAAGAAAAGTCCTTTTACTTCCAAACCAGTTATCTTTTCTTGTATGTACTTCAGCCTTTTAGGAGTTGAGTAGTTAATTTTGTCAAATAATTTTCTTTTCTTTTGGACGGGATTATTTAATAATTTATGTTACTTTATAAGTTGGACTAGATAAATTAACAAAATGTGTCATCCTGCTAGCTTCTAGGCCTGTAGTATTTATCCTGTAATACAGTGACTGCGTTACAGAATGTGCCAATTTTGTAGAATAGTGTTCTGCGGTAACCTTGAACGTTACTCCCACGGTCACCATTTAATAGCTGGTGGGATCACCTGCCCTCAGCTTGTGCAGAACCAGTTGTGGTTTGATCCTTCAGAACAAAATGCAAGTTTGTGGTCTCGCATTTTTTTAAAGCAGCTTGCTATCTTCGTGGATACTGGTGTGTATTTTTTTTCCTTCTTAGGCTGTAAAAGGAGGGAAGACTGCAGTTTCCCTTGACCTGATGCAAGTTTGACCGGAAGGAAATCTGGTTAGGCTGAAAAATCCTGAAATCTGGTAGCCTGACTTTTCAAAAATTCAGTAGCTTACATTTCTTTCCATAAGATGTTTGGGCAGTCAGAATCCTCAAAACACAGTCTCTGAGTCCTTTTTTGTTTTGTTTTGTTGAAGATAATAATTTAGAAATAATGTATATTCACCTGAATTTTCCTTCTCTGCTTTCCTTACTCTCCCTGTCTCCTTTTATCCTCACCTTCAGATGCTCTGCTCTGGAGCCTTGAAGAGTGGGGTTTTGAATAAACATAAGATGCTGAAGAGCTTGCTGCAGCATTGGTACACTTGGCTGTGCATGACTTCTTTCTGTCAACAGAAGAGACACCTCAATGAAAGATGCATGAGAACAAGCAAATATTTTTCTGGTTGTCCAACTGTGGCTTAACACTTACACTTTATGTAAGTTAATGGAAACAGTTAGGAGAGAAAAATGATGAGTTAAATATTGACACTAAAATATGAGAGCCACTGTTAATAAGCTCATTTTTAAAAATTAATACCTAAACTTGTTTCTGTAATGTGGAAACATAACTTGTTGGTGCTTTTGAATTTGAGAAGAGCTGTGCTTTCAAAGCCAAATCAAATACTTGTGGATCCTTCTTTCCTATGTCTCAGGTCTAGTATGTTTTTGTCTCTTTAGGTATCTGTACTTAAGAAACATTTTGCATCACTGGGCTTAGACTGAAAACAATATTAAAAGATGAGTTCAAGTAGCATCTCCCTTTGTTAAAGGGAAAATCCTGAGCAAAAATATTTTCAGCTGCCCTTTAAGTGAGAGTGAAAGTAGGTAACTGCAGTTTGTTGATATTTAGTGTCCTAGTAGTGCTAGAAATAATTCACCAGCAAAAATAAGTATTTTTTCAGAATCCAGTGTACTTCTATGATTAGCCCTTGCCCTGCTCTGAAAGAAAAGGTGCATAAAATTTGATTATAAAAAATATGCAGGTAGAAATTTAGTTTGGATGAGTTTCATCTGAAAGGCCAAGTCCTCTTTTATGTGAGGAGCACAAACTGAATTCAGACCAGTGGTAAGATCGTGCAAGTAATACCTAGCTCTTCGATAATGCTTTGTATCCTAGGCTCTTAAACATGCTTTACAATAGAGGTAGTAGCCATTACCCTGGTGTTTCTTGGTGGGGAAAAAGAAGGCAAAAAATTTGGTTTAAACATGTGAAAAAGAGCAGAACTGTGGGACTGCTGTAATAGCAGAAGAAGGGAAGCTGTCTAAATTAGTTACTGATTTTCTTGAGGGAAGACTAGCATCTGGATCTTTTAATTAGGTTGTTTCTTAGGAAATACCGGGTGGGTGGAAATGAAGGAAAGGCGACTGGAAAGAATTAAATCTTAATATATAATGTATGTAATCTTAATTCAGCCTATCTTTTGAGTGCTTGACACTACAGTCTTAAAAGTATTTTTTTATCTTGTATACTGAGTCGAAGTACAACATAAAGGAAATGTTGACCCTCACTGATATAAAGGTAAAATGCTCTTTTAGGGTGTATTGTATTGAGAGAGAGTTGTTTGAATAATGACTGACTTTATTCCTTTTGTGGTTATTTTAGATTTTCATCTCTCCCTGTCCAGCATTCCTAATGCAATTAGGACATTTTTAAGAGGAAAAGCCTTTGGTTTGTCTAATCTTGACAGTGATGGTAAATGGGACTCAAGTGAGAGAAGGTTGTTGGCCAAGATAGAGAAGAGTCCTTTTCTCAAACTTTATTCACTGCATACAAATTAACGACAGAAATTACATGCAGATTTTGTGCAAAGCCACTGCATCTGTATTGTCTGTGTTTTAAAATCCACTAAGTCATGGTACTTGCACAGTTCAAACAATTCCGTTCAACGCTTACCTCATGCTGCTCTGACTGATGTTTTGGAGACTTTCTGTTTTCTCAGTAAAACAGGGTTTTTTTGTTTCTCTGTAGGATGAGTAAAGGCTTGCATCATAATACACATGCTGCTAATATAAAATGTCAACTCCTGAATGCAGATGTTTGTTAGGAAGACCCCAGTGGGTATGGAAAAAAAAATACGCTTGACAGGATCAAGTTTGCTTATGGGATAAGCACAGAAATTCTACTTCAAACCATTGTGTTCTGAAAGTTTTTCTAAATTTTCCTTTATATGAACTTTCTTTGGACTGTAATTGAGACGCACCATAAATCTGGAAAGTCTAGGTGGCATTTCTCATATCCTATGATGAAAAAAATCAGTAGCAGCCATTATTTTTAAATCTTTGGTTAATTGTAATGCTGAAAAGTTCGGGTAGTGACTCACCAAACCTCATGGGCAGTGTTCCTGATAAGTGTTCTAGCCAAACAGCGTTGTAAATTACTTTATGACTTTGCCTTTACATCTATAAATCTGTTTTCTTATCTTTTTACTCTTTTTAAAAAATTCTTATTGGTTACATCTATGCTAGACTGAAAAAAGTGGTTAATTACTCAAAATGTGAGGTTAGTACAGTGCCATATGTAATGTAAGACAACACCATTTTTACAGCTCTGATGAATGTCACGAATGCAATTCTTAATTTAAATGAGTTCTTTTTAGCAGTAACTGTATAGCTGCAATAACTGTGCATATGTGTGTGCACTTCAGACACAACTTCTGGAATATCCTGGACAGCCTTTTGCTTGGTCTCTCTTCTACTCTGTTTATACTCTTCTGTATATAACTGACTTCGGGGAATATTTTCCCCCTTTTTCAAATGGAGATTTTGAGTAGTCTTTAAAATTCATCTGTATTGATTCAAACTTCTAAGCTTTAATTCTGGAGTACCTTAGATCTCTTTAAAGCAGTAATTCAAGCCCTGGAGGAATCTTCTCAGTCTCCTTTGAGACTGTTGAGTTTAGTACTGTACTTTCATGTTTGGAGCATCTTTCGTATGAGGAAAGTCTGAGAGAGCTGGGACTGTTCAGCCTGGAGAAGAAAAGGCTCAGGGAGATCTTTCTGACATGTATAAATACTTGATGGGAGGGAATGATGATGAGGGGGCCAGGCTCTTTACAGTAATGTCTAGTGACAGGACCAGAGGCAACAGGCACAAACTGAAACACAGGTGGTTTCCTCTGAACATCAGGAAACACTTTTTCACTGTGAGGATGACCAAGCCTTGGCACCGGTTGCACAGGGAGGTGGTGGAGTCTCCATTCTTGGAGATACTGAAAAGCTGCCTGGATACAGTCCTGGGCAACTGGCTGTAGGTGACCCTGCTTGAGCAGGGTGGTTGGACCAGATAATGTTCAGAGGTCCCTTCCAACCTCAGCCATTCGGTGATTCTGTTTGTGCGCCTCTGGTTCTACCTCTGTCACCTCTGTCACTGAGACCCTTCCCTGCTCTCACTCAAGGTCGTAGAATCTTTAAGAGTTTGCCCCAGTGACTGTGGCCAAAAGAAAGTTCTGTGTTTTTCCCCCGTAATGTATCTTCCTGGATACATTTCATTAGTTATGCATGTCAGTTGTGAAGAGTTTTGGGAACTTTGGAAGTGAAAAAGATTTTGTAGTTCATATTTGTGTATCAAATACATATGTGTGTGTGTCTGAGTATTGCATACATAACATAGATATTTTATAGGAGTCCAATGTAAAATCCTTAATCGTAATGCTGTGATTACTGTTAACAATATTCCTTGTATCTTTAAGTTGCATTCTGGCTTAGTTTATTCACTTTTTTTTTCTTTTTGTGTATGTGTATTTGGTTTGTCTTGCAGAGTTGGAAGAAGCCAGGGATTTCAAGCTTTGAATGACGGGCGTCTTACAAGATTACCACAGCTAAACTGAAAAGGCAGATGCAGCTCTGAGTACCAGATTGAGTGAGCTGGTGTGTGCACTCCATGTACATGAAGATACACATGTTTTTGTCATCCCATAGACTTACTCTTGCATATTCCTAAGAGCTTTGCAATTGATGAAAATTAATTTGAGGACCAGATGGAGCACCTTTACAGCAAAAGAATCAGTAACCCATGGAAAGACACCTGCCAGTAATGTTCAACTTTCCACATGGTCTTCACGGGTGAAAAAAGTTAGCAAGAAGAGGAAGAAAAAACACCCTCTGCACAGAAAAAGCCTGACAAATACCTCCACAATCTCAATCAGTAGCTGTGAGGGAAACAGAAGAACACAGAGGGTAGAGGAAACTGATTTTGTTATTGCAGAGGAATAATGTATGGTCATTGGCACATTTTACTTTGGGCTCCATAGATTGTGAATGGACTAATTGTGACCATATGTTGAATAATGATGACTGGAAGTAAATAAGTTGAGGAACTATGGGACAAGTCTGGGCGTTGAACTGAGCAAACCTCGTTGTCCTTCTTGAGTTAACCAGGTCATCAAACTTGCATATTCTTTCTCCCTCTCCTTTTTCCTCTTTTCACTTAGTGTGGTATAAATACGAATTAATTGAGCTCATAAATGTTATTCAAATAAAACAATTGGAATACTTCATATGTTTCCTTCTTGTACAGCTGCAAATGTTGTGTCTGGAACTATGAATCTGTGCTGTAGACAAGCATCAAGAAGGAAAGATCCAATCAAACAAGCAAGGAAAATACCTAGAGAAATAGCGAACCCAGGAAGTCAGATTTTTAATGCTGCTTCTCTTTCTTTTTTAGATGATTATATTTCTTCCTTCCTTGAATTTTAGAAGATTTTGAAAGAGTGCTTACTTGATGTGCTTTAATTCTGGCATTTGTTTTTTACAGTAGGATGAAAAGTCTGTGATTCCTTGTAGCAGAAAAAAAGGGAAAAGTAAAGGAAAAACAGCTTGACATTTTAGCCTGTTTCAGAGGAGAGAGAACTTCATGGTTCACCTGAGGCAAACTTATCTGCTTTGAAAGCTAAAAGCTTTAGAGCATTTTTGATTCTGCTATAAATGAAGAGGGGGTTTCTTTTTCATTCGTGTGTGGCAGCAAAAAGTGGGAAAGCAGGCAAGATAGCGTGATAAACAGTTCAGGCTGTGTTGGGTCTCTGGTGGAAAAAAAGTGCTGCAATGAAAATTGGATTGGCTTTGGATTGCAAAAACTTGTGAGTCCAACGAGCAGTTCAGTACCAAGAGGGATTTCCCAACTGGCCTGGCACACCAGTGCCTGCACAAGTTTGGGTCTGTTGTTTCGCACGGTTTGTGTGCCTTTTTTTCCCTTTATGCAATCTCTTTCAGCTTTAGCAGCAGAAATACATCAAATGGAAAAGATATGCCAGAGGGCAGCTTGGAAAAGATGAATGTCATATATGTACATATATATGTATGTACGTGTGTTTAAATTTCTGCAACTGAACTTTTGAAGAAAATCTGACTGGAGGAAATCTTAAAAGCCTTAAGTTACTTGAAACCTACACATTTGCAACTCTTTGTCTCTGGAATTGCATTACGCTAAACTGGAATCTCAGGCTGTATAAAGATTATATCAAGTTGAGCAAAAAGATGACTTAACCATTTCTTGAGCGCCTCTTATGAAGTAGCTGTTTCTCCAAAGGATAAGTGCACCCTCACTCTACAGACTCAAAAACAAAAATGAACCTGAATTTTTTTTTAAATGTTACTTTTTCTTAGCCAACTGCCATCATCTTTTATAGAGGAATTTTTCACTATGCATTTGGTGGATATTTATAAACACTGACCCCATCCTCCTCCCTTTCAATGATCTATCCCAGGTCAGTCTTATCAATTAAAAAAAAAAAAATTGATTTAAATTTTGTGCACTAGACATATTACTTTCTTATGTCAAAAAATAAAATATTTAAAAAGCATGTATGCAGCAGTGGAACATGGGCCTGTTCTTTGCAGCGATTCCGACATCCTCTGCCTCTCCTGGAAAGGGAGAGTCCCCAAAAGTGAGAAGGAGAAACCAGTATGCAGGAGGCGGTACTATGAGGAAGGCTGGTTGGCAACAGGCAATGGCAGAGGAGTTGTAGGCGTCACTTTTACTTCCAGCCATTGCAGGAGGGACCGGAACACCCCTCAGAGAATCAACTTCAATTTGAGGGGCCACAACAGTGAGGTAAGCAAAATGTGTGTTATACTTTAAAGGAAACAATAGCAGTCTGTTTGGTTTTGTGGGTGGGTTTTTTTTAATATTTCTGCTTGAAATTTGACAGCGCGGTATGAAGGAGGCTCAAGACTAATCCGAATGTGATTGGGAACTGTTGGAGTCTTTCTAGTAAATTAAAGCTCATGAGGCTGATGGTGGGGAGGTGCACTGGAAATGGGTCTAGTTTTCGTTTGGCCTGTTTTCTCCTTCACTCCCTGTGCCTCCCAGTTTTCAGGCAAATTCAGTAAATGCATGCCAAGGGAGTTAAGAGTTGTGATAGTTGACCGCTTTTACACAGTATTAACGTCTGGCTTGGAAGACTGATGAAAAGGCAGGGGAGTGGGAGAGGAGCTCATTTGAAGTCTGCCAGTTTTTCAGAAGCTGCAAACTGGAATGGCCTGTGGGAGGGGATAGCTGTCATCTCCAGAAAAACTTTCAATTTTGTTAGAAGAATGGGCAATTGGGACTTGTCAGAAAAATGTTAAGATGCCCTGCAGTAAAATGCTGTAACTTCAGAGTGCAAGACAATGTCGTGACTACAGTGATGCAAAAACTTTTCCATTCATCTTTTCTGAAAGGGATAAATCTGTTGGCAAAAGCTGCTATTTCAGCTGTGCTTTATCATCTTCCTGGCACGTATTTCTTTCTCTGCATAATGCTTCATGGAAAGTGCAGATGATGCCCAGTAGCACACAGAGTATCTTGGACAAGTGGGAGGACTTAGTTTGTTTCTGCTTTTTAGTTAGGCTTTGTTTGGATGTGCTCTTTCAAGAGAATCTGTCCAAATCAAAGCTTTGCTTTTAGGTTAATGCGTGGAATGACATTGTATGTACTGAAATTAAAACCAAAGATACAATGTGGTTTTTCTTCTTTGTGCTATTTACTGGTTGGACTGTAGTAAATATTGCCCTTTTGACATAAGCGGCACCAAAAATTTAGAGGTGGGTAGATTTGGTTCCTATGTAATATTAATAACAATGCTCTTTTTAAGGGGAAAAAAAGAAGCAGGGGATAAATATTTAGTCTTAAATAATTGCTTCCTCACACTTTGTCTATGTGCAGGTGCATGGATGTATTGTAAAGTATATAGACTTTTATATTTATCGTCGAGAGGCAGAATTTACATGTATATATTTCTGTCAGGTTCATTCAAAAAAGAATAACCACCTTTTCCCAAAGGGAAGAATGATGTTTGAATCCAGCATTTTGTTTTGAACCCTCTCTAGTTGTCAGTAGAATTTTCAATTGCAAATTGCATTTTGTTTTTGAAGTGTGTGATACAATGATTGCTTTTCATTTCTGCATATTTTCTTCTCTTAACTTTTCTGTGAAACCTGAGCACCTATTTTTATCCTTTTGCATAGTATGTGTCTTGGAAACAATGGAGAAAGTGCTGTTTATGGGAATGTGAGGTCTTGTTGCAGGACGTGGAAATACAAGATTAGGTTTAAGTATGTGCCAGTTAAGTGGAGAAGATGCTGATGTGCATACTGCCCTTTGGTTTTCATGGGTTTTGCTTTGTTTACTCAGTTGGCCATTAGATTCTCTTTCTGGGTCACTGCATCCTTGCTGTGTGGATTGAGCTGTGGTGTTGGCACATCCTTTCACCTAACAGTGATTGGCACGAGAGGGACTATCAAATGAAAGGAAAATGTTCTGAATGAATTTTTTTTTTAATTTTGGTGCCTAAAATGTGCTGGGTCAAGCTTGTCATTAATAAAGGGTTGTGTTTCTGTAAATAATCTTCCTGGTAGCAGGAAATGTGTGAATGATCAGAATAGAGACTGCCAAATAATTTCTCTGCATGCCATTACAAAACTGGTATGGTGGGGTTGTACCGCAGGAAAAGTGGCTTTAGTGCAGCTAGCTTTCCATTATGAGTCTGTGGCTGCTATCAGATTTTGCTGCTGGCATATTTTTTTGAGCATCGGTGTAGATGAAAGTTCATCCTTACAAGATGATGTGTTATACAACGTGCTTCACCGGGCTTACTGAATCCTTTTGTAGGAGAATCCTACCAATTTTGATAGGAATCAAACTGTAATACAGGATTTGTTAGTTGTTAAAGGTGTATAGTTCAGTAGACAACAAGATATTTTTACTTTAGAAAACACCTTTCCTTCTAAACCTTTCCGTTGAAAGATTTTTTAAAAGAATGAAAATGCGGAACATCACCGCTTATTCCTAATATTTGCATAAGAAGTAGTAAATGTTTTATTTTCCCATTCTTATGTTAAAAAGCAAGCCAACAACCACGTGTCTTCTGTATACCAGGTTACACAATGGAAAATGCTAATTTTGCACGTGTATCCTGGTATGTGTCTGATCAAAGCTACATTTATTGTACAGAATGTGCCCAAAGGAATGTAACTGACTCAAAACTTTAAGAGCCTGTGTGTTTCACTGACCAGTTCTAGGACCACCTTTTATTATCTTGTTCCCAGAAATGGTGATTTAGACCTCTGTGTTTTTCTTGGGGGTAAAGCTAGGGTGACAAGTCAAATTTATTGGTTTTCTAACATACATTGCTGCTTTAATATTAGTATGCATTCAATTACGAAGTGTGAAATGCGGGTAATGAACAGAGCAGAAGAGTGAAAATACAGAAGCTAAATGCTTTCCATTTGGGGTATAATTAGCAATATGCAGTGGGCAGAGCAGTACATTGTATTTCAGTTTTAGGGTGAAAATCTGGAAGAGGTAATGCGGCAGTGCTGTGCTTTTGGCAAGAACGTGAGACTATTTTTAAGTGAGTCGTGAAGGTGGATGCTAGTGATGTATTTTTGCAATGTTTTTATGATTGCTGAAGAGATTCACTGAAACCTTCTTTTGGTACACAGTTACTTTTTCGACTCTAATAGCATGCCTGTAGCATATCAGAACAAATAAGGATGCAGAATCCCCAGGACTGAATTACTGACACACATGTTGCAGTGGTGGACTTGCATGATTCATCGCATTGAACAGTAATTGAGAATGAAATGCTTTGTAGTGTAAGCCATGCTTGTGTTTTTACAACTGCTTCAAGGTTGGTTTTCAGAGTTTGCAGCTAAGAATTGGCTGCCATATTATTTTAATTAACAATCTCGTGTTTTTTATAGTTTCTGAGGAGAACTATGGGGATTAAAATAAGCATATTCCATTTATTCTGTGGCAAGATGTGAAAATAGTGTTTTTGTGATAGATTTTTTTTGTTTTAACTTTGGCATTGTATTTACAGTCCTGAATCTCGTTTATGTAAGGCTCAGCATTCTAAAAATGAAAATTTAAATAGTCACATATCAAAGGCAGCAGCAACTTTGAAGGGGAAGGGGAAATGTGTGTTACACAGCAGCTGTGCAGCTACAGCGTGTTTCACATGTTGTAGGAACACGTTGCATCTCTGACCATGGGATGGGAGGTGTCTCTGAGGGTAGGTAGTGGATGGAGCAGATGTGCATGACTGCAGAGGCACGTGGTTCAGTTTGGCTTTGCAGCATCTCCCTTGGTGTGGGAGGCTGGTGTTCGCTTGGTTTCTTTCTTAAGTCTGGCAGGAAGATGGGCCATTGTACCACAGCGTGGGAATTAGCAGCAAGGGAGCAGAGGTGCAGTGGCCTAAAATACCTTCCCCTCCCCTGGATGTGTGAATGCAGTGCTGTGCAGAAATTAGAGTGAAATTCAAAAGTCTTTGATTTTGACCTAACTTGACTTTCCTTGGCTGCACTGGGAAACAGTGTTAGAAAAGTAATTGAGCACATTCCTTTTATGACTCTTATTATTTCTTGATAAATTAAGGATTAAATTAAAAATATCTGGTCACTTCAGCAAGGTCAGGGTTTTACCCAGTGTGAGTAGTAGGCTCTGAAGCATGCCAGGCTGAATATATTTTTTATAATACCATGGAGACACTGGCTCTCAGCGTCGGATCCATCCTAAGGTTTCTGGGGAGAGATTTCAAGGGGATCTGTGAAAGATATTTAGAAAAAAAGCCCAAACTTATCCTCAATGGGCTTCGATTAGCCTTACAGGGATCTTCCCTTCCAGTCAAAGATTTACAGGAAATCTGCGAGTCAAACTGGTTGGATGGTGCTGCTGTAGGTATTTCTTTTAATGGGTTCTGTTGTGTCTAGTGTATTAAGAAGGTAACAGCTTCTATGGCACTTAATATTTCTCAGATTATTAGTGTTAAAAAGTGTTTTGCAGGTGTATATTTTCTTTTCACTGGGCTAACTAAAAAGACATCTTTGATATATTCAATCAGATTCAGTATGCTAATTGCTGGACTGAAGCATTAAAATCTAACACAAGAATATGCAAATTCAAATGCAGTGAATTAGGTAACACATTGAATACATTGTTGGGTATATCCAACCTTTTTTACTGTAAAGATAAATTGCTCACTTATTTACATTTGAGCATTATTTGAGTGTCCTAAGTGCATGACTACAGCTGCAAAACCCACCCTGTGTTGTTTAGCACAGGATTTAGAAGTAGATAGGGACATAAACATATCCCAGCTGGACTGTCAAATGAATTATTTTTAGTTACAGCTTTTCAAAGGAATGCTGTCCTTTAAAAATATTCAATAAATGTTGCTTTTCATGCTACATTAGTTATGGAAGTCTGCACAGTTCTTGGGTTTGTTTTGTTTTAGAGTGCAAGGAGGTCACAAATCGTTTTTCCTGTTTTAAAAAGAAAGCTTTTCTTTATTCGGTCCACCTTTTTAGGCTTGTATATGAGAGTTCTGAGCAAATCTGGCATAGCAGATTCTTTCCAGAAGTTTGTTGCTTGCATAGCAAATAAATTTTAAAACCCAAACAAATAAACCTTTTCAGTAGTGTTTCTTGCTTTTGAGTGTCACTGGTAAGAATACAGAAAAAATACAGAAAAACTTTTTTTTTTTTTTTTTAAACTTTGTTTTAATTGTAACTGGCATTTTAACCTTAAATGTGATTTTCATTATGATTCATAGACAGAAAAAACAAGTCACCACATGAGTCTTGACGACATGAGTACCTTGTGTCAAATGCTGCCTTCAGACATGGCTGGAATAGTTGTTACTGGTGAACACTTAAGAAATCTTGAGGTAGAGCGATACCATAGCTATAGAAACCTCAGAGGTACAAGACATACACTGATGTAAACTGCAGTGGTACTGCAGATCTTCTCTCCTGTTTTTCTGTCACTGCACAGAGAAGACAGGACAAAGTTTGTTGGCAGAAATACTGTCTTTTTGTTAAAGCAAGCTTGTATAATTGGAAAAGACAGACAAGCTTTTGGGCATACAAGGTTCTGAAGAAGGACTTGTGTTTCTGAAAGCTTGCCTAGGTTTTACAACCCTGCTAGCTGATAACAATGCTAAATGTGTCTACAAACTATGCCCTTCCTCTGTCCTTAAACTGTTATGGCTGCAGAAAAATAGTGCTGCAAAGAGAGGCAGAATTAGTGCTTCTGTGGGAAGTGACTTGTAGAAGAGGTTCTGTGGCTGCCTGGGCTGGATCTGTTAAATTTGTATTGTGGCTAGTATTGTCAGGCTTTTCTGGCTACTTGTTTTCAGAAAGGACAAACACATTGGGATTTCATGGAGGCTCCTTATTAAACCTTCTTGAACTGTCTGCTCTGCACTTGGTCTGGGTGCTTGAGTGCTTTAGTTTCTTAAAGCAAGTGTTAAAGGAGCCAAAATACGTTTAAAACCTCTTTGTTAGTCTTTTTCTCACCAATCATTTAAACTTTTGGTGAAGCTTAAACATGCTCTGTGGCATGAAAGAAGTGTCTTTCATAGCCTTCTCTTAAGAGAATTAGCAAAGAAAATAAATGGAGCTGGAAGTTGCAAGGGATTGATCCTTGTCCCTTAAGTGACAAATAGCAGTCCTGCTGCTTCCCATTTCTGTGCCCTATAGCAGTTTGCAAACCCCAAGGTACTAAACTGTACCGATTAAACTTCTGTATAGTTTGTATCCCTCTAAGAAGTGTGACCCACTTTCAATGTGTCTTTTATCTTTTCTTTGAGATGTGTTTTCCAGCCACACCCAGCTTCTACTTCCACAAATATTTGGCCCTTTCTGTCTGTCTGTCTATCTTTTTCAGTTGCCTCCGAATCCCAGCCTCTCTGTGAGCTCTCCAAGTCCAGGGGGGTTTGGCAGCTCAATGCACTCTCCTCTTACTAAGGTGCAGGATTATATTTGTTTTTACACAGCCGTGCGGCTTTGAGGGAAACGGTCCAATATTGCTACTGTGATGAGTAATGAGAGTTGGTAATGCTGCATTGATGGGCTTCTTGCAAGTTGCTTCTGTAGGTCATGCGTACACAGTGTGTTTCCTGCAAAGGATAGGTCATCTGCTCAGGAAAATTTTAAATAACACTTTTTCTGGTTTGTTTTAATAAGCATCTAGAAAATCATCCCTCAAGGCTGGGTAAAAAAAGGATATATGACCTGAGAACAGTATTGTCAGCTTTTAAACAAAACTAATTATATTTGTGAGGGGATCATCAACGTGGATTTACATTTTACCGTGCTATAACACGTGGCTACAGTTTTGCTAGATAATTCTACTCAAAAAAATTTTGAAATGGAATTTCAAGCTCACCTTTATCAGAAATGAACCCTAAGCTTCTATTCATGTTAAACTGTTGAAAGATAACAACATGCATGTTTCAAGATGATGATGCACCCAAGGGACATTTCTTACCTTTTGAATTAGGACGAGGATGCTCTTTTGCTCTGGATTGGAGCAATTGTTCAGCATGATAATTTGGGTGTTCAGGGAAGATAAATGCATTTTCTTTAACAAAAGTTTAATGATGAAGACCTATAGATGTAGTGAATAGGTTGGATTACTACTGGCAGTTGATACCTAAGATTGGAATATGAGCACCTTCTGAATAAGGAAGGTCACCACTCAATATGTAATTCTGAAGGCCTTGTATACGCATACATACATACTGAGCATCTGAGTGGTGGAGAAATTGGGTTTTATGATAGCATTTCTGAGCCATAATAATAATTAAGGACACTGACTTGGTTTAAATGGTTCCCAGAGGAATTAATCAAATTACAGATAGTCTGAACAGATAAGATACCCATTACAAACCATAAACATTTCACAATATAATTGAACATAGAGCACAAAGTAATTGCTTGTCAAGTATAGCTAGAATGTAGTAGGGCAGACAAAAGAAATTTTATAGGCGCTTGTCCTTGGGCAACTAGCATCTCTGCTCTGATTGCAATCTTTTTGAACATGTGTGAGCTTCTGAGCGAGTGCTCAGTATTCTCTTTGCATTAGAAACTTCTTTAAAGAGAAGTAATCCACTTGTGTAATGAAAATGTTACAGGAAATAATAAAAATGAAGTTGAATTGGGGAAATTTTTGTGAATTTTCAAAAAGTGCATTTTTGAAGTTTTCAAAATAGAATTGTGATTTTCCAGTTCTGGAATTATTTGACAGCGTAGTATATTGGAAAATAGTATGCTTATACATTCCTTAATTTTTTGCATTTTAAGGAAATTAAATGTACATAGATGACTTTACTAATGAAGAAAATACGGCTTTGTTTAGCATGGTCAGAATGAAATGAAACTGCAAAGTACAGTGGATTTCTTCTGCTATTTGAAAGGGACACTGGCGGGGAGGAGTTCACACCCCTTGCCCTGATGAACAGCAGGGTTCTCAGCTTGGTGGAAGATGTGCCTTGGTGGATTCTGATTTGGCTGTTTTGGTGGCTGTTCTCTGCAGACAAGAGACAACACTGTCTCCCATAAGGTTCTCACAGAGAAGCTGTTGATGTACAGGCTGGGTAAGCAGACGGTGAGGTGAATTGAAACATGGCTGAATGGCCGGGCCAAGAGGGTGGTGATCGGTGGCACAAATTCTTTTTTGGAGGCCAGTGGCTGTGGTGTATCCCAGGGATCAGTCCTGGTCCAGTCCTGTTTGACATCTCCATTAATGATCTGGGTGATGGGGCAGAGTTCACTTTCAGCAAATGTGCAGATGACACCAAGCTGGGACGAGTGGCTGATACACCAGAGGGTTGTGCTGCCATCCAGAGGGACCTTGACAGACTGGAGAAATGGGCTGACGGGAACCTCATGACAGTTCAACAGGAAGTGCCAAGTTCTGCACCTGGGAAGGAAGAACCCCATGCACCAATATATGCTGAGGGCCACCCAGCTGGAAAACACCCTTGCGGTAAAGGACCTGGAGGGTCCTGGTGGATGCCAAGTTGAACAGGAGTGAGCAATGCGCCCTCGTGGCAAAGGCGGCAAATGGTGTCCTCAGCTGCATTACGAGAAGTGTTGCCAGCAGGTTGAGGGAGGTGATCCTTCCCCTCTGCACAGCACTGGTAAGGACGCACCTGCAGGACTGTGTCCAGTTCTGGGGTGCTCCCCAGTCCAAGAAAGACATGGACATACTGAAGAGCATTCAGCGAAGGGGCCACAAGGATGGTGAAGGGACTGAAGCACCTCACACATGAGGAAAGGCTGAGACAGCTGGGACTGTGCAGCCTGAAGAGGGGGCTTGGGAGGATCTTATTAACATATAGAACTACCTGAGGGGAGGATGCAAAGAAGATGGAGCCAGGCTTTTTACAGTAGTGCCCAGTGACAGAGGCAATGGCCACAAACTGATCCACAGGAGGTTCCCTGTGAAGATCAGGAAACACTTTTTCAGTGTCTGGGCAACTGGCTCAGGTTGCCCAGAGAGGTTGTGGAGTCTCCATCCGTCGAAATATTCAAAAACTGTCTGAACGCAGTCCTGGGCAGTCAACCCTGTGTCCCTGCTTGAGCAGGGAGCTTGGACCTTCCAGAGGTTCCTTCCAACCCTAACCATTCTGTGATTCTGTGAAATCTGTTTGTAAATCTAGGTGAAATCCTTTGCACCTAAACTGGTGGAACATCAAAACCCACAACTCTTGAAGGCAGGCAGGAAGTGCTAAATATGCAAAAGTGTGGAGAGAAGCTATTAAAATTTGGCTAAAATGAGAGAACAAACTGATGTGCTAGAGGAGGCAGAGAGCATTTTTTTCTGAGGATAAATCCAGATGATATTCCAAGTAGTCAAGCAGTTGGAGAGCGTAGTCAAAATCCTCATGAGGAATTACAGGCAGAGGTAATTAACATGCAGAAGAAAGTCAAAGCTGTTGGATGTGAGGGTAACTTCACAAGAGAAGCAAAATTGGGGAAGGAAAATAGTTGCTATGCTGAAGAGAAGAAACTGTTTAGATGTCACAAGTCATGCCCCTTGGAAAGAAGTTTTAGAAGAAGCTGCAGAGCATAAGTCTTACTTTAAGCTTTAGAATTATGCAACCCTGCTTAAAACAAAGCAAGAAACACATACTAAATGTAGACAGTGAAAGATCTGACTCCTGGTGGAAATTGTATCACAAGATAGCAGTGCACAAATTACTGAGCTGGCTCATTTGTGTGTAAAATGAGAAAATGGCAAGTAACTGTTTTGTCAAGGAAAGACAAGGCAGAACTGTGAAGAAACCTGGAGCAGCAGATCATCGCTGCCTGGGATAGGTGTGTACGTGTACCTGCACGTGTGCAGAAGAGACAGGCGTAGCTGCAGTAGAGCCCGTCTCAGAAATGTTGTCCAAGCTGAAAATGACACTGGCTTTTGTGAAGCTGAGCAAACCTGTCGGGGGATCTGGCATTCACTGACAGTCAGCAGAAGGCAGCAGCCAGTTCCACAGATACAGTTTCCAGAGAGGATAATGGCCAGCAGCAGAAGACACAACTGAAGGCTGATTATCAGCAGTATGGTGACCTTCTGAAGTTAACGTCCCGAGTAGTGTCCTGGAGGGGGGGCCAAGCATAAGGACCTGTAAGAGTTGTTGGAGAAGTTGAGAAAGAGGCAGTGTTTCAGCCTGTTGAGAAAGAAACCCGTCATCTGATTAAGATGGAAGAAGGAAAGACACAGGGTTCTTCCACCCAGGGAGGAGACGGCTTTAAAGCCTTTAATCTGAAAGGAGCTACAGGAAGTTGAGTTTCTCTGAAAATCTCATTCCACCAAAAGGAATGTATCAAGGTCATTCTTCAGGTAGAGGCAAAACAGAGGATTGTGTCAGTCGAAAAAAAGAACAGTAGGAAGGAGACTCAATTAGACTTGATTATTCAATTACAAAACACTGAAAATGAAGAGGTGTTTGTAATTTCTAGCTATGCTAATGAGAACCTTTCTTAAGGAACGACCTTACCTTTAAAGGGTGCACATGTGAAGATACCCCAAAAGGCTGTTTTGAGGATACGATGAGACAGCTTTCTGGTGCTGTGCTGTTGGTAAAAGGAGTGTTGATTGCATACTAGAGAGCTTAGCTTGTAAGAGATACAAACAGATCTTGATGTTAGGATTATTGTAAGGAAAAGTGATCCTATTCCTTATTTTTTCCCTTCCCTTAATTCTGATTTGGTCCTGCAAAGTATTTCTTGGCCTGGAAATATACAATTATCTTGCTCCTCAGTTCAAAAGTATTCTAGGAGCATAAAATGAAGCTGTGTTTGCTGGTGCTGCACAGAAGTGAGAATTCTAAATGCCCGGTTAATTAATAAATGGTATTGCTGTGGAGGGAGTTCTGTTTTAGGGAATGGATGCTCAAAATGCAGTTCCTTGAAATAAGGTGTCTTAAAAGTACACAGAGGACTAAGCGGCTAAGAAAGGCTGCAGTTTGAGAGTACCTGTCTCTTTCTTGTTCTGGTAATATCTTGAGTTAGGCATATAGTTCATGATCTAAATGAGACCAGTACTGAATGAAATGTATGAAATGGAAGAACATTTGATGTTACAGTTACAGGCACAAATTGCTTTACTGTACAAAGTGAGCTGTTAGCATAAGTTATGTTTGTTGGTGTACAAGATCAATGTTATCTTAGCAATTCTACTTTTGCCCGCAAGATACCTCATTTGATCACAGATGTTAGAGTAGGAATTACTGTTTTCCTATAGAATGCCATCAATCACCTAAGTTTCATTTAAATTCCATTGCATTTCCAGAATTTTTAATCATTTCCAGAATAAAACCCTCAATGGTTTCTTCAGATTTAGTAGTCCTTTTATTGATTAGGCAACCCAGACCCTGCACTCCACTAGTGAGAGAAGTCTGCATGTCATAAGCTCTCTTGGATAGCAATACGTAACACAAGTTATAAAAATGGAAACCAACACTTGTTTATTGAGAAATATGTATTGGAATATGTATAGGTTGTTCTTGTTTGAAGGAAATGAGAAGTCTTTTGAAGCAGTGTTTCAAATTAAGAGTAGTTGTCTAGGATAAAATTTGTCCTGCTTTAAGTACTTTCTTCAGAAGAAACAAATCCAGCAGGGAGGTTAACGAATTAGATTAGAATATTGTCAATTTAATGTATTCTACTTATGCAACCGATTCTGCCTTGTTATTTTGTCTTATGGCTGCCATGAAGTCATTCTGTTGATGAAGCAGATTCAGATTAGGCTTTGACACAGTGTTATCATGTATCATTAAAGACCATACCTGGAGCTGGAGTTTCATTGGGTTAATTGTGGTAATGGTTCTGGTCATTGGGTATGTGTTAAAGTTGTCCTCCCGCAGCCAGCTTCCTGCTCCGTTCCCTCAGAGTGAAGAAGTGAGATGTGGTTGTGATTACACTGGCTGGGGAGATAACTGTGTTTAATGGCTGGCAGCGGGCGTCAGTAATTACGGGTATAGGTTGCTTCTCCATCCCAAAGGTCCTCAGCTGCTGCTAACAACTAAAGTGAGTCACCTCCTGCCTGGGATGGGAGAGGGAATTGCCTCCTCTAAAAATAGATGAACCTAAACTACCATTTGAGACAAATACATGTGATTTTGTATATGTACCTATATAATATTTTCAGACATACCTAATTTTTATTTTAATTGCTCTTTCTGCAGCTTTGATGCGTGATTGTGACAATAATCAAAACTTGTTTGTAGGACTTGAAGGACTTCAGCTTGTTCATATGGCTAGAAAACATTAAAGTATTTTACATATATATAAAAAATACAAATACATATATATGTATGCCTTAGGAAAGACATATGGACCTGTTGGAGTCGGTCCAGAGGAGGGCCACAAAAATGATCAGAGGGTTGGAACACCTCTGCTATGAAGACAGGCTGAAAGAGTTGAGGTTGGTTGGCCTGGAGAAGAGTAGGCTCTGGGGAGACCTAATTGCAGCCTTTCAGTACCTAAAGGGGGCTTGTAAGAGAGATGGGGACAGACTTTTTGAGAGGGCCTGTAGGGATGGGACAAGCAGTAATGGTTTTTAACTGAGAGGGTAGATTTAGACTAGGTATAAGGAAGAAGTTTTTTACAATGAGGGTGGTGAGGCACTGGAACTGGTTGCCCAGAGAGGTGGTAGGTGCCCCGTCCTGGAAACATTCAAGGTCAGGTTGGATGGGGCTCTGAGCAAGCTGAGCTAGTTGAATATGTCCCTGCTCATTGCAGGGGGTTGGACTAGATAACCTTTAAAGGTTCCCTCCAACCCAAACTATTCTATCGTTCTATTTTATATATATATATATATATAAAAAGAAAGGATTTATGATATATGTTGTCAGATAAAATAAATTCATGTTAGTAAAGCTGTTGAAAAAATAACAGCCGTAGAGAAGTTCTCTTCCACAGAAAAGTAGACTAATGAGGAACTAAACCATTTGATGTGGGGACCTCGTACAGTCTCCTAA
Source organism: Ibycter americanus (assembly GCA_035590275.1). Lineage (NCBI taxonomy): Eukaryota > Metazoa > Chordata > Aves > Falconiformes > Falconidae > Ibycter > Ibycter americanus. Next base: position 49,721,256 of record JAVJGI010000062.1, read on the forward strand.
TGTTTTATGCTTTACTTTCAGCTAACTTAATAAAATATAAAACAAATGTTCTATATTGAGCTAAAAATTCATATGGAGCTCAATAGATGTGCAAATAGATGAGACATACCATAACATATGATATTATTTTAAATGAGAGCGTAGCATCTTTTTACAGTCATCTTTGAATATTCTTATTTTCTAACTAATGATTCTTCAAATCTGTGGTGAATAGTCATGAATCATATACTAACCGAAGGAGTATGCTTTCTGTTCTCGTATTTTGCCTGTTCAGCTGTTTTGTTTTGAAGGAAATAATGCTGCTTTTACTATGGCTGTTCATGTGCTTTCAGTGTTTCCTTCCTACATGTTCTCCATTTCTAGTGCCATGAAGACTCAATGATAATAATAGCTGAAACTAAACTAGAAACCTCCTTTTGATAAATGTACCCATGATGAAAATTCTTGCTGTGCACTAGGCATTTTATTACTTCACGTGAGCTATTTTTTCAGGGTAGTTTCTGAGTGTGAGACTTTTGTACTGAAATACACAGATGTTTAGTTGTAAGTATCTCCTGTCTGAAAACAATAAGACATAGACTTAAAAGATTTTAAATGTGATGTTTTTAGGCAGCTGTTAAATTTTTTAAGTTCCTTGTGGCCTTTATCTTTGTAACCTTCAGGACAGAAATTTGAGATCTTTTTGATACTGAAGGCACTCTTGCTTCTTAGGTTGTTTTTTTTTAATACTACTTGTAGTATTAGAAATACCATGCCATTAATGTTTTACTTTTAAATTACTGGTGCAAATAATAGTCGCACCTGAGTTGTTCGCATTATTTCTATTCACTGTCTGGAAATGGTGAGCTTTCCAGTGTTGTTATTGTACTGTTGAAAAACAGGTAATCTGACGTGATGAGCATCCATTATTATTTTTCCTGGCATTTATTCAAGCAGAGGATTTTACTAATTTAATGTAGGGATCTAATACATAATGAATTACACATTAAGTGGTAGCAGCATCCATGAGAGCAGGCAAAGAGCTCAGAATTTAGGTAGAAGTGGCAATGAGCAGGAACTGGGGAATAGGGCAGCCTGAAGTGTAGGGTGGGAGTTTGGGACTGTTCGGATGCGAGATGCAGGAGTACCTGGAGGGGGATAGGAGGCACGGAGGGGGCAAGCCTGCCTGCTGCTTTTCTGACATGACTTTCTGCCAGGCCCTGGGGTTGGACATATGGTTCTGATGTCCTGAATTCCCCTTGGTTCATAACCAGCTATCAGATGCGGTCAGAATATCTTCATCCTCTGTAGTGAGTGATCCAAACCGGAGATGACAACTTTAATAGCTGTTAGTTAAATGTAGATAGTAGATATCAGTCCTGCTCATCGTTTTGTGGATTGATGGTGGATGTCAGGAGCAACATGTAGGTTTTTCCAGTTTCTTTTGTAAAGCTTGAGCAATTTGTCAGACAGCCATTGTGTATCAGAGAGAAAGATTAAGCTATCAGAAGTTATGAAATGTCAGCATTACCTGCAGCTGATTTACCGTGTCAGTTCATTCCTTTGAATGTGTTGGTGCATACGCATTATGATTCAGTTTTCGGTTTCCTGAATATGTACTTCTTTTTCTGAATCCTTGGAATTCTCATCTGTTCAGTGCCTGTATGGTACCTGTGGATGAGGGAAAGTTGCTTGAACAAGCTCTGTATTACTTTTTTGGAAATCAGTAAGTATGTAGCGAAGGGCATGAAGAAAAGTGAAGTCCTGCGGTTGGACAGCTGGATGTCGTTGTGGAGGGTTGTTTTTCTTACTGAGCTTTTCACTGTAAGTGGGATGTATTTCTCGTTTTCTGAGTAATGGTGGTAATCATCTTACTATCTTTGGAACTGTGAAGATGAATTAATTAATTTTCATTAAATGCTCAAATACTATAATTCTGCACAGGTAGCCAGCATTTCTTGGTCTTAAAGCATTTGCTTTTGTCAGTCTAATCTTGATAGTCTTCTGGGGACCTGATTTCACAAGCCAATTTTAAAATAAATTTTCATGACTCATCTTCAGAGTTTGATAGTGAGTAATGTCTGGCCCCACAGCACGTGGGCAACAATGCAGTGTTTTTTTTGGCATATATCTAGCTAATCTGGAGGGATTCCTTGATGGACAGCATAGCTAACTTAAAAACACAAGACTTGAGGTGTATAGCCGTCAGAGTAAGGGGATTTTTAGTGGTGTTTTACATCCAGCTCATTGTGATTCAGTCAGTTCATTAACGTAGAAATCACCTGTTTGGAGCTTCAGAACAATTGTAATGATGTGGGTTGTGCCCAGAGGATGTATAACACAACTCCTGTTAATGGGAGATTTTAATAATTGAGTTCAGTGTTGTTGATAATAACATTAGAGATGTTAGATCTAACTTGTCCTGTTGAGCTTGACTTTTCAAGTGTTCTAAAAAAATTCTGTGATGTACTTATATGCTGCAGTGATTATTAAGACTGAAAATCACAGGCATTTAATTGAATCTGAAACATGGTAGTGTGACTCCCTTGGGTAGGCGTGAAAGCTAGAAGAAAGTCAGATAGTAATGGAGTGAAGTTTCTTATTGTCAATTAACTCCAGAATTGCTTGAGAAATGCAAATGGTTTATCAGCAGACTTACTGTATCCTCACCAGTACTGCAAATACCACTGCAGTCTGAAAAATCAAGTTGAGCTTTTAAACCTCACCAGTAATCAAGGTTTTGTAGGTTAATGTAGGTTAGCTCTCCTGGATCATCTGTCTGACATGGTATCTCCAGCATGTTTAAGTGGGTATAATGAACTGTTGTATTTATGAGCAAAGATATTCCTTTGATTGTGAAAGCCACAGAGACATGTTATCTTTTCTTTTTACTATGCTAACTCTGTGGTGTTAACTTTTTATATTGAATGTCAGCAGGGGTGAGTTTTGAATACATGTGGGGAGCAAATTTATTGAGTAAAGAGTTGCTACGGTTAAATAAATCACCCTTAAGGTTGCATTTCAAAGCAATCATATTGCCAGAATGAGGCAGAGGCCCATAAAATGTCTTACAAAAGGTGCGTGAACTGTAGAGGTGGCTTTAAAAAGGGCATAAAGTGTCTTTTAAAATGCCATTTATACTTCCAGGTGGTTGCAGAGGATGCTTTTTTGGGTTCACTGTCCAATGTGATGGTGGTTAATTTTCCAAATTATTTTTACAGGTGGTTTTTAGCAATGACAATTCCGTTGTACTGTGCTGTGGCACTTGTGGGTAACTTCTGTCAGTAGAGATTTAGCTACCATTCTTGTGAAATTAGATTTTTCCTTCATAATTTTCCTTAAGAGCGAAAAATGGATTGTTATTTTTTAAATATTCACGTGGATGGCACTGGTTTTAGTGAGGCATGTTAGATTGTGTAAAATACTAATTTAGTCTGGTGATAATGACAACATTCTGTTTGGACTTTTTACAAATCAAATGTATTTGAACTTTTTCACTTAAAATACAATTTTCAAAAGCCGTTTCGCTCACTCCTCTTAATCTTTGTAATTCTGCTTTCAGAAAGTATTCTGCTGCTTTCTTCATTCACTGCTTGGGATAAGTAGAGAGGGGAAACCTTGAAAATACTTAAAATGAAATTGAAGAGACAGATTTTCCATTTCTGTGAGCCAGTAGTAATCTAAGTTGAAAATAAGAGGCTTGTTTTTGAGGATTTTTGCTCAGCTGAGAATTTTTGGAACAACTGTAATCATGACAGTCACATAACTGTTTGATGGAAGGCTGCTCACCTATTTGTATTCATTTTTGGGTGGTTATTAGCAAGCTAATAACTCTGGATGCTGTTTTGAAATTTCCTGTCACTTCTTGTCATTGTCACTGGAAGCAGTGGGTGTCATTCCAAGGGATCAGCCTGGCATTTTATACTACATTTTTCACAGATAGTGATGTGTGTATCTAGACCAATGATGCCCAATCTTTTACCCAGAGGAACTGATAACTTATTCAAGTGTTGAAGAGAAAAGTGTGTGCTTTGGCTCCTCCTCTGCCACGTGACTGGACTTTGTGTGGGGTGCTATAGTCACGTACTTTCCAGAAGCAATAAAAATAAATAGGTAATGTACCAGCAGGTTGTATTTAGCCCTCAGGTGGAAGTTATCTGAGCAGCAGCTGTATGTAGAATATGCTCATTACCGTGCTTTGCTGAAGGTGGTACAAATGTGGAGCCCAGATGCTTTGTCATAGCCGTGCTAAGGGATGAGGTTTGGCTGCCCTTCGCCTTTGTGTTGTTACCACCAGCACTGATAAATTGTTACGCCTTTCACAGCAGCAAGAGCCACCACACACCTGTAGTGGCAGCACTCTGTGTTGCATGTAGCTGGAGTTACCTGTCACTGGAGACAGTCTGTTTCTGAAGCTGAGTTGTAGCAGAAGCTCTTCACTTCTCCCATGTTGCAGGGGTTTTATCAGTGAAGGATCCCAGCAGTAAGAGACTTGGGTCAAGCTACAGACCAGAAAAAAACAAGGCAGGATCTCTCAGTCACAAGGATGCCAAACCATCTGACATCAAAAAGCTGTTAAAACTTACAAGTATATGACAAATTCTACTACAAATAGTGTGCTGGATCTTTTAGAATATTAATCTATTTTATGATCTCCCTTCTATAAGTAAAGCTATATAATAAAGTGCTCCAGGGTCCTTTCAGATGAAAGGCATCAGATAATGGCGCCTTTGGATGTTTACCTCTTGTCTGGGCCTGTTAATTCATTTATCACTGAAATGCTTTATTGCAACAACTCTGTTCTTGTCCATGTGTGGTGTGAAACCATTTGAATATCCTTATTTATTTTAGCTCATTTATTAAGTTGCCTATTGTGGGGCTTCTATGGCCTGAATTAAAACAGATACGAAAGACTAAACCCAGATCTCTACATAAAATGCCAAATAAAATACATAGCCATGCAAGATTAAAATCAAATAAATAAATCAGGCACAAGGACAAGCCCAACAGACCTCTTGCAAACCACCCACAAAGGGATTAGTTCCCAGCTACTCAAAGGAATGGAAAAACATGGGTAGCAGATAAAAGAGCAGAGGGAGGGGACCCAAAATAGATAAAAATAGCTCAGTTGAAGTCAAGAAGTCTTGCAGTAAAGCCAGTCAGAAAAAGGCAAGAAAAGAAGTGCATGCTGAAATGTTACACAAAAATGTGCGTTGTTGTACAGGGGTGGAAGTCGTGGGGCAATGCAGCATCCCGAGCTTGAATGTGATCCGGAGCAGGCAGAGTGCCTTGCTGACATGTGGCCTGCCGGCTTCAGCTTGGTTTTGCCTGATTAGCAAAGATTAGCCAGATTTCAACCTGTCCACAATGACCAGCTGCCAGGAAGGAGACACCATTGCCAATACAAGTCAGAAAGCTGCTCTTCCAAAACACAAGTTTGCTTTCTTTGGTTGGAATTAGAGTATCAGGGCCCTTAACCACCCATTAAACACAGAAGACCCAAGTACTAAAATGTTTGGCAGGATGAGATCTAGAAGCTGTAAAAAGATGCATTCTTTTGAGGTTTTGGGTTTTACTGGCCTGGGTGATTTCTTCTCATCTTTCCCAAGAAAAGCCCTTTGTAGCCGTCAGAATGCTGTAGGCAAATGGAGACCAACTACAAGGGCTTATCTAAAACATCCTCTTTTGAATAGATTATTTCTCCACAAATGGACCCTGCTAGTTACAAAGTCATTTCAATGAAATCTGTGTTGCTGCCATGTTTGTAATCTGAACTGTAATCCTTGACCTGTGCCAGGTCATCGTCCCCAAACAGGTTAAATTACTGAGTGCAGGGGAAAAGTCTAACATGTGACTTGGCATTTTTGGTGGGGTGCAGCCATGCTCCCAGCTCTACATTTCAAAACAAACACACCCTGAACATTATGTAGCTCTTTTATTATACCATCTGGCAACCTGTGGTTGGTTTCTGCTTTGCATAGCTGCCACTTCATGGGATTCTTATTGACAGTTATTTTTTCCACTTGGTCCATTTGGGTATTTGTTTAAATGGTATAAATAAATAACAATACTACTACTACTACTACTATTACTACTAAAATACTATCTTTAGTTGCCCTGCTGCTTTTCGTCAAGTAATATTGCTGTAGTTTCTTCTCTCTCCCTCCCTCCGCCCTTGCAGTAGCACCCTTTTGCAATAAAAATAATAATAATGTTACTATATTTTGCTCTTTCTTCATTCATACCTTTTGAATCTCTTTATGTGAAATTGATGCTTGTGAAAGCTGGAAGTTGACTGTTCTGGAGGATCATCAGAGAGATACCGGTCAGAGTGGATGTGCAAAAAGGTGGCAGTTGTGACAAGTCTTTAATCCTTTAAGATTTATGCTCACCCATTGCCAGCAGTCCCCAGTGCCAATGCTGGGGTGGTTATGCATGTGTAATTGTTATCTAACTGGAACAGGTTTCAGTCATTACTGGCCTGTTGTAAAGGTGTAACAGAAGGCAGTCTGCAGGTGATGAGAAAGATGCTATAAATTCTTACCTGTAAAGTCTTGTATAAAGTGGAGAGTCATAACCCTACTGGTTTGTGACCAATATCCAAGGGATGTTATAAACAGTATGGCCGGAGGTTTACGAAGTGGTGGGACATTGAACATTTCCGTTCCTCTTTACTGATGTGTGTTTGGTATTAATAAGTTAAAAATAGGACAGCTTTTGCCATTTAAAACATATATTAATTGAAATAGCTAAGAGAATGTAAAGTAGTAAATTCTGCCACGTCAAGCAGAGTTCTGACTCTGTTGAAGCTTTCTTGGACCACTGCAGTTGTCTTCATAAATCCAAACTTGTCATACCCATGCGAAGCTGCATCTTCTTCATGGTAGCTTTGAGCAGACCCACAGGTGGCTGCTATGCCCGGATATGCAGGACGGTGGGTAAAAGGAGTGTGATGAAAGGAGTAGTCTGATTTACACCCTTGTATGTAATCTACTATTTAGTATTTCTCAATTCCTGATGTTCACAGGCAGTATGTTGTGAGACTTCTGAAACTGTTACTGTGGTACTGGGTTTATGGTTGTGATAAAACACACTCCAGTCTTCAGAGCTTTCTGAGAAGCTTCAGTTTGTTTGAAATGGAAATATATATATATATTTCATTTTATCTGTCATTACCACACTTGAATTCTGCTTTTCCTCTATCCCTAGTAGCTTTCTTTTTCATTTTGAAATGAAACTCTTCAGCCTTAGCTAGTACTTAGTGTTCCTTTGTCTTGCTCATCTGACTCCTTATCTTAATTACATCAGCTCCAAACCCCGTCTATATTTCTGAAGTGGCTCAGTCCTACTTTCTGTTGTGCCTACTTGGTTCCCATTGCTTAATGATAAGTTTGTGTGGGTCAGAGATTTCTGCCCGGACTTTCTGGTGGTAAAACAATTTAAGGAGTCCTTGCAAGGTCTTCAGGTGTTCATTGCATTTGATCTATGATTTGAGGCATTTGGTCTGGTAAGGCTGTGTGCTGAGATGTATTGTAGAAACAGATGTATGTGAAGCTGTCTGTGGTGTTATATTATTTTACTTATGCATATACTACTCAGTGTTCTTTAAAACGTCCCTTGTCAGGATTTTAACTTAATCATGCAATTGAACTTTTTGATGTGAAAATGGGGGGAAAAAAGGAGATAGATAAAACTTCAAATATTGACCTTTTGAGAAAAGGAATGAAAAAGAAATAGAGAGCAGACTTTACCAGAGGTAGAGAGAGAGAGAAAAAAAAGGTTAATGCTGGCACTGGCAATTTTTAGAATTCATTTATAGCTGTATGTCACCAGTTTGAGACAGGACAGCATGAAGTTTTACATGTTAAAGGCTTTGTCCACAGTGGTTAAGAGCATCCATAGAGTATCAGATCAAGTGTCCAAATGGCACAGTGTCCTGTCTCTGGCAGTGACCAGTAGCCAACACACTGGGAAGAGTTTTAAGCACAGCTAAGCTGGTAGTTGTGCTTTCCTGATGCAGACCATAACTCTTCAGGAGCCGGCAGCTCAGGAGCTCCATGGGCCAGGTACATGGACTTTGCTTCCATACAACTTTCTTCTGTGGATTTGCCTAACTGCTTTTTGCATCTGTGTAAAGTTTTGACCTATCCTGTATAGTGACTTGTGCGCAATAGGTATACCTATGAGTTGTGTGGAAAAAGTATGTTCTTTTGTTGTTTACATGTCTATCCCCCTGATTTCCTTTGATGACTTGTTTTCTGCACTGGAAAAGGCAGTAACCTATTTACTTTTTGCCACTCCTGATTCAATAGACCTATATGATGTCCCTTTATAGTCGTTTATTTTCCTGATTTCAATAGTACTAGTCTGTTGCTTATACAGAATCTAATCTTCATACATTTGAATCATCATTTTTTTCCACTTTTCTCAGTGTGTTTTTCAAGTTTCCTTATATGCATTTTGAGACTAGAGGAACAAGATATGCATATTTCTATATCTATGCATAACAGAAATGAAAACCCATACAGTGGCGTAGTGCTAGTTTCTGTTTTCCCTATCTCCCCACCCCCTTACAGTTGCAAATGGTGGCCAACATAATGACAGTTACCGCTCGTTACAGTTAGGGCTGATGTGTTTCTTTGAAAGAAGGCCTAATGGGGGACATTTTAACCGGTGATGGATAGAGGACCTGACGTGGACTCCCAGTACAATTCCTGCTTCTTTGTCCTATGTAATATTTGTCAAAACAGTGGTGATGAATGATGATACATATTTATTTTTTTTTTTAGTGTGAAGGATGGCTGCATTCAACATGCACCACGCAGATAAAAGAAGTTGAACAGCTTCAAAAGCTATGTCAATCAGTCTGTCAAAATCACATTGACAGACCTGGAGTACCGTATGTACAGATGGAACCTGAAAGTGAGATCTGTTTGCTTATGGGAGGAAAGGGAGCTTGGTTTGACAGGATTACCGCCGAGAGCTGCTGGCTTGCTTGGCTGTGACTGCATCTTCACACGCCTTGCAAGAAGCTTGCCTTAAATCTCTCTCTTCTTTTTTTTTCAGTTTTCTTTTTTTTTTACCCTGCAAGCCGTGTTTCCCCCTTGGAAGGTGTGCAGCCTTCATGCCTGTGTCCCCTCTGGGCCCCCGCACCGTTGCGGCCCTGCCTGGGCTCCTGGGGTCTGCCGGCGCCGCTGGCTGCATGGGGCGAGCAGGCAGGAGGGCGGCTGGCACAGCTCTACCTTTGCTCAGGCTCTGAAGGGTCCGCAGGGCAGCTAATAAAGGAACAGGGGCTACTTGTCCGTTCAGGGGAGTTAGGGAAGAAGAGCACAAAGCGAGCAGGGTGCGGGCTGCGTCCTGCTCAGTCCTCCAGTCGGCCCTCCCTGGGGCCTGAGCTCTGGCTGGGTGCTGTGGGGAGGGGGGTGTGCCGCTGCCCGGGGAGCACACCCTGCACACCTGCCTCGGAGAAACCTTTTTAAACTGTGTCAAGTCTTGAAGCTAAACAGAAATTACTTACCTGATGGCTAGAAGGTCGGGGGGTTATTTGTTATAGGGCTGGTGATTCAGAGCAGCTGTTCATCTACAGAGTTAATGGAAATAAGCTTGAAACGCTGGCAGAGCCTTCTTTCTGGCATCTGTAGCCTTTATGTATTTAAAGTTGTCATACAATCAATTGTCCATTTCTTATACTTTTGCCATCAGAAATAAGATAGTCTTTATTTGTTTTAAAATGTGAACATTTAAAAATGTGTTTATGTAGGCAGTATGCTTGATTCGTCTCTCTTGACCAGGTAATAGGTGTGTATTGTGTTGCTGGGCTTGCTCCGCAGTAAAAAATGATGTACTAAAGTATTGATCTGTTTTCTAGCAACTAGTTTTTGTGAGTGCCTTTCTCAGAAAGATCTCATGCACTGAGGGGAAGACTTGTGGGTCTTATTGGAGGTGCCCACCTTCCTGACTTTGATCGTGCTGCACACAGTGGTGTAGGAACAACACACTCGTGTTTCGTGCTAAGGCTCCTTTACTCTGATTTCAGCTTGCCGGTCACTTAATTTAGTAACATTTGTCCACCTTGAAAATGGTGAACATTTTTTGAAGTTTTGGTGAGGAAGAATTAAATGTCTAATGTCTGTATTGTTAAATGGAGTAAAATAAATATATGAAAATGATGCAACTTAATAAGCATGTTCCCTGGAGAAGAAGATATTAAAATGCAAAGAGTAGGTGAAGGACACGGGCACTTACAAACTAGAGCAAATGTACAAAGGAATAAAATTCTTGTAACACAAAGATTTGGAAAGAAGAGAAAACAAGCTAGTACACCAAAAACCATCTTTTAATTATAAAAAGGAATATTTTATTCCCATTTGCATCATGTAAACAGTTGAGCCAACGTAGTCAACCCTTGTAAAAAGAAACATTCACCTTCAGACATTAAAATGAGCTTTGTAACCAAGTAAATGTTTAGAACTGTTATGTTTCAGTGATAAGAGAGGACAGAAGAGAAGCTTCAGACCGCAGCGTGAATTTGGGGCTCTGTCTCCTCTGGCTGTAAAATGGAGGTTTTGCATAACACTGTTTAAACCTATCTTGTTATGGAGGATAATATTCAGAAGCAACCTTGGTGGGGTCTTGTTAGCAGCACTGAGTAGGTATTTGGCGTTTATGACTCACTGGGATGTTTACTAATGTATTCTTGGGTGAGATCTACAGACTTTTGGCCAAGAAATTATTTTTTTAAAGTAGAAGTGCAAAATTAATGAGAGATTAATTGCCATCCAAATTGGATTATTTGGTAGGGCTTCATATGTAAACCCATGAGCATCAGTGCTTCATCTAAAATAATGATGGCATTGATACTAAAATGTAAAGCGCTGGCATTTTAAGATGACTCATTTCAGGAAGAAATACTATTTTAAAATCAGTCCTTCAGTCTGAGCTGCAGGCTAGGGAGAATGGTATTTGCTTTTGATAAGGGATATGAAAAAAAATGGATTGAAGGTTTACTGAGAGACATAATCATTGCAGGCATGCAGTTAGACAAGGTAAAGCTCTTTGGAGAGGACTATAGAGTAAAAGCCTGCTTTCAAAGAGACAGAATAGGCGGTATGATCCAAGACAGATCCAGGCTAATTGGGTGACCTTACCGCATTTTCTATGAGGTTTGGCTTGAAAAGGAGAGAAGTAACTTCCAGTCAAAGGAAATTTTGCGTCTACTTCTTTGAACTTCATTCTGTGACTTGCATTTGTAATTACCAATGTAGCTTGAGCTGAATTAATTTTTTTTTAAATGACACAGTATTTTAGTGTGTCATAGTTAGTTCATGTTTTCACGGTGTTTTGAATGTGAAAAATGCTATGTGAGTACAAAGTGCTGTTACATCTTTGCTATAGGGCTGCTAGTCTTTATTTACTTGCATGAACTTGTGCTGCAATCCCAGTCTTCCTGTGACTTCCCTTTATCTTCTACAGCTTCTGTTGCTTGGGATAGATGACTTAGCTGAGAATAAAACTGAATATTTCATCATTTTTCTCAGAATCATTTAATGACTCTTTGTGGTGCTGATTTCCTTAACTGATGCCTTCATTTTTTAATATTTTTCCTTTTTCTGAGAGTGTTCAAACCTTCAAATTGTTTCCCAGTGTCTAAATCTAAATTGTAACATTTGTTTACTTTTTTCTGAATTGCCATAGGTATCTTTTTATTATTAAAAAAAAAAAGACACACCTAATATGAAATGCTATCTTAGTTCCCTGATATGTGATGCAGCAGTAATCAAATACATTGTATCTCATTCTCCATGTCAGAGATTTACATAACATTTGAGTCTTCTGTGGCTGTGAAGCTAATAAAATTTGGACTGTATCTTTGCTTTGATACAGAAGTTATTGTTTTTCAAGATACTGGATTTTGTTTCTTATACTGCCTCCCCATATCACTATAATTGATGGATGCAAATCCATCTGCAATTCAGCTGACTGTCTTGCTGCATGCTACAAGATAAATTTGATTTCTATGGAGCAACTTGAAATAATACTTCAATAAGAAAGAATTTTTAAGCTTATGAAAAGGAGATTGCTTTTGCAGTCTGAGAAACCAGTTTTTTGCCTTTGTAGGTCTCTTTAAAGGAAAGAAAATACCATGGAACCTGAAGTTCTTAAATATTTGAACAAATCAAGGGAAGAAAATTTAGCTTTCCATTGAATTAAGCAAGAACTTACTATTTCGTTGACCTATTTGGATTTCAGCATTTATGGGTAAAGGTGCTGTCTACTGTTTTTAAAAGTGAAACCATCCAATTGTGGACTCAGTACTGGTTCATAAATGGAAAAGATTCAAAAAGTTAACTCAATTAGTCAGTTGAGATTAGATTGCTTCAGTCAGTGGAAAAAGAAACATTTCTGGGGAATCTAACATATGTTGACTTGGGAAAAAAAATTGGTGGTAATGATAACGTCCATTAGCAGAAGCTATTAACAGCAGGAATTTCACTTAGGAAGTCTGGTAGCAAGCACCATGTAGTTAAATGCTTTGACGATGGGAGAGCATGCAGGATGCTGTCTATGGCTGCCCTGCAGTTGTGGTGGTGTTCCAAGTGTGGTGAAAGAAATGAGATGAAAGAACAAAGCAGAGGAAAAAAGGAGATCAAAGCAGAAGCTCTCACTATAGTAATAATGAGAAAGAAAATATCCAGGAAGACCCCCTTTCTCTTTGTCCCTTCTCCCAGTTGACGGTGTTGAGAAGTAGTGTTCATACTAGAGCAGGGAATGGCCTTTCTTTTCAGCAGATGTCTTTCAGGAATTTCCACTAGTTAGTACATGGATCTGCTCATGGCTGGGACTTGATGCTTCTTTTTATAAGCAGAATCTATTTTTGTTATGACCTATTTATAATACTTTAGTTCACTGGAGAAAAGTAGCTTGTTTTTCATCTGAGTTGTCTTTCAGTAGTTATGTTTTCCGTGGCTTTGGAAATCTTTACTCAGTTGTTTCAAGAGTTGATTCTTTTTTTTTTTTTTGTTGATGTCTTGAAGCTGCAATAACTTCTAGTTAGGAGACCAAAGTGTTTGGTGGTTAATGGGCTTATTTTAATATCATGTGATTTTAATTTTCTTGGAAGATCTGTGATGGCCAGTGCTGTTCCATTCTGTCACTATTTGTAGAGCTTTGCTTTTGAATGTTCTCTTCTAGGAGTCCAGTAGGTAATAAACAAATCAGCAACTCTATTTTCTTGCAAACATTACAGAAATTATTTCAACAATCTTATTTTAAAATAAAAATGAAAGATTGAAAGCTACAGAAGTCAATGAACCTATGTGGACTCCTAGGGAAAGAATGTAGATGTACTCTGCAGATTATTTCATTTACATCCAAACAAAATTAATTTGGTACTAGTATTTATTTCCAGCTATTTGCATGTCAGTGCAAACAATAATGAGAAGTTCTCATAAGCCTCATGTCAGTGTCTACTTTGTGACTTGGAAGAATGAAACTCCTCAAGTCCGTAAGAGCCCAGGGACATAGGACTAGTGCATCATCTAGTCTGGCCACCGACAGGTCACAAACTGTAATACCAAGCTCAATGCAGAATTCAGCAACTTGAAAATTGGTCACACAACTTGTATCAGATAAAAAACCTTCTCTTGCAGTTGAAAAAAGTACGTTCCTTTTGTCTCAGATGTTGCAAGTTTCTGTTTCATTGAGAAAATGAAAATTACAAGCCCTTGCAATACTTTTTCTTACCTCTAAGTAAATGTCCAGTGGCAACGTTATTGATAATCTGTAATTGCTTCAAAGTACTGCTGAAATGCTAACCCTCTTACAAGTAGCTGTCAGGAGAAATGCAGAGGGCTACTTGAGACAGATTAATTGGTAGAAGTTAATGGGACCTGAAGGCAGTCTGCTCATAGCTTTGCGCTAAGATAACCAGATGCTCCTCTCCTAGTATTGTCTTTCTTGTGCTGTCAGAGGTCTTTTTAAGCATCTGTCATTGTTCTAATGAAAGACTGCAGAAGTTTCACAAAATCAATTGTTTCAGTCTTTTCCTTTGGGGTAAGGAAATTAAAGTAGCATTTAATACGATTGCTGAATTGCTACCAAAAACGCCCCAAACCAGTCCTTTACGTGAGAAGACATCCCAACACATGCTGTCATTTTTCAGCTTGTATATGGACTGTGGAGAGATGAAGATACAAGTGCAGTGCAGCTGAGTTATGCCTTTTAAACATACAGTGTGAAAATCACATAGGTTATCTGAAGTTCATAGAAAATCAATGCATTCAGGTTGGATTATGAAAAGGAAAAACTTGTCTACATAATGGCTGTTCATGGAAGTACATGCTTGGATGAGTTGGTTAGTTGATTTGTGTTGTATGTTGCCTGATTTTTAGAGATCAGAGCAGGTACAGGGATTGTCACCTATGATATTTTTAGGTTTTAGGGCACTTTCTAAAGGAAGAAAATAAATAATTAAATCTAAGCAATAAACTAATTTGTGAGGAGCTCAGTGAAAATCTATTTCGTTTTTGCTCATCCTACTTAAACTTGATTTGTATTCTGCCTGTAGGGCAACAGTACTACCGTGCATTTTAATAGTGTAAAATAAGTTATTAATTTCAGAGTGTTAACTTGGCAGCATTTCTGTGCAATTACTGTCTCTTTTTGATTGGTCGTGGTTCTTTTTTCTTTCTTGCAGTAGCATTGGGATGGGACTTACTTCAGAGCCTGTCACCACTGGTTCACGCTCAGGCAGAATAGTGGCAACTGAGTTGAGCGCTGGGCTGAGAGCGCAGCTCTGTAGCTGTCCTGGCTCCTGCGGTCTCGGGCAGGCAGACTTTGAGAAAGAGACTCAAATTTTGCTCTCAGAAAAACTTGAGCGACATCAGTGAAGCCACTTGGTTTGAAGGCTACTTAATACTTATGTAAATCACGGTAACTGTCCACATGTCTCCTTTCAGGCTGTGCTAAACTGACCACTTCTGCACAGTCTGTGCAGTGACAGTTGCCACGGCTAAGAGAAAGAATTACTTCTTCCCATCCCCCCCCTCCCCCCCCCCGGCCCCCCCCTTTCTTGACATGTGCCCAAACAAGGCACAAGAGTTGACTTCAGAAGCACATGAAGCTTGTCATCTCTCCAGGAGCTTTGAGGGCGAATCACAGTTTTTTGGGTCAAATCTTGAGCCCACTGAAAACAATAAGAAGTCTCCCTTGATTACAACAGAAAAATTACAATTTTTCTCCAGGAAGATGAGCATGTAATAAAACAAATGTTCATATATTTTTATATGATCTTTTATTGCACACAGCATATTAATGACAGATGGCAATTGTCACTAATTTTGTTGTTACTGAAGAAGCAGCTCTGGAACAAGCTTCTTTTTTGTGTCTTGATTAACCTTTTATTCTGAGAGGGAAGTCCAATGCCCAGATGGTTTGGTGTATTGAAGTTGAAAGCATCTGTGCTGGTAAGCCGTCTTCTCACTCATAAAATGCTTTCATTTTATCCAAAATGGGATTGTACTAGGCGGTTGCTTGGCATGTTGCACCTGTTCTAGTGTTGAAATGAGTAAGTACAATATATTTTAAAAATTGTGAAAGAACACTGTGGCAGAGAAATTATTGAGTGTGTAAACGTCATGAAATTCCTGAATTACGTTTGGCTGTGTGACATGAGTTCTTCACTTTATGCACAAGCATCAGGAACAAGTCTTTAATTACATAACCACATAGTGGCATTTCCTTTCTTCCACACTACAGAATACCTGGTCTGCTTGCATTTACTCTGGGAGCCTCCAAAAGCAACTTGGTGTTATCACTTGTGATGATAGTTGGTGGTTAAAAGTAAAAAGACCTCAAAAGGTCTGGACAGAAGTGCCAAACCACGTTAAGTGCTAAAGTCACTTCTACTTGCCTACGATATTGTAAGATTCCTGGAAACTGTTTAAGAAGTAACGTTTAAATCCCTGATTGGCATGCAGTAAGGGGTTTGTTAACAAGTCTTTAAAGCTGTTTAGTAGAGATGTAGCACATACACACAGAAATAAATGTCAGGAGATTTGAAGCTATAAAGAACCATGGCCATTTCACATATCAAACTGAAAGGTGCTGAAAAATAAGAAAATAATTGTGTTTTCTACTCTGTATTATATTTAGAGAAACTGAAATTAAAAAAGTGTCAGTACAGGGTAATGATGAAGAATCAACCTGAGTAGGTGTTGGAGGGTTAGACTTGCACTGGTAACAGACAGTAATAGGCTTTAATCCCACAGCTGACCTCATTTTGAAGATATTTGCAATGATCTCTTTCCTGGAGCCAGTTACTGGGCTGGAGCTGTACTCCCAAAAGGCTGCAGCATGGCACAGGCTCCGACACAAGAGCAGATTAGGGAAGATAAAGAGTTGCTGTACATCGCTCCAATTTACGGTCATTTTCTGTGTGCATGCTCTTAGCCCGCAGCAAATATTAGATAATTTGTGTTAGCTCATTGAACTTACTCGTAGTGACTGCAGTCATTTTACTAATGCTGATCTTGGACATTAAAGCTAAGATCATCTTAAGGGGCAAGGAGGCAGTTGTGCTCTCACCAGTTCCTCTGCATCAGACCTAGCGTTTAGCAGCTCCAGGGAGGGTCAGCTGAGCTGGCTGAGCCCCCACAAAACTAATTCTGTAGAGGAATTACTGCCATTTCTTCCCTTTTTGAAGTTGCTGTCAGTTTTACTTACTGTGTATACAAGCTATTCATTGTTTCTTTCTCTCTTTGGGTCGTGCTTAGCAGTGTGTGGGCACTTCAGTCTTGCACACTGTAAAGATTAATGTGCTAAGCTCATCATGCAGGTTTCATGTGTCGATGGTTGGGTTTTAACATAGCCTGTGTTTAGTTCTGAATGGCGTTTGAAGAGGAAAGGAGAAACACAAAACCGTCATATATTTTAGAGGGAAGCAGAAAAGGGACTGAAGGAAAGCTGCATGTGGACAGTAGTTTTATAGAAGTTGGGGTCTTGCTTGCTCTGGCTGTTCAGGGTAAAAGAAATAATGAACCTGTGTTGCTGCAGCCTAGAAAAACGAACTGTAAGGGTGCATGGATTAAAAATGCAAGCGCAGTTAGCCAATAAACTAAATTTTCGTGAGAGAGAGTAAAATTGTTAATTTAAGCCCATGTAAGCATAGGATAGATCAAGCTGCCATCCATTAGGGCTGTCTTAAGTCCAGTGGCATTTTTTGTGAGATGTGGCAGCAAAATAGCTGGGTGAGCAGCTGAGTTCTTCTAAAACCGAAAAAAATAAGGTTCAGAGTAAACTCCTGTTGATTTAAATGCTCTCATCTGAGCTGCATCTTCGGTGTCAGCTCAGCTGAGCAGGTTTGGCTTATAGAGGGAATGGAGAGGCTTTGCTTTCTCCAGTCTTGATCTTAAATCTTTCTTTTTGTGATTAGATGAGACATTTTCTCAGTCATTTCCTTGCAGTGAATTGTTTCTGCTCTTTTCATTTTCAGGCAGGTTTATGTGTGGATAAAAGGTTTGGGTTATTTTAGTCACTTTGAAAGCTTGCTCCTTTACGGCCAAGAAAGCGTCTCCCCATGTAGTGGGCGACCATGAGCTCTCAGCACCTCTGGTGTTCCTCAACGTTATCTGTAAAAGCTCGCAGAGGGGGAGGACAGTCTTTCAGTAAGCAATAACTGGTGATTCAGTGCCAGCTCCAACTGTTCAGTCTTTTGTAAGTGACTGTTTTGGCCAGTCATTTAATCTTCTTCTGTTTTGCTTTTCCCTTTGTAAAATGTGAGTAATATTAATTCCCTTTTAGCACCTTTTTGTTCATATGTAGAATTTAAACTTTTGGGACTCTTTATTATGGTGTATTTGCACAAAATCTAGCACTGTGAGATCCTTGTCTTAGCTGAAGCCTTAGAGCACTATCATAAGTAGTGGCAGAAATAATAAGCTCCGTTCCCTATTTATCCCAAACCTTAAGACAAATAAGAGAACTCTTGAGGTTGGTACTTAGCATAAGACCCTGCAGAGTGCTGAATGAGTTAAATTTTTCAGTATTCCCATATATTCCCAGTGTAAGCCCTCATTAAGATGGAATTCGTGTTCAGAATGTATACAATTCATGTAGGTGAATCTACAGAAATGTTGTAAAGACTGGGAACAATACAGCCTGGCATTAAAGAGAAAAAACCCCAAATACTGAAAGTTATGGAGTTAATGTTAAATTTCATGTGTTTCGCTTCTTGTTATCTCAGAAATACATAGTTAAAATGCATGAACTACTTACTAGTCTTCCGTGATGCTCTTTAGTGATCAGAAAGTTGTGACTGTGAATAATTGTATTGTGTTCCAGTTCAGATCAGGCTGATTAATTAAAACGTGTAGAAATCTGTATTTTCTTTCGGGTTTTCCCCCCTGGTTTATAGCCAGAGAACAAAAACAAAGCCTTACACAAGTGATAAGCAAAGCCTTTCCATGTGGCATGTTTTTTCTCTTATGGGGGGTGGTGGTTGTTTTGAAAGCCAGGGGCCATCACATTTCCGAAGGCCATGTTGCATCACCAGTCCTTAGGGTGCACCAGGATGTGGCCATTCTTTTGCAGAACAGTTCTTAATGGCATTTTCTGCCACAGAGCGAAAGTCATCAGTCCCTGTGAGTTTAGGAGTGGGGGAAGAGGACATGGCTGTTAATCCATAAACAGATACACAGGCAGAATTTTTGAATGATGCATAAGATTTCAGGGAGGTTTTACAGTATGAGAGAGAGTCTTGCACTAAGATCTCTTGGGACACAGGAATGATTTAAAGCAAGATTTTCAGCATTTTAGTAACCGGGTTTTAATTTAATTTATGTCTTGGCTTACCTCTGAGTTCTGCATTTTGTGCAAGTATTGCACCTGCTGATGTTGGTGTATATGGTATTACTCATACGTAACTCTGGCTGAATCTTTGGTTTACCTGGAAAGCCTTACAACGTATAAAAATGTTAGTTGGTATTTCTGCAGTACCAAGAAGATCAGAACTTGAAATTTATACTTGAAGATAGATACAGATATAGATACTCTCCCTGCACCCTGTAATTGTGTTGTTACAGACAAATCTTGGAATACTAACTATGGTTAGCACATGCTGAGACAGAATGGTAGTAAACATTTCATTTTCTGATTATTAGCCCTTTCTCATAATCTATTAATAATTCATAAATTTGCAATTTAGATTTTGTCTCACTTCATTACCAGCCTCATTTCTTACTTTCAAAGGCACAAACTCCAGCTGAGCTAAAATACCAGTTGTCCAGTTGATACAGTCGGTTTGGTGAGCACCTGGGCAGAACTTCAATTTATCTACATATTTGAAAGACACAGATAATCTGCTGCAGAAATAGAAATAGCATCTGAATTATCCAGAGAAGACAGAATGAAGCTACCGGATTAGAATACTGCTCATTTGTATGCAAATGTACTCTCTTTCTTCCTGAATTTGATCCTTAAGATCAGTTGATATGGAAGAGTAAAGGATGAAAAACATTCTTGGAATTGATCCAGACAGATACACATGGGTTAGTGCTGTGTGGCTAGATCATAATGTACATGCTGGGGATTATTTGAAAAAATCTACATTTGAAAAAGCCAAGCTGACTGCCTTGGGAGAGTGAAGTGCTGCATCTGCCATTACTGAGGGTAATGGTCCTGTATGATTTAATCATATAAAGACTTTCATTTGCTAGAAAATTTCAGTGCCTAGAAAATCAAGTGGTAAATGCCTGCATTTTTGCTACTAAACATTGCTGATTACCTGTGAATAAACATTACCCAAATGAATGGAAGTATTTTTGTGGGAAGATGTTTTTATTTTTCCTGACTTGGATACAGGTTGTGGGGGGGGTTTCTGCAGAAAATTTAGGGGAAGAAAAAGTGGGGAGGGGGAGGGGGAAGTCTGCCTTAGAGGCTAAGATTTCAGCCAAACCTGCAAATACTTATTTGCGTATTTGAATCCTGTGGGAGCTTTACTGCTGTAGTCAGTTATCTGAAGTGTAGGCTCTGTCAACTGAGTTCCAATGCCACACACTTTCAGTCTGCTGTGGAGTTTATAGTTTTGAAATTTGGTGGCATGGAAATATACCTAAGTAGGCTGTGTGAACTTTACATTGCATTCTGTCCGTACTTAGAATTATATGGACTCAAGGTTTCTTGTTTTCCCATGGATTCTCTGCTGTCATGATTACCCATCATGTCATGAAAGAACAGCTCTGTATTTTTCTGTACCAAGAAAAAATAAGGAAACAAAAATGAAGGAAAACAAAACTGCTCATTTGGAAAGAAAGCAAGGATACGAAATCAAGAAATTGAGAATTAATGTTAGGATTAAGGCTATTAGTCTTCCTCAATTTTTCTTCTTCATATGTGTTACGGCTATCTGGTTACAGAGATACTACATGTCAAAGGTTTTGTTTTTTGGGTCCTTTGCTTTCAAGGGAACACGTTTTGAGTGGTAGGGGATAAGAGGGAAAAGTTGATACGTTTGTGGCTCTGGACTGATGCTGATGGGTGCAACAGCGTGCCTCCAGAAGCTTTCTGCCACCTTGGGCAGGAATGCTTTAGTGCTGGTGCACGGAGCAGCCAGGAGACGGTGGCACACATGCTCAGTCCTGCCGTTCCACAGCCAGGAAACGTTACATTCTTTCAGTTTGGGGATTTTTTTTCTGAATTTATGTAACTTTTATAAGTTGAATTTGATGTTCTGAAATGAAATTTTGAATGAGAGATTATTTGCAATATTTTCTGGGTGCATTGGACAATACTATTTTGTCTTACAGCCCAGAATACTAAAAATATGTAATTAGACAAAGGATAAGGTAAGAACATTTAAGAGGCTGGCATTTTCTAATACTTTATACATTAGTTGTAGTCAATATTTTTGCTTTTAACCATGCTTAATCTGTTTAATCAGTAGAATTTTTTATAACTTCCCATGCAGTACATGCACTAGTCAATCTCTAGATGTTATGCTTTTTGTGTAGCCCCCATGTTATGCTGATCTCTTTACGTTAAAAGTGGTCATTGATCTGTAGCATTCGGTATAAAACTGAGAAAGGTCATCTGAAAAAAAAAGTCTCTGAGGAAGAATATGTATGTACTTTTTTGGCTAGTGCACTTCACAGTCTGTTATCTCTTCCATTTGTGTAACTTATCTCCCACTTAATTTCATCTTTTCTTTTACCTCCTGGCAAACAGCAATATGCCTCAGCATAATGATGAGCAGCAGCAAAGGTAAAAACAAATACATTTATATTCCCTCCTGCCTTCCAAATTTAGAACTGAAAATAGGAACTAGTTAATATCTACTATTCAGAAGGTTAACAAAAAGCCATGGTTTGGGTAAAAAGGCTGTGTATACTTCAACATTTTTCTGTATTATGCTTTTCTGCAGTATGTAAAGATTTTTGTAAAATAATTTAGGAATGATACTGACAAGAAAAAGATGAGCAGGAAGATAATTACCTCCTGGAAACACTTTATGTATAGCTTTTATTTCAGTGAGATTTAAGAGGTTTAAAGCTAAAATATGCAGAACTATTTGCAGGATGAAATTCATGGCACATAAAAAGCAACACAGTGCATGCAGAGTATTTGGAGCCCATCAAGGCTTGGAATAACATTTTTAACAAACATATCCACCTACTGCTGTTTAATAACTCTGCCATCAGTGCATACTGCTCCTCTGCACTAAAAAGTTATCCCTCTGGATACTGCAGCACAATTTGGTGTCTCCATTGTCACTTGGGTGGTCAAACACTGGAAGATGTTGCCCAGAGAGCCTGTGGAGTCTCCATCCTTGCAGATACTCAAAACCCGGCTGGATGTAGCCCCGAGCTCCCCGCTCCAGCTGACGCTGCTCTGAGCAGGGGGCTGGACTAGGTGGTCTCCAGAACTCCCATCCCACCTCAGCCACTCTGTGATGTGATAGCAAAGAAGTGATAGCTTGTAATAAAAAGTGCTGAAAGTGTTGGGATGTGGGCAGATGGAAACCAAAAGGGGAGCTAGGCTTATCCAAGGGCAGCGTAGAAAATGTTGGCAGACCACGGCCATAGATGTTTTTGCAAAATGTCGCCAGAGCAACGGCAGAAGTAGTACTGCTAGTAAGTAATTGTAAGGGGGAATGAGGAGCCCAGAGCTAGCAAGAGGATGGATGTGACAAGGATGTATCAATAATAAAAATCATCAGCTTAGGTGCGGTACAAACCAAATGTAATAGAGGAGTTGACGGGTAAGTTAGCAGCTGCTTAAAGGTTTTGAAAATGAAGAATTGGTGCCACATTCTCCATTGCTGGATCTTTCCACATACCCATCAGTGGTTTCACCCATGTGAAAGGTGAGCAAGATAGCTGTTTTAGCATAGCCTTAATGACCAAAGCCTGAGGGTTTTTTTTTTATTGGGGTTTTTTTCCCCCCTTTTGTCTTCTGGAAAGCCTGACAGGCAGGGTGGCAGCAGAAGCAGTACCTTTCAGCTGGTACCTTATGTTCCCCTGGCAGCTATCTCTAGGCAGCAGCGTGACCAGGGAAGCCAGCTCTGCAGGGCAGCTGGTGGTACAGGCTTGCCGGTGGCAAAGGTAGTTGCACTGGTGGACTGGGAACGGTGGCAAAGGTAGTTGCACTGGTGGACTGGGAACGTAAGCTGTGACAGTTCTCTATTCAAGAAAACTTCCCTCATCCCTCTCTAGGGTCATGAAGTCATGAGGGGCTGCAAATTTGAGGTTGTGTTTACTCTCAGGCTGTGGCAGGGCTAGAGGTGCACAGGCATTTAAGGTTAGAAAGGAGTGTTGTAAACATCCAGTCATACCTTCTATACCCTGGGCCTTGGAGCATCTTTCAATTATTGTATTAATGAGCTCAGATGTGGATTATCTGTTGTTAAGAGCTTGACAGATCAACTGTAGTTTAGCCCATAATTATCATCACCATTACACATCTCCTCCTACAGATTTTCTTGCCTGAATTTAGCCTGTGGTGGATCTTTGCTAGTGTATGTGGATACTGAAATAAAAAGCTTAGGACAAAGCATGACAAATAAAACCTACATCCAGGATTAAGTAATTGGTAAGAAAATGCTTTCAGGGAAATTAATTTTAAGAGGTAGATACGTAGTTCTATAATAATTTAGTATTTATATTTCTATTCTCAGCCATATAATTCCAAGGCCTGATTGAAGAGATATGTAAGCAAGAGTGGTGATGACATCATGACTGTAAGACAAGATATGGTCTATAGTACAGTGATGCCAATATAGTGACTGGTTACTGCCAAAAAAGAAGGCTCCTCTCCCTCCCCCAGTTGTTTTCTCTCTCTTTTTTTATTTTTCATGGTTTCATGCTAGCTTAGCCCCTGAAGTAAGGGTTATGTGAGTGCTAGGAGCAAAGGTTGGGCAGGAACTGTTCCTTTCAGGAGCAGCCTATAGTTAGATTGGCTCAGCAGTGTCATTCAGATCTAAGGGGACACAATGGACCCTGGAAACCAAGGGTCTGACTAGGAACAGTATTGTTAAAAATGTCATTGTTTCAGTTTTATAATACTAAATTTGGAATGCTGAATATGACTATATTAGGATATTACTGTAGGAGTACGTTGGTAGTGTGGACCACGCACAGCCACTGAAGTTACAGGCTTGACATCGGCATGCACAGAGTTGACAGCACCCCCTGAATAATACATGCGATGGGTATAAGGTGGTTGATGCACTGGTGTTGTGTTACTGACATGTACATGATGAGAGGAGGAGAGGTTAGGGCGGCGTGAGGTCAGAAATGCCCTTCTGCCTCTTCGGCTTCCCGATCTTACACATCAGGAACTGGAAGAAAGAGGAGAAAAAGTGCTGTGATGCCCTCTGGGTCATGTTAACACCTTAATGTTGTATATGTCTGAAGTGAGCTTTGTCGTCGTCTCACAAAGTGTTTGGTTAAAAATTATTATATGCTTCTACAGATGCTTCTACACTAGGGGGTTCAGTACCACAGCCATGTTAAAGGCTATTCTGTAACTAGGCTTTTTCTGAGCAAGCTATTGACCTGAGCTGGACCTTACTTTTGAAGATAATGTAGAAGAGAAGAGAGCAGGACATCACTACGTTTTTTCATGTATGTATTCTGAAGTAGCCCATTGTAAAAGATGTTTAACAGTCCTCTCCTTCCAGCATATTTAAGAATGTTTTTAGAGGTACGTAATCCCATTTGTGTCCTCCCTTTACTTATTGATGGCATTAGAGAACCGTGTAATTGGCACACTTTCAAACTTTCATGAAAAGTAGAAATTGCCTGAAACATTAACAAAGAATATTCTTTGGAATATTGTCTAGCTTGAATTTGACTGCAGCTTATCAGAAATAAATAATGAAGAGTTTTATGCACTGAAAAGAAAAACCTTCCGTTTTCAGATCTTTTCAGTGTCTGGTGCTCATATATAAGTATATCTTTTATAGTGGTATATAAGGCCTGACAGTTCTGATATAAAAATGTGCAGGATATTTTAACAATGAAAAAAAAACCCGCCAAATAATGCTAACCGTGCGAAAATCAAACCACTTCATATCTCTGTGCATGAACATGAAATTTGTAATTATGTGTATGCTTATAATGGGGCAGAGTGACCATAGTGGTTTTCTTTGTGTCCGTTTAGATTTCTGAAAAAAACCCCTCTCCACTAACATCAGTATTTGAATAGAATAAAGCCTCTTTCTCCTGAGTTTACCCAAATCTGTAACTGTACAGAATCACAGAATAATCAAGGATTGAAGGGATCTCTGGAGATTGTCTAATCCAACCCTTGTTGCCCAAAGCAGTGTCAGCTGGAGCAGACCAGGACTGTGTCCAGTCAGGTTTCGAGCATCTCCAAGAACTGTGACTCCACAACTTCTCTTGAGTCCCAAATAGCGCAGTGTGTGGTATAAAACATGGAATATGGGACAGGAAGAGAGGTGAACAACCGAGTTTTATGGTCCGTGCTCCATGGAAGCGTTTAAACGCATGCTTCGGTCTCACAACAGTAAACACAATTTACGTTTGGGTTTAAGTGCAGTGCTGAGCTAGAGTCATTAGTAATGTTTATTTTCATGTAATGGTGCCTTTGGTATTCCTTATAGATACTAAACCTAGTATTCAGTCACAGAAACCAGATGGACAATTGTCAGTTCTGCTGTTCTATTGCATGCCCTTTTATTTTCCTAATGTTAGTGGAAGGGGCTGCCTTTGAGACCCAGGTACAACCATGTATCCCTGTGTGCTTTGGTCAGTTTTATTACTAATGACTAGGTGTACGTTTTCATTTTGATTACTGTAATACTACATAGAACTGTAGGCATTTATAATGTTTGCATATGAAGAGGTGTCATTTATTTAAAATGTGTGCGGTTATATTTTTTTATGCTGTAAACCCTTTATATAAAGCCTTTGAAAGAGCGATAAGGCTGCAGCAGACCTGTGCAATGATCTTGTCATCCTTAAATTATTTTTCCAAAGCCCCGCTTCTCAGTCTGTCATGTGGGATACTTTAATCTCTTTTGCTGATGGCATTCACTATGTCTGCTTCCAGGGCAGCCACAGGCAGACCGCTTTAGAAGAACAGATGACGTGGTTTATATATAGCATTCCATTTGTTCCTGATGAAATCAAATGGCCTTGTGGCCAGGACTTCAGTTAGAAAGAGCAGTTTTTTGGGAACCTCTAAATAGGATAAAAAGGGTAACAAATGGTGCCGTATTCCCCAACTGGTTACCTTTTCAATATCATATAGAGAAATTCCCTCTGAAATGGAAAGAATTCACCGCACCCTGTTTATGTAGAGGTGATTCACTTCTTCCTTGAAGATTGTACAAATAGTAAAAAAAATAGGTACTCACCCTGTGGCATTGAACGTCAGAACTGGGACACTAGAGTAACTAACATGTAATATTTATCAGGTTTCCCAGTGTTCCTTCCTGAGCAGAAGCGTGTGACTGGATGTTATTTTTAATTGAGATGAAAGGACAATATTTTTAAAAAATACATATATTGAAATTCCATTGCAGTTAGTGAATTGAGAGGATAAACCTGAGACTTGTTTCGAGCTCTGCAGTTAACTTCAGCATGTGATGTGCTGTAAGGGGCACAAAGACCTACTGCTCATGATTCCTCATGGACAAAGCTCTAAACTGAAAGTGTGCTTTACCTGTCAATGTCTGCATAATGCCCATGTGTATAAGATTAGACATGTTTACATGAATACTGATGTGGATATGCTGTGCTTAATGCGTATGTGTAGTGCTTTGCCATGGAAAGACTTTCAGGATTAAGATTGCCCCTAGATCACTAGCTGGAAGAGGTGCTGAATGTACATCAGTGTTTCTTGACACTGAGTGAGATGATGCATGAAATTCAAACCAATGTAATTAGTATGTGAAAAGTCATCATCTGTTCACCTCATTAACTGTACTTTTATCTTGAGGTGGAAGGGTCTAAATTTGTCTCTTGTATCTGAAATATTGGTAACCCAATTGATTTGTCTGCTGGAAAAGTTTATTCTTCAAATTGGCTTTTATATACATATATATATATGTGTGTGTGTGTGTATATATATATATTAAAATTCTTTAGAGTTAATTACTTCCTTAATATGGCTGCATGGTTTAATAATAATAAAACCCCTCTCAAATTAAGTAATTTTACAGCTCTATAAATGTTATATTCTATCTTGTGTGTTTATTGTCTGTCACTTTTCCACTTTACGCCTGCCTGTATGCCTTTAAGCTAATTTCCCATACAGGAAGGCATTTTCCCTGTATGCAGTTCATTTTGAATTTTCTCAAGGTCACCAGTGGCTTTCCACCTGTTCCTTTACTCTTTTCATCTCTCTCTGATCTTTAGTGCTTGGCCAATTAAATTATGTTACTCCTAAAGGGCCAGTTGATCAAGACAGTTGACTCAGACTTGCAGCCAGACTTGGGAGAGTACCTTCTGTGAATGTGCACCCAATTGTGATGAGCCTGTCAAAGAATCATAGAATCGTAGAATGATTTGGGTTGGAAGGGACCTTTAAAGGTCATCTAGTCCAATCCCTCTGCAATGAGCAAAAAATGACTAAACTTCTGCATCTTTACTATTAAAGTGGTGGTTATTATTTGAAATTTGCCCTTTTCAAATGCTATGAAAGATACAATTTTTTAAAGATTCTTGAATCTGCCAAATCTTGATGCTGAAGGTAGCTTTTCATTGACCCAACCAAGTATTTCACCGGTTGCTGGAAGAAAGGAGGTATGTAGCAAACTGATCTTTATTAGTTGCCGTGGGCAATCAACTTTTTTTAGTGACATTACTTCAGAATTTACAGAAAGAATTTTTTTTTGAGATGCAGAGATTTTATTTGCTCTTAATGCCAATAAGATTTACCTTTTAAATTTGTTACAGATTTGCACTAACTTAGGTTTGAATACAAACTTCCTAGCTTTCAACAAGTAAAGGCAGAAGTGGCCTAGGTTTCAAGAAAGAAACAAAAATAAGAATGGAGAGTGAAGAATGGAGAATGGTAGAGCGCTTCTTTCAACCACAGGACACTGCTTTTCCACTTGTCCTCAGCCCTCAACCCCTAGTTTCTTTTCCAGTGGTATAACAAGTAGTATTTCCAGGATCTCATGTTCAGGATTTCATTTAAAAACTGAAGGAGACTAACTGCAGAGAGCAAAGCCTGCTATATAGCTAGATGTAAGTTCACTTTGTTCATCCCTTTCCTAGTCTGTTAGAGCTTTAGCTCTTTCTCATATATTGTTCTTCTTCGCTTACCAACCCAGAAAGTCAGGTATCAGTATGAACAGTACCCTGTGTAACATATGTAAAAGGTACAGAAAAGTACACCCACCGGCAACCTGTAGGGATGGGGCTGGAGCCTGAGGGCGATTACTTCCGAATATCGGAATACAGTATTTTAGTGAAAACAAGAGGACTGCAGTTTTTATTTTTCTTTTAAACTTCTGTGAAAGCCTTATGGTTCTGAAGTTGTGCTCCTGGGCTGTGCTCAGCAGAGACCCCTGTGTCCGATCTCGATGCGTGGTTCATGCCTCATCAGTCATTTGGCTGGAGCCTGGCAGAGGGGCTGCCATCCGCCTGGTCCATTTGTCAGCTCTAAGTGTGGTTGTTATTTTTGGAGCTTTCAAATAGGCACAGATAACAAAAAAAAAAATTACTTCTAGTTAATCATATGGTGCTGAAAAGCAAGTAAATAACTGAGATCATTGCAAGAAACAAAATATACAGGGACGAGAGGCAGGGGCAGAGAAGTGTGAGAGACATACAGTGATAAAAGAGATGAAGTATCACGGATGTTAAGTAGATGAACAAAGGTAAGGAAAGTATACATGCTCTAGAAACTCAAATTTTAAATTAATATCAATTTATATTGTAATGTTAGGGTTATACTTTACAGCTGGAGCAAGAACTCTTATCATAAATCCAGACTAATCTGTTTGATCTGTAAGTAGTAGACTGGAGGAATGACTCACTCCTCTCTGAATTTACATGGTGTTACTGTTAATACAAGATTGTGTTCCTGTTATAGTCTGTGGAAATGCAGGTGCTTTCCCAAGTATTTTGATTGCCAAGGAACTTCCCTAATCATGGTTGCCAGTGAGGAGGTTTGCACTGGCTCATGCTATGAATGACCTTCCTGGAATACCCTGGAAAACATGTTGAGATGCTGTCTGCTACCTCCCTTCCCAGGCGTTCCTTTAAGTTGCCTTGAAATTCTTCTTCTGTCAGGTTAAGGTAAAAGCAAATGTGTTTTTATTTATAAAATTCACACTATACAGTATAGCTCAAAAAATGTGAGCGATGTACAAGAAAGAAACCCACACAATTATGTGCCTGTTAGGTTAAATCAGGATATTCCTCCTAGCCTGTATGGAGTAGCTCACCAGTTGCTCGAAGCTGGTGTCCCTGTGGCTGAGGATCCATTTCGCAAGGAAGTCTCTGGTGTTAGATTGTAGCAGTGAAAGACAGTTAAGGGAAAATATAAGCTGTTACTCCCCAACCATTTTTTGCTGTTTGCTTGGATTTCATTTGCAGTTAAATCTCCTTTTCCTTCTCCCTCGTCCCTCATGTAGGGGTTCCTACATTTGTGTAGGAATTACTGATCCATAGGTTATTCAGTTTTAGATGTCTTCTGATCTGTTAAATAGTCTCAATTTCTGGAAATTCCAGGATCCCTTTGGCTAGATTTCTTGTAAGGCAGTAGGCTGACATTTTGGTAGATGATTACCTGTACTTGATTAAAATGTTACTAAAATGTTAGTTTATTGAAGAGGAAAACCGTGCTTCTCACCTGCTATGGAAACACAAAATCTTTTCATGCTCTGGACCTTGCGAGCATGCGGTTCAGCAGCTTCATACAGACACATAAACGGAGATTAATGTATGCCTTACTGACTCTTGAATGAATCGAGAATCGAGATGTGACTCTCTGTAGGCCACTTCAGGGTAAAAAAGGGGTTGGGATGACTGTCCACAGCTGGTTTTTTTCTTTCAGAGAAACTGTTTGCCCTTTTTTCCCTTGCTCATTTTCCTGCAAGTTATAAATCTGAGCCCATTGGTTCTCATGTGATGGCAATGAAAAGCTGTGATCCCAGTCGTAGGTTTAGTTTCTCAGTCTGTGATGTTGAAGCTTTTCTGATACAGCGATGAGTCATTTCTGACTGTATTAACATATGGCCAGAGCAGCAGGTGGTACCAGGCTTTTGTAACTGAGGATACCAGGTTTTATCTCGTGAACTGAAGACTGTTAGAACTCCACAGTTGGTTTCCAGGGGACTCATAGGAGACATTACCTGAAAAATCTGGTGTCTTTGCATAGCTACATGATTGAATTCAATAGGTTTGCCCTTTGCGCTTTGAAGGGAATAATTCTCGTATTACTATTTTTAATCTTGTACAGTATTTTGATTTGCCATTGCCTTAGCTTTTGTAAAGTGGAGCTAACTACAATTGTTTCTTTACAAGGAACTATTATAATAATTGGTGGGGGGAAGACTGCAAAGTGTATTGCCACCCTGAGCTATAAATGTACTATGGAAGTGTGAAGTGTTATGCATAGATCTATAATCCTTTGGGGTAAGATTAGCCTGTGATGGGGCCATTCAGTGAAATTGCAATGTGGACAGGTCTTTATATTTAAGATGGTGAGATTCTAAAATAGAATTTTAAAATAGAATAGTGTTTGTAGTAACTATTCTGACTGAAATGCTAAATACATAATACCAGATTTATTTTTAACACCTATTTGCTATTTGTAGCAAACTTTTAGAAAAGTCCCATGTCCTGATGTTTTTTAGATGTTTGGATGACTGCATTATGGAGTTGTGTTTTGATGTGCTCCCCATCTTGTCATTTGGTGCTAGCTTGAAGGAAAATACCTGCACGCCTCTTAGTTACGCACCTTTGCCAAATGAGTCTTTGCTCTTTTGCTCAAAACCAGTGTGGTGAGGGAGTGGGTGTAGGTGAAGGAAAGCAGCTGCTGTTCTTGCTGTTCCCTCGGGAAGTGTTGTTATGTTTCTAACAGTAATGCTGCAAGTCAGGTGGGACTCCTTCATGAAGGTCAGCAAGTTTTCCCCTCTGTGAACTTGATTGTGGGCTGTCCTATAGTAAGTCCAGTGTGCTGCCTTATTAAACAGGGCAGTATTGCTGAGTGTGTATTTTTTGTGTTTTGAAAAAACATCTCACTTGAATGATTGCTGGATTTGTTTATTTTTTAGGCACACTGTTGAATGACTGACTGCCAATGCTTCAATGAATAGCCCAGTGAAAAAGCACCCATATGCTTGTTTGCTTAGTTTTGGAAAGAAAGAATCCAACATTGGTTTTATTTACATAGTGTAAATCCCAAGCCCCTCTGCTAACTTCATTGGTGTGCCTTTGTACATGCTTTTTCTTTCTGTGAGCAAAAACCAGCCTATAATTTAACAGCAGAAAAACCTTTCTGAAATAATGTTTTAGAAGTAATTCACTTGCACTGAACTGGTAAATTGAGAACTCTTGACATTATTTGGCATGGCTTTTCTCTTTGTTCTACAACCAGTGAATGCTGGAAGTTACTTAATACTTATGCTAACAAAAGGCAAAGAATGAATCAACAGCTTAATAATGTTCTCCTTTAATTACTTTTTGCTCTCTTTTTGTATTTAAATTTACATCGAATGAAGTGTTCCTTAGGTAATTCAAATGTTGATTATTAAATTGATTATTCATGATGGGAAAAAGTTTAATTGAAGTGAAAGCAAACATCTTTGCATATGTATGTACAAATCCAAGCAATATGGTTTTTTTGAGCTTGTATATTTTTAGCTGATTTACAGCCAGAATATGACAGTGTTCCTCCATTGAGGAGATGTCTCTGATATGCTTCTGTTACTGAAGCTACACTTGCTGATTGGAGATTTCAGCTGGACTAACAGAAATTATAATTAAACCATACATCTTACTGAAAATCTGTGATTTCACTGTTTTCAAATTACCGGAAATAATTGGCCAGGTGGGCTTTGCACTCACGGTCATGCTACGGATTTAGTGTAGGTAATCACAGAAACACTGTTTACTAAAGGTTTTCTCTCCATTTTGTGTGGTTGTCATCAGCTGAAATGCTTTTGTCTGAAAATAAGGCATGTAGAGCAAATGGACCAGGTACTTAGATGTATGTGACAGTCTGTAAGTGAAAGCCAGGATTGTTCACACAGTAGTTTTTGTCATGCATGTAGTTACTGAGTTATCACTTGGGAACAAACTTTTCTTGAATTATTTTGGTATACTGTATTCTTACATTGGCTGCTTACTAGAGAGGAACTGCTGGGGAAGAATGTGAGCAGGATTCAAAGCCTCTGATTTCTTAGTGCTCAGCAGGAGCACAGTCTAGAAAAAGAACTTGTCATACACAGTAGATGATATAACTGCATCAAATACTTAACCTGCATTGGGATCATTATACTGATTTTTCAAAAGTGTTTTTTCCTCTCCACCAAACTTCTGCCAGCAAAAAGGGGTCCTTGCCTCTTCTTTCTCCTCCTCTTCTTCTCAAGATCTGGTTGTTAACTTATCTGGAGGGCAAGGCTAAGTAATTTTAATTTCAGAAGGTTTTACTGTTAGACAGTTTTAAAATGGGTAGTCTAAAGACAAACAGTTGTACAATAATAGCGTGTAAACTAGAGGCTGATTCTGCTATAGAAACGTTATATAATACAGAGAGATCTGTTTTGGTACAGTTGCGTGTAGCATGGTAAATGCATGTTGTGAACTTTCTGTGCAGAACATGTATTTCAGGAACAGAGCATACATGAGGTTGTTAGGTAGCATGTGAGTCACAGAGAGGAGAGGGTGCAGCAGGCATGTCCTCTACTGCTCCTTGGAGTAAGTACAGGTAATGTTAACAGCATAGATTTTGCTGGGAGGGAAATTACATCTTAGTGTGCTGGGTAAAGCGGCAAGGTAGTTACTATCTTCTGTAAAAGCCATGCCTGGTACTGAGGTTGTCTTGATGCCTCTCGTTAGGAAGCTGTGTTTTACAGTGCCTACAAGTTTGTCAGCTGGAACTGCTGGGGCTGAAATTTTTATAAGTTGTTTATCTAGCTCAGGATGGTACTTTTTTCTTTGAATACTTCTGTTGTCTCTGTGTTGTGGGACAGGGATTTCTATCTCCATATTCCCCAGATTTGCTTTTAGACCAGTTTATAACTCCTTGAAATCTGAGCGAGGCAGTTTAAATTTTAGCAGTTAGAGCTCTGATCTCTGAAGATTTCTTCCTTACTGAAGAGTTCCACATCTTTCCTTGTGTTGGTCAAATTGCACATGCTTCCATCCCACAAAGTGGCTCAGTGTGATGGTGCCTGATGCTAACAGGGATGAGGTTGGACTGTTCCTGCTTTGGCTGGTTTTGCATTGAGGAAACTGAGCTGAGGGTGGGACCAGGGAAAACAGGGAGCACAGGCAAGATGAAAGTGATGTGAACAAAATGAAGGCAGGCATGGGTGGGAGGGGAGAGCGGGGTTTATGAGGAAGAGTTGTGGTGAGGGAAGAGAATTGAGTTTGTCTGGAAAAGGAGATTGGAGAGTGAGGCAAGGCATAGCTGAAGGGGGGTACAAAATGGAAAGCCCACTGGGGAGGCAGAGAGTGGGAACTGGCAAGGGGAATATTGAGGAAATGGTGGAGGGATGTTTCTTAGCAAGGACATGAGGAAGCAGAGGGAGGAGACTTGAATGAGGTTGGACAAGGATCTGGTGGTGGGGAAGAAATAGGATGGGGCCCATGGACAGTTTGGATAGGAGGTGGCTAAGGAAGCTTAAGCGTGGCGTGAAAAGGCAGGAGAATAACAACATTAAATACCACGGCCTATGATAAGTCCTGCATTCATGAATTTCTGTTGTCAGCAAATATCTGTAAAGCCCACCAGTAAAATCCCCCAGCACTGTGCAGCGGTAGGGGTCTAAGGGGACAGCAGGCTGCTAATGTTACGGGTTGCTCTGTTAGTTCATGTGCCAGAGATATGGGAGATCAGCATGCTATTGCCGTGAAGGTAGGAAAATGAGGTGTTCAGGGTTATCAAAATGGGAGGATTTAGGTGGTTCTTTTGAACCAGTGTGATATACAAGAACCTGAAAGTGTCAAAGCAGAATTACCATCACTTTATCCTCCATAACGACTTGGTGCTGTTTAAAGGTCAGCCTTTGCCCTCTGTTACTCTTCAGCACTGTCAGATCCTCCTTATTCTTCCTGTATAGTTAATGTAGGAACCTGCCACCCTGTTGGAGATACTAGTGGTTTGGGACTGCAGATGCACAGGGTTTAATTCCAAGTTGGCCACTCATAGGCTGTACAATTTTGGGCTAGTTAATTCGCCTTAAAGTGCTTTATTTTCCCCATCAGTAATTTGGGGGTAATGATTTCTAACCACGCTCTGTAGAGGCGGTTATGCTCTCTGAATGCCGCAGTTCATGCAAGAGCTGAGAGATGCTGGTCATGTTATTAATGACAGTTTCTTTCTATCTGACTGGTAACTGTTTCTTTTTTCTCTTTGGGTCATTGTGTGACTGTGGTAGGACAGAAATTGAGAAGAAAGGAAGGAATGCCTGGGGGTGATAGCTACGGTATAACAGGGACAGCTTTCTATCTATTATCTGGACCCACTGCTCAGCCAGCACTGGATGCATTTGTGTCTGCAGCCGGACTGACTCAAACTTTGCAGAGAGTCATTTCAAAGACATTCAGGCCTCCCTAATGACTCTCAGTTTATGTGAAATCATTTTGAAGAATCTGGCTTCATTAAGTAATTGTGAGTGACTTGGACCCCCGTGCTGAGTACTCGTTTTGTAGCTGGTGTGACAATGCCACTTGTGCTGTGATCTTGTGGGCTGCAGTATCGAGCAGCACCACGGGAACATGGCAGGGCGAGAGACAGGGCTAGGAAGCGAGAAGCGGCAGAGTAACACATTTATTTTCATACATTGTTACATGAATGTTTTAAGAACTTTATACAGCTGCCCTGCATTTAAACAGGGTAGCTTTTTAATTTCATGTTTATTCTTGCTGTGCTTACTATTTGCAGCTCTCTCTGAGCAGAGAGAGTGCCTCAGTGCTGTGCTGGCGACAGCTCAGGTGCTGGTTTACAGTGTTTATCTGTATCTGTGAATTTGGACTTGAATTCAAATGAGAATCTGTTTCAATGTCATAGACATCTAGCATTGAGAAGCAATTGCATCTTGGTGGTTTGTGTGTTGTATTTAGTTGCAATTGTTATGAGTATCTCCAACCCTTGTCATTCTGTCAAAATTGTCATTCAGGAGCATGCTCAAGTCAGAAAGTTTTTGGTATGTCTTACTGTTAGAGGAGAAGATGCTATCATATGGGGCATAGAGATCAAGAAAACATCTCATTTACTACTAGTTTTTGAAGTAGAAATTGGTGCATTGCCTCATTGAGAGGAGGCTGTGAAAGTAGTCAGGCAGTTGGCTGAGGAAAGTGCAGAGTTAATTCTTTCAAGCTCTTGCTGTAACACCACCTCTCCCATTAGAATAAGATCTTTCCTTCTTTCCTGCTGTTTTTTATTGTTGTTCTTGAGGTTTAATGTTCATGAGAGTGAGCCGGGCTGGAAGCCAGGAGGCTGTAGGCTGGCTCTGCAGCCCGCTATCCACGCTGCTGCTTTGCTCCCAGAAGCTATTGCAAATCTGGTCCTCAACCAAACCTCCAAACTCTGCTAGGAAGTCCATACGAGAGCAGATTAAAGCACTTAGATGTTCTTTTTGGGAGCAAGCCCAATTAAGCTGGTTTTGAAGAGCCAGATGCTTGTGAACTTCAGAAGGTGATACCTTTCTCAACTGCAGTATTCCTTTCAACCTCTTTGGTTGTTTCTGTCCTAGCTCCTCTTCTGTAATGTGTCCTTGTAAGGTAACACAAGCCAAGAGTTGGATAAAAGTATTTTGACATTCCTTTGTCTCAGATCTGGGTGAAAAGGTACGAATGTGGCATTTTTTTCAGGGAAACGAAAGTTCTACAAAACATTATATGTGAAACATATGAAGTAAATCACATTTTATGTTGCCTTTCTGTGTAGTGTTGCATTACTTTGAGAGAGCGGTTGTCTGTGTGCTGTATGACGCAGTTCTTCCTTTCAAGCCTGGCTCTGTGGCTGACCACATTTCTTATGATGTGCCTGCAGTTATGCTTAAGAGTCTTTAAAATTTCCCCGGGAAGTTGCTGTGCTTCCTTTTGTAATATTTATCTGTTGTCATAATACTTGTCTCCATGCATTGCAGGTTGAAAATAGTTCCTAAGCCACTCCAAATTGTTCAGCCTGGTACTGTAGAACGGTCGCCTTTGTGCACTGACCTCTCATTAGAAAAACATTTTCTTTGGATCACCTCCTCTCATCTATTTTAAGAAAAGAGAGGGCAGTTGTAATTCCTGAATGCTATTCACAACTCCCAACTTGAGAACTTTTGTCCTAGAATAAATTCTTCCAGTGGCACTCCAGTGCACTGTCGCAGGAGCGCTGTGTTGCCCATATATCTGTCGTTACCAGTCATGAGATATCTTGACTGGTGAACAGAATATAGTGCTGTAAATTGTGGATAATATTATGCAGCGGTGATACAAAGTGGACACCAAAGTGTATGCTTCACGTATAGAGAATGTAATTAGAAAAGATGATTTAAATGCTATGGGTTTGTTTTAGCAAGATGAGGAAAAAAGCAAGAAGGTTAATGAAGTAATCTTAGTCTGTGATCTATGGAAGCCTTTTAATCTTGCTTTGTCTTCTTAGGAATAGCATTGCTGTCCCCTTAGTGTAGTAACTGTACATGAAAAAGCAGCGCTTTAAGACTAAAAATACATTTTTAATCAATTTTACCCTTATTTCTGGAGCTCTGTTCACATTTTGCTGCGTAGTGATAACTCCTAGTGAAAAAAATGAGAATTACTTATATCCCACATACAGAGAGTCAGGTTCTGGGCTCTGACATTCACTAGAAATGGTCAGAAGTATTCTGTAAACTTCAAGTGCTTGGGCTGTATAAGCAGAGATGAGTCTTAGACGAGAGCCTTGTTGAATGGTGAGAGCGTGCACAGCTTGAGTCTTAGAGCAGCATGGATTCAGCTCACAGAAAACCAATTTGGAAGAAAATCTCTTTAGTGTGGATGAATTATCATATCCTCTAGATTTGGGTACAAGCTGAGTGGGTGGATAAGTTAGCCTGGAACACTTAGCTATCCGAAAAGAAAGTTGGTTTTAGGACCTGCTTGTGGAGTATGTATTTCTGGCCTTCAACCTCTTTTAATTCGCTTCACATGAGAGTTGTACATTATTTATAGTGAGTGTGGGAGATGGAAAGAGTATTGTGGAAAAAAGAAAAATAAACATTTCGATAACGAGTTCTGGTTTTGACTGTGATGCCGGTTTGGGGCAAAATGCCAGTAATTTTACGCCCAAAATAGAAGTGCTAAAATCCCCCAAAATTCAGCAGTCTCACTCATGATCTGAATATTTTCTCAAATTATAGTTAGCAAGCAAAGCACAGAGTCTTGAGGCATGTGGCAGCCTCATGATGAGAAGAGCAGATCATACTCTTTTAACTCAGAAATGTCTTCCTGCTGCTTTGAGTAGGCTTTAATGGCCAGAGATGGCCTTTGTGTTTAGATGAGGTCAAGGTTACTGGTCTGTAAAGACAAACTGGCAGGCATCTCGGGTATTGTGTTCCCCTGTGCTTGGTGGCCCATGCCACATCGGCAGCAGGCTTCCTCTTGGCTGGGGGCAAGGCATGCCGAAAGCTCCCCCAGAAGGCACCCAGGTTTTGGAGCTCTGCAGGACTGTAGCCTTTCTTCAGCTCTGGAGTTTAACAAGCCAGGTGAAATTCACGTAGGAGTTGAGCTGTGTTGGGCGTAAGAGGCCATGGCCATCAGATGAACATGCTGTACTGTGCTGCCAGCCTGTTTCTCTCACTGCAGTGGTAGCCAAGGGGCGTGAGTGCAGTTTCATGGACAGCCTTTTGGTAGCAGAACTTATTCAGGAGGTTTATTTCCCTGTGCTATAGTTCAGCAACACTTAATCATTGCAAGAGAGTATTTCTCTGATCTGATTTACCATGTGGCCACTCACACAACTGCATTGACACAAATGAAGGAACAGTGAGATGGTAACCAGGGATGGGAACAAGCAGCTAAGATGGGAACTTTGCCCACTGAAGAAAATTCATACAGCAGCAGCTCTTCGTGAGTCTCTTCCAAAGCACAGCACTTGGCAGATCTGGCTCAGTCGACTTGGGAGCGTTTGTGTAGATCCTAAGCACTGCACTGGCACTACTCAACAGTCCTGACTTTTTGTTGCAAGCGTGCATCAGTTCATGCTGTTTCATGCATGCCTGGTTTCGCTTACGGCTGAACACGTTCATTCTGTTTGGTGCTACACTAAGAATTACTTGAAGAGTCACAGACTTGTTGTTTAGAAAACTGGAGTATCGCATAGTGCAACTTTCAAGTCTGGTTAGTTTTAAGGGAAGGCAGTGTGTCCTGTATTGTTAAAGCAAGTCAAATGCCATTTATTTTGAGCCTGGTTACAGAGTAGCCTAATAAATACTTGTTCAGCCTAGGTAACACAGCGCGTAAAGGCGTATTATGCTTCTCAAAAATGAAAGGATAAAACATCGCGGGCCTGCCTATCGGGGGGTG
>JAVJGI010000062.1:49759470-49826180 GCA_035590275.1 Ibycter americanus
GCTTGTTCTTCAGCTGTGGCTGCTAGAGGCCATGAGAGGACGCATTTTGTGTTTGTAGTGTTGTACATATAGGCATTATGTAAACGTATTGAGCAGGGCAAAGAGTCAGAAACAGTGATTCAGCCTGAATCTGTTGTGGTGCTATTAAATACTCCCTGACTTGTACGAATCTTGGAAGCGTCTAAGGGTCCATAGGGGATCATCTCACTAATTGTCTTGCATTTCTTAGCTATGGTCTGTAGTGTTTGTTTACATAAGCATTTGAAAGTCATGTCTCAGACCCAAAATTTATGAATTTAACTTAAAAATATTAAATTTCTTTGGCTTTTTGTCTTTTGAACTGTTAATATTTGTGATACTACTCTTGGTCACCACAGAAGAATACTTGAAATTTTTTTGTGTTAAACTGTAAATGAGATTACTTTGTCACCTTCTGGTGTGCTTTGAGATCTAACAAGCAGGGAGAAGGTTACAGTAGAAGTGATCCCTTTCACATGCCCATGCACCAAGAGCATTTTTTCCCTGTAGTCCTGCAAGCGAAAGAAGCAGGGAAGGGAGAGGCTTGTCAGTTCTCCCATCCACAGCACATCCTGGGCAGTGCCTCTGCCCTGAGATCCAGCAGCCGGGATCCAGTAACTGGATGGTCTTTTTGTGCATCTTGCCTGGAGAGAAGAAAACAGCTGTCTTCAGAAGCTGCTCAGCTGTAGGAGTCTTAAGGGAAAGTAAGCCCTTAAGGTAATCTACAACAGGTAAAAAATGGACACCAGAAATCTAAAATGCTGGCAATGGAGCACACATCTGAAAGAATAGGAACAAATAACAGAGTGTTTTCAGTGAATGAGAAGCTGGAAGCTGGTGAGACAACTGGCGGACCTGCTGGGTGGATTGCCACGCGCAGAGGGAGCAATTCAGGAAAGCAGAATATTGCAGAGATGTTAAATTATTTATTAGTACCAATCCTCACTGCAGATACACATCCAGATTTGTTGAGAAAGCTCAAGTATGAGGTGGCTGAGGTGTTAGACAAAATATGTGCAGTTTTACTAGAAATAACGTAATGAGAATGTGAAACTAAATGTGTTAGAAGGCTGTAGGTAGCATCTGGAGAATTAGAGCTCAGTAAGCTTATACTGATAGTTGGTAAATTAGCTGAAGTAACAGTTGCACATCACAATAGATTGCAGCCATCAAGATTGCACAGAAGAAAATGGTGTCATGCCAAACTGAAGGGCGGGAAGCTGTTTTGGCAGATGGAAAATCATTTGATTTGACTGATGAAAGCTTTTAAAAGTTTCATTGTCCTTTACAGATGGTTGTTAGGGAACACTGTGCTACTAAGATGAGAGTCAGTTTGCTGGCACGACTCAAAACCTGCATTGGAGACAGAAGCAAAAAGCACATTAACCAGTTAGACCTTCTAGCAGTAGTATGTTGATAAATCCCCCCTTTAAACTGGTGGGAACTGTTCCATTCTTACAGGCATGAAGCAGCACTGGTACGGGATTGCGCCTGCCCCACTAGCCTTGCCAGAAGGCAGAACTGGGAAGTGTCTAAATGGTGTCTGATCCCTGAGCAAGGAGAGCTGTTGAGGCTGTCAGTCCTACACCCCTCCATGGAAACCTCCATTTTGGAAAACCTTGGACCTGAGAACGGCAAGCTCGCTCGGTATACAGCGGACTTGCAAAATACAGTAGTAAAAGAAAAAATTGCAGTAATTTTGTAAACATACCGTTAAGAATAGGAGAAGTAATAAAGAACAGCATGGAGAATGTAACTGAAAGTAAAAGCCGATATACCAAGAACGCCCTCGTCTCACCTCAAAATAGCATTTGAGAGTCAGTGGGAGTTCTGGGAACACGAGATGGAGCTGAAAAAGGATTGGGGAAGTCTCAGTTGTGGAGAGTGGCTGAAGAAAATTGTGACTGTTTACCTTAGAAAGCAGATGAGTCAGAGAGATATGTTAAAACTGTACAAACCAGTAAATGGTAATAGAGAAGGTAGATTGGGCTAGTTTCTGTTTTCCTTGTCTTAAAGCAGTGAAGTAGGTGGATATTTAAAGAAATCAGAGGGTTGCAGATTCCAAAAATGATAAAAGGTAATTCTTGTTCAGAGCTGTGATTAAGTTATGGAAGTCCCTGCGGCAGTAAGTTGTTAGGCTGAATAATTTAACGAGGTTTTAAAAAGGTTATTTTGGTGGATATCAGAAATACTTACAGCTGCCATCATCCATGCTGACAAATTGTGAAGGGGATATTAAGCCTTATACTTGGGATTTTAAGGCAATCTCTAGCTACTAGGGATATCTTTCTGTTCTTTTGCTGGTTGTTCTGCCTTCCTAACGTAAAGTGTTAGGTAGGACTTTGGTGGTGTAATGCATATAGTATTTGTGTAAAAGGTGGGAAATTAGTTCTGATTCTGAGTGACATCCTAAAGAGCATTCTGTGGGTGATGCCTGAATTCAGAGGGGCCACCTGTTTTCAGGCACTGGCGGAACAGAGCAGCCCGGGGGATGGTAAGGGTGGTTCCCAGCATCTCTTGAACTCACTGAGGTCTGTGGCTAAACAGGAGCGTGCGGGTACAGGATTCCAGAAATGTAACAAGGCCAGGAACTGAGGTGATTGTAAATTCATGTAGAAGGTGTTGAGTTGCACTTTTTTTGGTTATACGTGCATTACACATATGACTAAAAGATTTTCATCTCTTAAAAATGCCCTTAAAGCAAGAGTGCGTTCTGCACTTGTGTTCTGGAGTTCATTTCACTTACAGGGATGGGGAGGCATGACGTAAGCAACTGCTGTCTTGACCTGATGTCTTCAGTTAAACTGTTAAATAGGCAAACCTAAACTAAGGAAATTTTGTTTTGTTTGCCTACAAAAGCACGTCTCCTTGGTGCAGTTCCAGTGTGCATGGCTTTCATGGATGTGCATGTGAGTACGTGATACGTATGACTATGTGGTGATGAACAGTTCGTCATTTTTGTAAGGTTTTGGTTGCATTAAATTGTGTTTGTCCCTACATGAATTTGACTCTGTCACTTGTCAGACATTAGACAGTCGGTTCATGTAGTCCTGCCATTTTACCTGATAGTAACCTCTTCAGGAATTGTACTTGCCGTCTTACAAGCACATTCAGCTCAATGCTGTTGTAATTATTCTCCGAGTTGTGTCTTTTTTTAGGTGACATGATACTTTAGGATAATTCAAAAATCTCCAAACAGTAATTAATGATGTTGTCTGCAGATCTTAAAGGTATGAGAAAGATATTTGAAAGGACTTTTAAATCAAATCCTCTTGAGGAAGGAAAGCTATATAAGCAAAAA
The DNA here is from genome assembly GCA_035590275.1 of Ibycter americanus. Taxonomy (NCBI): domain Eukaryota; kingdom Metazoa; phylum Chordata; class Aves; order Falconiformes; family Falconidae; genus Ibycter; species Ibycter americanus. Next base: position 49,762,790 of record JAVJGI010000062.1, read on the forward strand.
AAAGAAACTAATTTCTGTTTAATTGCCAGAAGGTAAGGCAATTCAAAAACGTTAATGGAAAATGTTGATATTTGGCCTTCAAATGGCAAGCATAACACAAGCATGCTGACTGGAATCAGTAAAATGGTATGGGGAAAAAACACCCTACCTGAGAGTTTTAGGAAATCAATGGGTAATAAATCATGCATATGCCTGTGCAGTAGTGATGACAGCATTTTAGAAAAAAAGAAGGTGGCTAGCATGATTTCTGTTAAAATAGTGTAAATGGTTGTAAATGCAAATAAAACTATTAACTCTAGATGACTGGCTCATAGTTACAGTATCTCAGCTATCGTGGTTTCACTGCATAACAACAGATTCTCCAGTGCATGAGTCTGCATCACATGGTTTTATTTTTAGTACTGATAAATCTAATATTTCAAGATCATGTGAGACTGGGTGTCAGGCTGGGCACCAGGGCTTGCTCGGTAGCTGCCTCTTCTGCCCTCCCTCGCTCCCTGCTGAGAGACACTGTCCAGGGCTCCCTGGCTTGTGCTCATTCCCCTTGACAAAGGTGTCAGCTTTGGCAAACAGTGCATTAAGAGCAAAATCATTCTCCTGAGACCGAGTTTGAGATCTGGTGACGCACGCAGTGTCAGGGGGGTGGGAGCATGGCTGCAGGCCAGGCAGGGTGCCCCTGCCATGACTCATACAAAGCAGTGGGCAGGTGTTGGCATCATGGATACCACGGGCATAATAGATCTGTACAGCCACGCTTTTGTTGGTGTTTTTTACAGAAATAGACTTTGAAGGAATTACCATATAGTACTGGTAGCCAAGCAGGGTATAACTGCAAGGATGTGGTTGGCGCTGCCATGGAGGTTCACTGAAAAACTTGTGGCTGGTGGGCTGTACAGATGGACCACAGAGCAGGAGGAGGCGGTGATCGCCACGAGCCACCTGTCCTCCTTCCAGCTGAGGCTCTGGGACAGGGGATGTTGGAGGAGGCTGGTGGCTGAGAGCTGCAGCTGTGGGATCCCTGTGCTCCGCTTTCCGGGGGTGCTTAGGTGGAGCCTTCTCAGCTCAGCTTCACCTCCTCCCCTGTGCCAGCTGAGCGTGGCCATGAGTCGCCTTACTGGGGCTCCTTCACTCCTGCGTCTGAACACTGTGTAACTTGGTGTTCCATGTAGTATCCTTGAGTCCTCCACTGAGTACTCTTTGGTACTGCGTAGAGGACTTTGCTTGGTGAAAATCACTCTTTGTTGGATCTTGGATCCCATTTCCCATTCCATGCTTTTTGATCTATCACCCTAACACTCCATCTCCCTTTTTCTGGAGAGAGGGGGACACTTTGATTGCTCCATTATGATGTGATCCACTCAGAACCACCTCATACAATCCCCAGATCACTAGCTGCTTAATAATATGAACAAACAATGTCCAAATGGAGCTGTTTGATTGTCATCCTAGTGATGTCCCCACTTTGTTGCTAAAGGTTTCTGAAAAAGTGAATGACTCACAGGTTGTTTCGCTCTGTCTGTTGTTCTGCAGGAAGGAAGACGTACTCTGAAAATGCTAGCAGACTAACATTTCAAAGTGCAACAAGAGCACACACAGAGCGAAACTTAATGGAATGACTGATTGCTTGCAGGTCTGCATGCAGACATGAAAATACCTGCCAGACCGTCTAGGCAGCCATCGCCTATGCCCGCAGCCTATAGACAGACACAAAACCTGCGATTTAGTCATAGCTATATAAAGACACAGATCTTTCCCTTTCACCCTCATGCATAGAACAGGACTGTATCTTTCTTTTTATCACATACTTACCATACTGAAATAATATGTCTTTATTCCATACATGTGCAACGCTTCAGCACTCGTGAGCTTTGAAGGGATACTGTTCTATAAAAAAATCAGAAATGGAAAAAATTTAGTGTTGTATTTATTAATAAAACACAATTCTTTTTCTTAAATCTCAGTTAATGAATAAGAAAATAATGCTTTAATAACAGAACCTCTGAACTGTAATAACCACATGTAGCCAGTTAACACAAAAAAAAGAAGAGTAAGTCCCTGCAATATATCTCCCACTGCTATGTGAAAATTTGTATGAAGTGTTTCCAAAGGTTGGCTTCATTCCACCTTTTCTTTTAGAAGACTCTGCAACCGTTTCTTTCATTGCTGGAAGCTTTACTTGATATTTAACCTAAAATACAGTTTCCTGAATATCATCCTGTTACTTAGAGTAACATTTGATAATGTCTTACCTTCCTTGGTTTTTCATGTCCTTCCACTACTTACTGACTGTTTGCATGACTCCACTTTGCCAGTATGCATTTTTTAATTTTATATTTGACTTTAATATCTCAGAACTTCAATTATTTTTCTTGCCTTTTAAACTCTTCTAAGAATGTTAAAACACCTTAACTTTAAAATCTGTAAAGTGTCATAAAGAAAAGAAACCGTAATTGTGCATAGAACGAGAAGCCAAGTATTTCCTTCAGCACAGTCTGAATTAATGCCATTGCTGCTTGATAAGGGAATGTCCAGTGGCAGTGTTTTGTGCTTTTGAAATTCAACTTCATAGAACTGTGACAGTCAGAAAGCCCAGCCTCTAACACATGTGGGCAACCTCTTGCATTATGGCAGAGTTTATTTAACAATACCTATTAAATCCATGTTCTATATTTACAGTTTTAAATACTTCAGTGATGTTTGTTCCACAATTTCTTGCAGAATCTTGTCTTATTGCCTGATTCTTCTGGTTAATAGAAAGGTGTGGAGCTTTTTTTTCCCCCTCAAAGGCATCATAAATTATGCAAACGAATAAACAGTAAAAAAAAAAAAAAAAAAAAACCCAACCGAAAAACCCCAGCAGTGTTTGTCAGGAAAATGCAGAATTGAGGGCACTGAGAATCAATTTACGCTGCTACTTGTGTATGCAGTCTAGTGTCCTCCTCTGGACTCTAACACATAGAAATAGAAGACAAACATGGAAAGTGTGCCAGTGTGAAGAGTAGGGAGAAGGCTTGGTTGGTGGGAGGAAAGCTGCTGTGGCTTGGTATAGAAGGCTTGGTAGCACAGACACAGACAGGCTCTCAGGCACCTGGTCACATGTAAACTTACCATTTGAAACAGTTGTTTTCAAGTTGATAACTTGCTAACTCTTTAAGGGTGTTTGACAGAGATGTAGAAACTGTCAACTCAGAACCATTGTTTAAATACTAATACCTTTGTTTTGAAATAAAATGGTAGAGAAGTTTCCTTTTTAATTCAGGAGATTTTTCACCTTTGGAAAAATTTGGTAGTCACCTGCCCCTGTTTCTTTGCTATGCCTTGCCGGATTATTTCCCATTTTATTGAAAACCTGAATGGAGTGTCGGTTGCATTGAGACTTTCATATGACAGGAAAAAGGGAAATGGTATCTGGATAATGTAGAGGCAGTGCACAGGCAGATGTGCTTGCCTAAATACAGTTCATTCCTTCAGTAGGTTTTTTGTCTCGGTCATATTCCAGATGCTCATCGACCAGCAAGTGACTTGAGATAGAAAACATCTGCTTATTTTGCCTGGTGAAACTTTCTCAAGGATTTTACTGGGGGGAAAAAAGAACAGAAACGTGTGTACTTCATATTGCTTTTCCTTTCTCTTTTTTTGAGTGAACTGAAGGATAAAATACCTAGACTATAAAATAACTTTCCAGTGATGCAGTACTTACAAGCTGACTGGCTTTGGCTCTTGGATACAGATCAGACAACATTCATCACTAGTATGTGGTTCATATACTGGCTGGGTTGTTAAAGGCTGAATATTGTTGCTCTTTGGTCTCTGAGAAGCGAGTCAGTTTTAGCTCACTTCCTTGAAAACTTTCTGCATCACAGGTAATCGATACCTTTGTTAATATTTGCATTAAATGAGGTCAGGTATTGTCCTGGATAGTCAGATGTGTGTTTCCTATCACCCTTATGGCCAGCAATCTGGTAGTCTCACGATGACCCTTACATCCCAATAGGGTGCCCAGGTTTCGCATTCCCCACCCATAGTTCAGCCCTCCCAAGTGCGTCGAGGAAATACAGTCATTTTACAGTTCTGCAGAGTTAGCCTTCCCTGTAGTGCTTCCCTAGCCTGCTTTTTGCTTTGTCTTCAAGGCTAAAATCTTCAAGGACTGTCCTTGTTCATAAACTGTGCAGTTCCAACAACATGAGGGTCTGTTCTGGTTGAGACTTCTTTATGCCACAGCAGTGAGAAGGAATAGCAGTGATTTCTGGGGTTGTCTGCTTTGCCTGTTGTGAGCCTTCTGTCTGAGTAACTGATTGAACCCATTATGTATGGTTCCCTGGTGTTTTCTGGAAAATCAAACAAGTAAAATTATTGGTCACTTGGCCAACTGCATCATAGTACAGTTTGTATTTCATGAAGAAATAAGAAATGAATATAAAATTGCTTACAGGGTTTTGCTCTGAATGCAGTCTGTGCAGAATTGCCAGCCAGCCAAAGCAAGGATGGGATTTTCAAAATGAGCTGTTTGGCATTTCTTAGAGCATGGCATGTTTTTTAGCTAGTATTCACATTATCAGAAGTTTACATTGTATCATTCGCAAATTAGGCAGGCCACTGTCTCAAGCCTCAGTCAGAGCTGCATGGGGGTAGTACATACATGACAAAGTAATTCATGGTAGGCGTCTGTTGTCTTATTTATTGTAATATGCTAAACTGAATGTTTTGCATGTAATGTTGTGATTTTTAGTTATTCGTATTGATAATTTAGATTCCCCGCTTTACTGCCTGCCCCCTCCCTTGTGTTGTTCTCCTTGGAAGCAGACATTTTCCACTTTGTTTTCTATGAATGTCTCAGCAATGATACAGTCACCTCAATAGCTCCCCAAAATGCCACTACCTGAGCATCCTATAAACGAATGCACGCAGGGGCAGCCAGCAGGCGGGGGGCTGGGTGGTGGCCTCGTGGTGGGGAGGTTAAAGCAGTGCCCTACCTTTGCAAAGTAACGTGGTGGAATTTCATCATTCTCACAAAAGGATTGGGGATGCACAGTCTCTGAGAGTCATGCAAAGACAGTCCAGGCAGTCCAATAAAGATTACACAAATGCTTTCTTTTCTCAGTTTCTGTGACTAATTTATGGTCAGTGATATTCCTCAGATGGCCAGAAACATTCTACAATTGCATGTAACTCACACAGAGATCTTACGGTTGGACTTGATGGTCAGAATAACGACAGTTGAGTATTTCTTTGGGAATTTGGGATGGTAAAATAGTCCCGCTTTAGCAGTGAAATGCCCAGCTATACCATTTGTCTGCAGTCTGCCTTATAACTCACCTTAATTAGATTAGTGCACAGATATTATCACCTGGGAATTGTTAATAGATTTGAAGAGCTTATCTGTGCTCTTACTGAAGTTTGGATTCTTTTTTAAAAAATAATTTAAAAAAAATAATTAAGGTTGAAGTATTGTAGCTGTCAGAGAAATAATCATGCTTGGACAACACTTTTTGACACTTGCCTCTGAATTTTAAGGTCTTTTCTGTTTATTTTGCTGACAGAAATGAAGGTTTTATTGCAGTTTTTAAAGGGTGAAGTTCATCTCTCTGGAGAGGGCTTGCACAAAAGTTGTGCTGCAGTCAGGTCCCCTGTAGGACTTGTTTGGGGGACTGTTACAGTAATTTCAGCTAATCAGATGCAAGCCAACTTGTAAATTCATCAAGACAGTCATTGGCCAGCTTCCGATTATAAAGTTTCTACCACAAATGCCAATAATGATGTTCAGAAACCTGGAATAATGTTCCTTAATTGCCATGCTGTATGAGTTTGAATATCTGACAAGCAAAAAATTACCTGTTACCTTAGTGTATTTGATATAGACAGAATTAATATATTTGATATGGGCAGATCTTCAGTGTGTGGCCATGAGACACCATTATTTTTCTGACACTTCTCAGAATAGAATCCAGAAGGTGAAGAACTTGTGTTGCCTCCTTTCTCTGTGTTAACTAGCACAGTTCTATAAAATAACATTTATATTGCATTTTTTAAAATTTCCTTTAAAGTTGCTTGGTAGTGCAAGTGTTTGTTTTTTTCTTGAATAATTTTCTTGTGCATGCATGTATACGTGTAAAGTTACAAAATTATATTTCACTATTCTATGAACACTTCATCAGGAATTTTTAACCACGAAATGGGGAAGATTGAGTATAAGGGAGAGTGTCTCTGACATAGTCAAATCACTGACTTTTTCCAGCAATTCATTACCCTGGGGGTATTCCCAAACAAGATAGCATTTACAAGGTAGAAGGATACTATACGAATCCCTAAGTAGCTGCTGTTGAGAAAGCAGAGCAGAACTAGTTCATTTTGAGTAGGAATGGTTTTCAATAATGTTTATTGTTATCCTGTCTCCTCTGGGGTGGGGTAGTTGGGTTTTTTTTTGTCATTATTTGGTGATACATCATATGGATCATGAATATAATGCATGGTTCTAAACAGTATTTTGTCCTTGATTGCATATTTTTAAAAATAAGAGGCAGAATAAAAGCCATAGGCTCTGCTACAGGGTGTCTGTGTGTCTGCATCCAATATTTTTCTGTATTTTTAGCCAGGAAAAAAAGACAGAATTTTAAATCTGTCCTATGTGAGGTGGTTTGGTTGTTTTTCCCCTTCTTCTCCTTGGAACTTCTAAGAAAGATGCGTGTGGTCTCTAAATTCATATATGGTGATGATGCATAGGTGGATGTCAGAGAGTGTTGTTCTTGTTTTTAAAGCTTGAGGTTCATTTACACTGACCTTGGTAGATACAGCCTAAAAGTGAATGTAAACGTGGAGGTTGTAAACTGGTCCTGATTTATACAATCTGTAATGTAATTTGGTCAGACCTTAGTGAAATGAGCATTAGGGTCATGTACTTTTAATGTAATGTAGGCTAAATACCAGAGAATTTTAAATCTGGTGCTTTTTTTCTTGTGGGAAAATGTTTGACCATAGATGTTCAAACCCAAGGAACTGCCAGCTCTGCACAGTTACTGCATGTGTCTTATTTTTAATAGCAATGGGCCTTTCCTAATGGTGCCCATCAGTGATTTTCTAGAGAGAGGAGGAACTATTTTGCTCTGGTTATTTTGATCTTAAGTCAAAATGGTTGTTCATCTTTAGCTAGAATAGTCATCTCTGATTTCTTTATTGCGGTGGCTTTATCTGTATGGAAACTAGAACAAAGCAAAATCTTTCTTCTTATAAAGGAAGGCAATGAAAGTACTACTTTATCCTTTGCTCATCCTTGTCAACATTCAGTTTTGATTTATTTTCAGTGAACTTGGGCTTGCCTCTGTACTTATAGGGAGTATGTATGGGCAATTAAACAGAAGTATCTTGCAGGAATGCTTAAGGACAAGAAGACCATTGATAAGAAGCAGTGGTAGTACATGCTATAAAGCAGTCTCCCTCACTGGAAGTGAGCATGGCATAACTCTTAAAAACATTTTTCTGTGGAAACAGTTATCTTTTCTATGAAAGAGCTTTCGGGACTTGAACGTCCTTGTGAAGGGAGGGGAATCAAAAGCACAGCATCCTCCTTATCCCTGTCACTCTGTTGTCTGTGAGATGGGAGATGAGCAGACCTCCACCCATTTCCCTTCCAAGAGCAGAGTGTGCAAGTATCTCATGCACATGGGAGGTTGGCATCAGGCCTTCACTCTTTCCATGCCTTACTTCTTTTCCTTCAGGTTATATTCAACTATATTTTTTTTAATAGCCCTTGAAGGAATAGTTAAGAAACTTACTCAAACGAGAACTGGTAGCCAGATACCAACATCTTGTCATCCACGTTAAGTTCATATCACCTGTCTGTTCCTCGCATGCCACCGCCAGTTCTGACAAGTCAGCCGTCAAAGATCCTCAGCCGTCCAAACACATTTATTGGATATACCTCGGATACAGCTAATATCTGATGGGTTATTTTTAATGTCCCTACAACTGTAGTTCTTTGAAGCCATGATTAAATGTGGTGATTCCAGAGTGAAAAGCGTAATTCCTTTGGAACTGGCCCTGTGAGCCACTTCACTCGTAGGAGCATAAGGCTTCTTGTTTGGTACCTGTGAGGGGTATTGGGGATGCTTTCCTCTAAGGTAGGTGATGAAATGGTGTGTTTTGTATTCTGTGAACATATAAAATGGTTACGTGGCAAATCCTTGGGATTTATAGACTTCGGGTATGCATTTCTTAAAATGAAGTGTATGACTTAAGGAATATAAGGAGATTGGCAAAGCTTTAGAGCTTTTCTGAGTCCTTATCTTGTCAGTTTACTATCAAGGCTCCTAAATGTATTCAGTGAGATGTTGACAGTCTAGGTATTTTTAAGACAACATCTTACTCACACCAAGTACATTCCCTCCTCAAAGTAGCTATCAAAACAAATTTTTCTTGCAGTTGCCTATTTGCCAAAATCATTGCCTACAGCTTTTAAAGGTCAGACTGCCTTCCATTGGGGATTGGATGACAACCATATGATACCTTTCAAAAATAGGCATGTGCAGTGGGTTGGATGCCAACCCCAAGATACCTTTTAAAAATAGGCAAGTGTGGCGTTCATCTGCAAAGCAAATAAACAAAACTTGCTGGGGAGCATCAACACTTTTCCCAGGATGAGCAACTCACTATTACTTGCAAGAGGGTACCAGCCGCTCACACAGAGAGTGAGTGCTGGGGGAATGGTTACCTCCCCTGTGCTTACTCAAAGGGTTATTGCTGGTAAACTGCACTGCTCCTACCTGGCTTTTTCTCTTTCTGAGGCTGAGCAGATGATCTGAGTCTTTGTCAGCCTGATGTATGCCCTGAGCATTAGGAAAACGGATGCTGAGGAGAAAGGGGGGAAGAAAACAGAGCAAGTGTATTGAACAAAATGGCACAGAGCTGCTAATGTATCCCTGCATTGTACTTAACTTTAGACCCTTACCTGAGGTGTTTGAGTTAGGGATGTAGTTGTTCTGGAGTAGGTTTTCACATGAAGACCACAGAGAAGTCTGTGGTCAGAAGAAGGTACAGGGTTGGACCTGGACCTTTGAAGTCCATTAAGGTCAGCACCTTATTGCTGGTCCAGCCTTACCTCTGATTTCATTTAGCACAAGGTTAGGTCTTCAGCCGACACTGATGTCGCGCTTAGCTTGTTAATAATTTTATACCATGAAATCAGATTTCCAAGTAAAAACAAACAAAAAAGCTATTCAGATTTGATCCTTGCATGGGTTGGGGTTTTTTTGTATTTTTAAAACTGCATAGTTAGTAGCTTTTATATTATCTCTCACAAGTGTGTTGTTATATTTGTTTTAATAGTATTTCTAGAAATTGAAGCTCCTTTTCAAAGAGCAGAAAAAGCAAGATGACAGCTGCTGGCAGTGTAAAACGTCTTTTTCGAGGAAAAAGTAGGATCCTGGGATAAAGCAGCCGACCTCTAATGTATGAGTGTTAGTGGAAAGTGCTGCCCACGGCAGCAGCCGAACCCCGCTAGGGGCTGTGAGCAGCTGCCGTGCGGTCCACGCACATCACCAGTGACCACAGCTTCTCCTGGAGCAGGGGTATGGGTTATTGAAGGACATCCATCCCGGAGATAGCTGGAGGCTACTCCAGTCCTTCCAGGAAGAGTTCATTTTCTTATTATATAGACTAAAGAAACACGAAAAATTTGGATGGTGTTTTCTATCTCCAGGAACTCACTGTTCATTTACCCACTATGTAACATGCAGCCCCTATTGTGGGTTGGCAGTTTTTCTGAAGAAATGTAGACACTGACTATCATAAATTTGCCATTCTTTAGCTGCAGCACAATGTTTGTTATTAATAGTAGTAGTTTCTTCTTAATAGTAATTCCTTGATGGGTATCGTACTTTGAAAACTGACAGCTCCATATGCAAGCGAAGCACTTCCACCAGGGTGTAATGTTGCTGGAAACAGAAAGTCAAGGCTCTGCAGTTGTGGGAGACACAGGGAGTATATCATTAGAGAATGCAATGTAAGACAAGTAGGATAGGATGATGGGTGTGCCACCCCAGGAGAGGCAAGATAGCTGTCTACCATGTCTGCTGAATTTTTGTCTAGTGTTATTAGTAGGAAAAATACTTGCATGATGCTCTCTGTCTACATGATTTAATTACTTCAAATGACAGTAATGTCAGGATAATTCTCTCCATGGCAAGAAATGAAGGTCATAAGTGAAGATGAAAGTAAGAACAATGGCAAACATCTGTTTGCAGCATGAGAAATTAGGAGAAACTTTAATAGCCTTTATTTTAAAAATAGTAATATTTTAAAAATAATTAAACTTTACATTTCATTGAACTAAACATATGCAGAACCGTTTAGAACAAGGCATTGGTTATGGGTGAAGTATAGTGAGAAGCAACAGCTTGTTAACTCCACCCTACTGCTTATTCTGGGCACCTGTTATCGCTTTCAAATTAAATTTAAGTTACAAAAATCTGCTTTATTTAACTAACTTCAAGTCAACAAATGTTCAAAGTTGGCACAATTTCCTCAAGGATTTAATAGGGATGTATGTTCAGGCACATCCCATGTTATATGTATGTAATGAATATACACATTATACGTGTATATCTGTATATTGTGTAGAGAGAGACACTGAGCTGTATTAGCAAGTAAAGGTGGTTATTGGTTGCTGTGGTGGTTTCACATTTTTATGTTTCATTTCTGTTCCCCACTGTACGCTCATCTTTTTTCTTTGACAGATGTACTTGCTGTCTCTTCATCTGTTGCTGTTAATAAACCATAATGAGTGCCACTGTCTTGCACGTGCTACATGCACTATATGCACGTATTTCTCTATACTTGTAACCACGACTGTAGGTCAGTCTGCTTATTAGGGGATTGCATAACAGGATTGCTTGGTACAACAAACAGGTGACACAGTGATCCTAGGCAGATTGTCTAGTCCCCTCTCCCAATGCTTTGTTTCAACCCTTGTATGTTCATTTAAAAACTTAAGTACTTTCTTAAAAGCACAGGATTGGAAGAAGCCTTAGGATAGACTGAGTCCTGTACTCTGCTACTGTAGGCAATAGCCTAATCTCCATTATTAGTTTTTCTATTTCTGTTTTAGGAACAGCTAGGTCTTTTGCTGTTGCTGCTTGGAAGGTAGGTTCATATCGGCACTTTCAACAGCATTAGAAATGTAGTATGATTCATTAGGGGGGCAAAAAAGGCCAGCAATTCCATAGGATATTTAGTATTGTATATGCTCAATGGAGTTAGAATGCATCAGATCCTGAACACACTGCAAAGATGCCAAGCTCGCTTGTAGTTTCGGGAATGCTCATGCCAGATAAAGGAACATGGCTCTCCAGGTACAGCAAATAGTGCTGTAATCAAATGTTTTCCATCAAGTACTCTCTACTTTCAGTTGCTGCGATAGTCCATCTGCAAGCACATCTCCATAGCAGGTGTGAAAATAAATGCTGGGGAGGACCTCTATCTTTACAGCATATGCCTGCTCCCAGTAAAATGGATGGAGGACCAGAGATTAAAATGACTCACTACAGTGTATCAGTAATAAAATCTATCTAAATTTGGTAAGGAACTCTAGGAACTAATTGCCCTAGTTATTTACCTACTTATTTTTTCTAGATGTTTGTCCCTTGCCCCTACAGCAATACGTTTTAGGAACTACAGAGGCAAGATTTCAGTAATGACTGTTGCATGATATTCTAGATAAAAGACTTTGCTCTTGGAAGATTGTCAGTCATCTTCTTCAAAAACTGTAATGAAATTAGGAGTAACGAAAGCGCTCAGAATACTTTGGATTTTAGCGGTCTTGTCTTGTGTTAGAAAATGTGAAAAAAAATTAATAAAAGTGTCAATAGCACATAACAAATTTAAATCACCAAACCTGGCTTCTGTTGGGAAGAGGTCACATTTACTATAAATCACATTTTTGCTACTCCAAAAATTGCAGATACTCAAAATTTATTGTCTAAGATTTTTATATATAATAACATTGCTAGCTGCGTGATCTTCTTTCTGTGGCAGTATCTTTCTAAGAAACTTCATGATCTTCTGGGCCAGAGACTGATTGGACTTTGTCTTTTTTTATTTGCAGTAGTGGACCACAAATGTTAACGTGGCTGAAAATATAAATTTTAAAGCATAATTAAGTGATCTTAAAAAAAAATCTGTTGTATTTTCAATTAGAATAATACAGATGTTTCATTTGCCCTGAGACAATGCCTTTTCCAAATGAAGCATCTGTGAAGATGAGAAGTACAGGGAAGTAACTGACATTCATAAACTATAATTTATGTTTGCACAACATTTTTAATTCAGAAATGTTATCAATTATTTCATTCTTGATTAGTCCATAGTACTGGAAGTGAATGCACAGGTTCATCTCTCAAGTGTAAGTTAGCAATGTTTTCCCTTTTAATTTTATACATAAACCATTTTTTTAACATTGAAGATAACAAACCCTCACATATCCTTAATTTGTGATGAAAATAATTTTAAAGGTTTTATTTTTTGTGGATTTTGCTGTGTTTGCAGCATTGTAGTATGCAGTCAGTTCTTGTGGAGAGTTTCCAGCACCTTTAGGATTAATTAAATATAATTCCTGAAAATGAAGTTGACAATTAAAACAAGGTGCTGAATGTTGCACTTTTGAAACAAATTTTTCACCACACTGCATTGTATGAAAAGGAGCTCAAAGAAAACATAAGACCCTGATTAAAAAGCTCATTGAACTTCATGGAAGGCATCATGTTTGGGGGCAATATATTGGCCTTTACATTGTACTTAATGTATTAGGCCATGAGTTCCTTGAAGTTTTATTTATGGGCGATAATTTCCAGTTCAGAAGCTAATTAATATCTGTGATACAGTTTTTTTCTAGAGTAGAACAAACACAATTTGTCATTTTTATAGTACTCTAAAAAACCACAAACAACAAACAAACCAAAATAAACAGGCTGAATGGACCACCGATGGTCCACAGACAACTTTCTTTGGCAAACCAGCATTTTTACTCTTTCAATACAACTTAAAACAATTTAGTCCTCAGTACCTGTGTGAAGATGCTACGTAGGAAGCAGAGAACCATAAAGGCAGAAGTCAAAATGGGTCCCCTGTGAGCTGAAGCTGTTAGTGAAAATAATGATATCTTTGCATTTATGGGTTAGCAATAAAATTCCTCTTTGCAGAGGGGTAATTCAAGCTTATGCGTTATTTAAGTGCACTGTCAATGGGGCATGTTTTCATATGCTTTACATTTTAGCCAACATAAAAGCCAAAAGTCATCTTAATATTTAAGGCAATTCTTCCTTTCTTTATCTCTGCTTCGGTATGCTAAGTGTCTAAAATGAACTTGGAAATACTCAAAGCACTGTGGATTCAGCACCTGTAGTCAGATGTTAAATGTAAATGATGGAAACATCTTTAAAATGACCTCATAAAATTACAACGTTTGCTCTGTGCTTAAAGAAGTTGCATTTTCAAATTACAAATTTTCTTCCTTGTGAGGATGTTATGAGAAGGCATATAAAATCATTGTCTCGCTTTCATTCGTGTAAGTTGATTTTGGAGGTTACTAATTTGTATCTGATTGGGTAGAGGGAGAGAGGCTCTAATTAATCTTGTTTACTATTAGATGTATGGATATTTTAAAAAATCCAAAGAAGAGACAGGTGGTACAGGATTTGAATCAAAAGTTACCTTCAAGTTTTAACAAGATTCTTAGTTAAAATAGAAAAGAGACAAACCACATCAAGGTAACTGTTGTCACTATGCCCATAATTCGTATAATTCAGTCAACCGTTACGTGTAATCTGTAAAATCATATGCTTGTCTAAAATCTTCGCCAGGCAAAACAAGGCAGTTTTAAGATAGGTAGTAGCACCTTTGGTGCTGTTAGTTAAAAACCATGTTATTTGAACAGTTAATTTTATCTTTTGTTCCTAAATTTTCTCTAGCAGTTTATTCTGTACGATCTATGAAATGTCCAATATAAGCAGCATCTAAGCATTAAAGGTCTGTTTTGTAGTGGTGGTAAGTACGTTCCGCTCATTACTAGTCATCGTTAGCCTTAGCGGTTCCCAGCTTTTAAAGATGAACATTTTTCAGTGTTGTCTTTGGGGTTTTCTTCACTTCTTTTGTAATACTGCTGAGGCATTACTGGCAAGTACAGTTACATCGGTGTTGCATTTTGCCTCAGGGTGGATGAAACGATGGCTCTGTGCATGGGAGTTACACCAAAAAGAAAGCAAAATTTTGACAAATCTGTGGTATTCTTGTTTAGACAAAGGGACAGAGCGAAAGCTCTACTGAAGTACAGCTGCTTGTGTTACTATGATGGAATACTTTATTTACTGCTTTTCCAATAAAAAAAATTTTAGAAAGCAATATGTGATATAATCCATCTAGTGGCATCATATAATCCACCCGACTGGAGACGGTTGAGAGACCTGGAGTGCCGCTGCAAGGGTATAATCAAGTAGAAGCAAGTGTTATTCTGCAGAATCTCAAATGGGATTCTTCTTAGCTGCTTAATAACAGAGAGCTGGTTTGTCGTACTCAGGTTCTCCTCATAATCTTCATATATGCACGAAGAAACAGTTTTCTTGTGGTTGTCTAATCGTTCAAGGGTTGGTGCTTCAGGCTGGCAAGCACCACTGCTGTACACGTTCTGAAGTTCTGACCCTTTACACTCTGTGAATAAGTGTAGCACTCGCTAAATAAGTGTAAGATCATCCTTCTTCAGCTGTCCAGTTTAGGTTTCAGGTATGCGTATTTATATCCTAATTCTGAAAATGCTGATTTCGTTATGAAGCATGAAGGCTCTGTCTACTCAGAGCTCATCTTAGGACTGGAATCTTTAGGAGGATCAGTCCCTCTCTCTAAAGAGCAAAATATATTTCAGGAAAATCTCTTTCTGTCTCTTTTAGATGATTAATTATCTATTTAGATGTATGAAAAAGCATCATTAGAGGTGGATGCCCATGAAGCAGTTTAAATAATACTCTACTGATTGACTGTTTAATATATGTTTTCTTTGTTTGCGTATGCTGTGTCTCAGTAAAATAACTAGGGGGAATATCCTTGTGTATGAACAGAAGTTTCCAATATGTATTTACATGTTTTTCAAATAAAACTAACTTGGAGGAAAAAAAAATTAAGAAAAAGTCACTAACAGAAGGTAAATGGTTTTACTGCTCATTTCTGCTTCAAGTATGAGGATGACATGCTTTTTTCAGTTTTATACTGAAGTCTCAAGAGATACTGTATTTGTTAAACTGATATTAATTAAAAATGAAAGAGCAATTTTGTAGGTTTAGACTTGATAAGATTTTCCGGAAAAGCCCAGACAGTTCTAATACGAAAAGAAGAGCCTAAACCTGCTTTGTATTCCTTCTGCGTTCAGTAGCAATGCAACTTCTCTATGAAATTTCTATTTTTTTTCATAATTTGGAACTCTCAGATTTTGTTTCATGTCACTGTTGAGGTGAGTATTTAAATTCAATCTGATACCGGTGCATGCAACTTCATTTGAAGTCAGCAAGAGGTGATGATTTGATGTAGTCTGACAGGCTCTGAGATTACGGTGGGGAAAATCATTTGAAGAAGTGTTGGATGCTCTGTACAGGGCCTCCTGTTTGCTGCTTCTGTAATGAAGTCCTGCATTCCTGTGTACAGTATGATTTTATTGAGAGCATGCGGTGCCTTCCAAAACAGCCTGACGGTGTGAGATTGTGCATTCCCCAACAGCCATGACAAAACAGTTCCAGCTGTTCTTAAGAGGCACCTAATGCTGTGCTGAAAATTGCTGGTTTGTACATCTTTAGAATTTAAACGTGGCAATGTTTATTTTGCAGTATTGTTGCGATGGTTCTTGTTAAATAGTTGTTAGCACAACACGCAGTTTTGGTAATGCTGTTTTTGTTTATCTCTTAAGGTTGTACTGGTGAGATGGAATGAACCATTCCAGAAATTAGCAACCTGCGATGCAGATGGAGGAATATTTGTTTGGATACAATACGAAGGCAGATGGTCTGTGGAGCTTGTGAATGATCGTGGGGCACAGGTTGGTATGCGTGTTTTCTCTGCAGTCGAGAGTGATCAAGTCCTGAGAGCCATAATGGAGAGAACAGTAATTGATGCTTCATACCTTTCAAAAAGCACAGGAAGAGATGAAACATTTCTTTATTGAAAAGTATATGCCAGAACTGTCACAAAGACACTTTGCAAGGACAGTTGCTTTATCTAGTAGCCGTCGTGTCAGAGCTACAACTGGGCTAAGAGTTGTCCTGTCTAGTTCTGTGCAGTGCTACCTTTTATTAAAACCACAACAAATTCCTATATGGCCCATATATCTATTTTCTTGTCTTTCATATGTTAAGGTAAGCGACTTTACGTGGAGCCATGATGGGACCCAAGCACTTATCTCCTATAGAGATGGATTTGTGCTGGTCGGTTCAGTCAGTGGACAAAGACACTGGTCTTCAGAGATAAACTTGGAGAGTCAGATCACCTGTGGCATATGGACTCCAGATGACCAACAGGTAATGGGGCTTTTAGAGGTATTAATTGTGTTGCATTGATATGCTATAGAATACACCTCTTAAAAAGTTGTTAAGTAAAATGGTTGCTTTGTAAGAACAGTTTCCCTCAAAACCGGTGCTCCCACAGATAACAAAGATTTAATTCATCCCATCATTCTCATTAGGCAAATACGATAATGTGCCAAGTTACAGGTCATCACTTTTCACCCCAATTCACATGCAGACTTATTCCAAGTTAGTTGTTTGAGACAGGAATCTGTAATTGTACCCCTAATTTGTTGATACAGCTGTCTTGAAAATGCATTTGAGCAGAGATGCAGCCTCATCTAGTAAACATCTTACTGATCATTTCTGTATACAGCTGTCCAGCCTGCACTTGCAGCAAGAGCAGCTGCAGTGACAGATACGGTTATGTTTGCCTTCACATGAGCAAATGGATCCAGTTGACTGAGTGTCAGAGACACCCCTCAGCCTTATGCAAACAGCATAGTTCGGAAGAAGGCTGTTTTTCCAACTGTTGAGCCCAAAACTTGCTGAGCTTTGAAAAGCCAGTTAAAAAGTTCTTCTTTACTAGTTTTCTAAAGAAGCATATGATGTTGGTCACATTACCATTTATAGCGGAGCTTGAGCTAGCTCATTGGTTTCATTTGCAGAATTTACAATGGCCCTTTGCCATTCCCTCTTGAGCTTACTGGAATGGTCTTTCCTTCTACATGCTTGCGGTTCTTACAGTTAATGTGTGTATAACATAGTACTAAAAGAAATGATGGGAGCATCTGGATTCTTTTCTTTCCTTCGTTTTACACTGCAATGAAAAGGTGCTGGTTCAAGACTTAAGGTACCACTGACTTTAATTTGGAGTACTATAAATCCATCCAAGACAGAGTTATTTTGGGAATTGCTAGTGGAATGTGATAGCACTAATAATACGCATTTCTGCAGCATCATCTAATTTTAGAGCGCTCTGCAAAGAATAATGAATTAATTATTGCAACACTGCTCTTTAAAGCCAGGGAGTCTAACTGCCTGTTTTTGAATCTAGGGAAATGTATATCTTGATAATAAATAATTTACTCGATCAAGAGGGAAAAACAAGCAGCAGAAGTAGAAGGGGAAACTAAGATCTAGTAGCTCTCAGTCCTATGTTTTAAACATGAGGCTACCCCATTTGTGTGATACTCAGTTGTTGCTACTGTATATGGAAGTATCTTCACTTGGATGTTTAATTTGGGTTGACCAACTGCCTTTAATTCAGTTTAGCCAATGTGTTTGTACTCTCTAATCTGGATGCTCCAGAAGTGGTTATTCCAGGAAACAAACACTTGTTCAGTGTCCAGATAAGCACATCTGAACATAATGGCCAGTTACAGCTGTGTGAAAACCACTTGCTTGAGTTACAGACTCTGCTGCTGACAAACTCACTGAAATAGAGACCAAAGCCAGCCACAAGCTTGATGTTTCTCTGCACAGTTCTCTTAACTATGGGGTTTGCATGATAAATAATGATGGATCTTTGCACTGCTCTCTGGAGTTTGTGGAAAGAAACAGTCTTCTAAAATGTATTTAGATGTCTTTACCGCTGGAGCTGCAAGGAAGTACGATTCACTGAGGTACTAGACGAGAGGCTGTGCTCAGTGCAAACTAAAAATAGCAAACTAGGGGGGGGAAGACATTGCACGTATTACACACAAATAAGCACATACGGAAATGGAAACCTTTACTAGCTTATCCCCTTACCTCATTTCTCTCCTGATTTGTATCTGTGCAAATGAGAACACAGTATTATTCTAGAGCAGCTTCAGTGTCTTCCCTGTTGCCTAATGTACGGTGAGTGACAGATGAATGTCAACATTTAAATTCATATTTTCATACTATTCTTTTTGTCACCCCTGTGGCACCATGAAGATTGCTAATGAAAGTATTCCTGGAAAACATTACACACCATGGTCCCATGACCTTTAACACAGTTAACTTGGAAAGGTAGATTTCCAAGGGGAATGTATTGTTCAGTATCAGTTCTCTATTATCCTAACAAAAATTCGCTAAATATAGTCTGTCTGTCCACCTCGCTCTTCAGTTCTCCTTTTTCTCCCTCAGCCCTCTGCTGCATGCATCCTCCTCTTTTCTTCAAGCCTCATTTTCCATCTTTTCTCCTATCTGTCAGTTCAACACCAGTAGACTAGCACCTCTGCCACTCCTCACCACAGGTCTGTGGCAGCTCTGCAAGTGGAAGGTAATTTCCTACCACTGTTTTTCTGTTGGAGGCAAGAAATGGTTGGAGCAACAGTATTGCCAACCATCTTGTTTGACAGATCATGTGTGGACTCTGGGTTTGTATCCTGGCTGTGCATTGATGCAGGCTTGTAAGTAAAGCACCTGACGTAGTGGCTGATGCCACCTGTGGTTGACACTCTATAGTTAATGCTTCCCAAAGTCTTTTGAGAGCCTGGAGATGGGATGAGAGCTAGAGATGGCTGGGGTGGAGTACAGTCCTGCTGAAACTGAGCATGTAATTGTATTTTTTAACTGATTTAGTATGTACTTTGCCCTGATGACGTTATTGGCTGGTTTTATTAATACTGGAAGCAACTGTTCTACATTTTCTTTTAGGAAGAGGGGGGTATCATTCTTCTTGTGGCTGTGTTGTTTTTCAGGATTTCTTGAGCTCTCCTTTTCTGTTGGGGACAAATTTACCGTGAGTCATAGGACAGCAGATACAATCTGGTTGACTGCAATGCTTGCTTTCTCAGCATCATGTAATCAGATGATCTTCTCGTGAATGTCATCAGCAGGTTTTTACTGTGGTTCACACCCAGGCCTTGAGATTGGACTTTGAGCCGTGGGCTTCTTCAGCTAATTCAATACATAGGCCTTTTGATTGTGATTCTGAGTATTTATTATGGAGGACTAGAAGTTAATTTTCTCACTTCATTGTGTCTATAGTCCTGCTTACGTAGGTGTTCCCTGCTCCTGTACACTATAACCAGAGCACACATCTGGCCAAGGCAGAGAGCCCCGTTATACCAAAGGCCTCTTGAGGATAATAAGCAAATACACACAGTGGAAATACTTTACAGGACTGGGTCCTCTGTATCTCAAGCAGAGTGCCACACTGGGGTTAACCTCGAGCAGCTGGGATCACTCAGGAGTGTGCCCTTTCTTTCACTGTTTTGAAATGTTTTTTTCAGGGCTACAAGAGGCTGCAGTAAAGCCTACTTCCTCGGGGTTGTGTGGAGTGTTTTTCTGGTGAGAAGGCTCACCTAGGATCATGTAGGGATGAAAAGTATGTTTGAAATAAAGTCAGTTTGAAGTATCAGAGAATACTGTACCCTGTTTTGAGGCAGTTCTGTGGTGTCATACCACACTTTTTTTTTTTTTCAAAAAGGGAGTGCACATACCAAGTAGACTGAATGACTTCCCAAGTGAGAAAAAATTGAGTTTTGTCTAGCCAAAGGCTTTATTTATAATTGTAGAAGCAATGTCAATAAGTAATTGAGGATTTTTCTTAAGCCCACAACTCATATAAAATGTCTTTCCAGTGGTGCATCTCCCTGTGTGCTTGCTCACCTCCTAGTCACATTTTTCTGTCAACTTCTACTGCCCTTGGGCCATCCTCTCCCTATCCTTCTCCCAGATTTTACCTGTTAAAGAGGCTGATTTCTGTTCACGGTGGAGAAAGGCACAGTGTCAGAGAACCGGTGAGAACTGTAGAGGAGTCCTCTTGTTTATAGCAATATATTGTAACTCCCTGGACTTCACTGGGGTTGTTTATGTTGCTGTTTCTGTGTGTGAGAAGGGAATTGTGAGGAAATCACTCTCCAATAGAGGGAAAGTCTTGATGAAAATGAATATATTTAATTCCTGCATATCGCAAGAGGTGCTATTAATCTATATTTGTTCGCTGCATCTCAGCTAGTGTAAATTATCAGACTTTTCTGACAGTTCTAAGAGCCCATTTCTATTCCCCTCCCCACCCCCCACCACCCCCCACCACCCCTTTCCTGTTGTAAGATGGAAATTCAGGGACTGGCCAGGATCCTCTTTGGCCAGGACATGACAGACTACAGGTACATGTGAACTTTGCCAGCATGCTTCCTTCTGTTTGCTTTGAAAATAGGTATTCAAGCAGTTAGCTAATTGGATTTGCATCCTGCTGGGCACAACATTCACTGTTGTATGTGGTTCCATCACGATGCAGCATGCATTAGTACTGAGAATGTGTAAATACAGGCTCCAAGTTTCAGCTTCTTCTGTGTCTATAATCATACAAAATTCTGCTTTTGGTGGAAGAGAAAAGCAGCTCCGTGTTAGGAACAGATACCACTGTGTTAGGAACAGATACCATGTGCACTGCAGGGTCTTAGAACACACTGAAAGAAAACAATGAGGCCAGTAGCAGATGAAACCACTTTGTCTCAAAACGCAGGGTGCGGAAGGTCTGTATCTTGTATTTTTTAAAAAAATCTTTTGTAGTTTGCAGTAGCTGTGCAGGAAGGCAGTTTCTATGTTGTTAGTCACTCCTGCTCCCAGCACTCACCATCCCTACTCCCATGGCAACCACAGACACTTCAGCATCTCTTTCCCTGACAGGCATGAGGCAGGGGCAGGCTTCTGCTCCAGCACCCTGCCTGCAGCGCCCTGCCTGCGGCACCCTGCCTGCGGCGCCCTGCCTGCGGCACTTCAGGGCAGAGCCCAGGACCTAGAAAGGAGCTTCACGTGAAGGAGGGGGTGCGTGCTGCTCTCAGGGTCCAGCGGTGTAGTTGGGTGGGATCTATGTGCTAGTACAGCACTTGGTGCCTCGCGTGTCCCCGATGGGATCAGCGCCGTGCTGTGCCAAGGGGCTGCTGTGGGGTGGGAGCTATGGCACGGTTCTCCCCAGGAGGTAGGAGCTAATTAACAAGAAGCACTGTCAAATGGTTACCAGTGACACCAGGCATTTCATGAGCTTGCCTCTCGGGCTCCTTGGTTTTGGTGTGGCTTTAGTCCCTGGCAAGAATTTTAACTAATAAATCCGTTCTAGTCGAGTCTGGTTGTGGTTCCCCCTGTTTTTATCTGTGGACTATGGTCTGCGGTTGCTGCTGCCTTTTCAGGGAAACAGTTGTTCTGAACAGCTCCTGAGCTGAAAGCAGGGATAGTAGCCTTACCTAGCTTCCAGAACATGGCTTAAAAATAAGGAATTCATAAGTGTTTGAAAACGTTGCACCTGTTTGGGCTGTGATGTCGTCTTCTCACCTACATCATCTTTTGCCTGCTGCTCTGGAACAAGGAGTCTGTGCTTCCATTCACCCTGCTGTTTTGGTTTTAATCAGGCGCTGTAGCGCGTCTGATTCAGGCAGTCCTTGCTGTTGTGGTAGTCACACTGATCAAGTTTAATTATGCTCAGACATCTAGCTGAGATCTAGAAAAAAATCTTAAAGACAGCCTTCTAATGAGTTGACAGAATGATGAAAGGAAGCTACAAACAGGCAACTGGGGCAGTATAGGGAAAGCAAATATTTACCTTAATTATTATGAATTAAGGGAAAGAAAGACAAAATGAAAAAAAATACAGTCTGTAAAATTTGAAAGTGTAGCCAATGATTTTGGTCTTTATTAGAATACTTCTTGTCCCTATTAAGGATCTTTACAGGTTCACGTAAGCGAACCTTTAAAATGCTAGGGAATACCTATATTTTTGTATCTTAGCATATAAAAATGCATCTTTTCCCCCATCAATTCTGGGTGCAGAGACTATCAAGTGACCTTACACACATGATTACAATGACTAAGGCCACTCAGAATTGCACTGTAAGATACAGTCTTTGAGGAAGAACTGAAGCTTATTTTCATTGATGGATGAATTACTCAGATTACTGGGAAAAATGGCTAGAGGCTTTTTATAGCATTGAAGAAGTGTCATTAATTAACTAGGCAGTTTATTCAAGCCACAAGAACTGCAGACAATGCTTAAATTGCATATAAGGATTTTAACATTGCATGCTGCATAATTGAGTAGTACCATTAAAATGCAAAAAGAGGACAGGGGAAGGAGACTTGTCTTTCAAGATAAATCCGCATATTATATAAAACAAACAGATAAGTAAAACCCACAGCAGCTTAACTGTCTTTAGTATTTTGGACTATATTTAGAAGTATTTCAAACCTTTGTGGCGTACTTGCTATTAAAATTAATGATTTCTGCTTTCTTGTGCTAAGGGTTCTGTGAATGTTTACTATCCTATTGCATCCTTTTATAGACAAAATGTGTGGGGTTTTGATATATACTTTAAATGTTTAAATGTTTTTGTGGAGACTTTGTATTCTTGTTTTATATATTTATATGTGCTGGAAGCCAGTAACACTTTGGTTTTGTTCTTTGCTTGGTGACTCGATTTTTATGACGCCACATAATAGTGACAGACAGATTTTGTGTGAAAAAGTAATGTGAATTTTAAGTGCTAGTTAGCCTTCCTTTCTCCCATCTCTTTTTATTATGTTGTTTTAAAGCTGCATTATGCAGCTATGTCTGAAATAATAATTTCTCTTTTTTTTTCCTAGTGTCTATACATAGTTTTATTAGCATTATCTTTCCTTTGCCTTTTTGTCTCAAGTAGATTTTCATGCATCGTTCTGCTGAGAATTCAGCTTCCAGAGAGAAGAAAGGAGAAGAGTTAAATAGCTTGGTGCACTGTGCCTTTTTAAAATTGTGCTCTCCTTTTCTCACTAGCAATGAGCAGCTACACTGCAGATTTCAGTATTCAGATGAGGATTTTATAGGCTTTTTGGGGAGGGTAGGCAACAAGGATGTTCTCCTTGGAGCCTCTCAGGTTCATCTGCAGCTTGGGGAGCCATGGCATCTCTCTGCGGGTTTATTCCAGGCAAGGTTTTTCTGCCAGAAACCCTAGCCCATACTGCACAGTTACTGAGTGGGTAATTGAAGGAGCAGAGCAACAAGGTGATGTTTCAATGTGCTTTCTTCTTCCCACTCACTTCATCTGTGCCTTGCCTAATCTTTCCCTTGATGCTCTTCATCCAGCCTGTAGTGGCAAGACACTGAGAGAGCTGACGAGGTGGTGCTATTTGTTCTAGTCATGAAGGCTGTAACATGGGAGATGTTTATGGGCTGACAGCATCACGGCTCATGTTTTCTCGGTAGCTCCTGCAGTGTTTCATGTCAATACTGTTTCAGATGAGTCTTGCAAAGAAATTTTTCCTTTAATGATTCTGTCTGGAAGGAGTAATACAACTGTTTTAATGTTTTGCTCATCCTCTTAGACAGGGTATTTGATGTTTGTCACTGTGCAAAGCAAATAGCGGAATGGATTTCTGCATCCCCTTGGATTCACAGTGTACTAGGATGTAAAGATCACCCTCAACAGTCTGTCTTTTAACTCTTTACCATGATCTGACATGACACTCAGATAGGTCACAATATGCTTGTTTTAGTTGACCAGAATCTGGGGTTTGTTAAGCTCTGCACACTCTACCACATCTTCCCCTCCCTCAAGAAAGGAAGGATGTCAGTGGCAGTGACAAACCAGAGATGGAGGGAGAGCTGAAGACTCGTGCTATTCTGTTAATGTGTCCACTTAGCATTTTTGTACCCAGTGCTGTTTTACATTTTCAGAGCATCAGGGTTTGAGTCAGCAAAGTAAAGATGAGCACAAATAGAAACACAACCAGTCTTTGTGTGGGAAGTGTCAGGAAGAAAGAAGCCATTTGCCTCTCCTCTCACCTTGCCAGCACTTGTACAAAAGACTTGTTCATGTAGCCTGAAGTCTTTAGTTCTTTGGGACAGGGAGTACTTACTTGAAACTTTATTTCTGAAAAGCTCAGTGTTACGCTTCAGCTGTGGGGCAAGTAGCAAGAACGAGGTTTTGCAATGGCAGCACATGCTTATGCTACTTTTTAGGCAGTGCATGGAAAAAATGGAACCTCCTGCAGGAAGCTGCTCTCTTTATAAGAAGTCATATGTAGGGTAGGAAAATTGCTTTAATTTGTTCATTCAGATTCTGAGTTGGTCAGGAGAGGGCATGTGAGTGGAAGTGTAATTCTTACAGAGGAAAAACTCTCAAAACTGTGAATGTTTTACAGCATTTTTTCAGAAACAGACTGTGTTCTTCCACTGCCAGAGCCACCTGGCTGAGAATGCTTTGGCCCCAGGACTCCTTTGGTTCATCCAGACCTTTGTGGTCTTCCCAGTTCAAAAGAGATGTAGCTGCCGGAGTGGTTAATTTAAACTTTATTATCACTGGGACTTGATCCATCGATTTTTTGGAAGTTAGAAGACCAGGAGCCAAATGGGGTCTTGAACTTGGGTCAGACATGTTCAAGCCTGTGAATAGTCTGAAACCTTGGTGCAGGGAAAGAGGATTAAAGTGATTGAATCTGGAGGAGGAGATTTGTGGATTTCTGCACTAGGTCTTGTCTAGGAAAGCAAGGCCAAGTTTCATAGTAAATTGGAAATGAAAGGTGGTATTTTTGGAAAGTGGTATCGCATGGTCTTTCCATTGATTTGACAAAAAGAGATAGCATGCCAGTGGGAAGTGGGAGCAGGATCTCTTTATTCTCCAAAACCTTTCCCATCAGGGTTTCATCCTGTGTGGATGTAACTGAAGCTCTCTGTTCTTTGTCCAGGAGCCAGTTTCTTGTCAGCGTTCAGATGTTGAGGGATTGTTGGTGACTGCATCAGCTGAAGAGAGATTAATCCTTCCCTGCTTTCCTTGCTTTTAGGAAGATAGTCATTATTCTTCGGTGTCTCATTTCAGTTACAGTTTATTACTCAGCCGATCACTGTGTTGACTCAGTTATACTTGACCTCACCCACTCTAGGTATTTCCTGACCATGCTGAGTTACCCCTCTCTGCCAGCACCCAAGACCTAGAAGAGGAATGCAGAAGCTGAGGGGCTGGCTTCCATTACTATATAGCTTGACCCAGGGGCTTCTTGATTTTGTACTATGAAATTCAAAACAGCAAGGATGGTTCTTCCTAACTGCTTTGTATTGCATTTTCACTGGTTGAGAGTGCAATCCTTGTTGCTAAGTAATACCAGTTTCAATTAGGAAAAAAAACAAACTACAAACCCCAACGTAAACTCTCAGACTTCTAAAACTGAAGGAAATATTAGCTTCAGCAGTCAACATATCTTTCAGGAAATAACTAAACCCTGGCTTGGGAACAATGCAAGAGGCTGCCAAATGTATCTTCTTTGCCTGACTGAGCTGGTAAAACGAATTGCATTTTCCCACCTAACAGTACCAAATAGTTGGATTTGTTGCTATATATAATTGGATATATGTGAAGAATATGTGTTTTCATAGACATGTATGCACTTTCCTGGCAGAGTTTAGTGAGAAAACAGCACGGCTTGAAGAACATTCCAGAGTTGTTCTGCTGTGGGAGATCAGTGGTCCAGGCTTAGAGTCCTGCCCATGTTGAAAGCTACAGATATTCTATAGAAGGTGTTCCAGCTGCTGGCTTTTTGTTCATTTTGCATACTACTTTGAATGTGATTTGAAACCTGACACAAGTTTAAAGAAACCCACAACTCTTTCCCACATCTAAAATAAACTGAGGTGTATTGTTAATTCAGTAATCATTATATAGAAGGGCAACTCTTTTCACTTAGAACTCCAGTTGTTACAGGGTTACAGAATGCTTTCCTGAAAAGTGTCTCGAGTCAAGAAAGAATACAGAAATGTGTGTGCCTGGAAAAACACAACTCAGAATTAGTCCAGGTGTAATTACAGGGGCATACAATAGTCTTTCTGTGATTTGCCAGAAAGCTTTCAAATCACATTATCTTCGCCTGGACAGTTGCTTCCATCTCCATGTGTCCAGAGCAGTTGTATAGCTTGAGATCCTGATTTTGAGACTACCTACATTTTTGACTCCTGAAATGGCGTGCAAGGTTGTTATCTCATTTAAGGTCATTCAGCTATGCTATGCTATTTCATAGAGAAATAAAGCCGGTGCAGTTTTGAATCCCCAGGTTTTAGTATTTCAATATTTATTAAATGGATTTGTCACCAAGATCTCCAGTGTATTTACTTTCTCTTCTCGTTTGAGAGCTTTGTAATAGTTATCTAGACCCTATGGACTTTGTAGGAGAGAGAAAGTACAAGCCTGAAAATAGGTAACTAAATCAGTGCTGCTTTTGAAAGTGTTAATGGTCTTGAATGAGAATTCCACTGCTATGTATGTATGCAGTTAGCTGGATGATCTTGTGGTGCATCATCCAGGTGTGGGGCTAGTAACTCCTCATGTCCAAAGGAAACAAAAACACTTCTCATTTTTTTCAGACATAAGGGCAGTCAAAAAAACTCTAGTGCTTTCCCCCTGAGCTTGTGTGTGAATTGTGGTGATGTCTCTTTTTGTGTCAGTTCAAGGAATCATTTTACAGCAGCTGAATTTTTAATGGATGTCAAAAGCATTCAGCGGGAGAGAAGCTGTCTCCCTGTGGCTGGTTCTCTCTCTTTCTGCATTTTGAGGTAAAAAGAAGGAAAGCCAGAAATACCACACTGAGAAAAAACAAACTTTCACTTTTTAATGTATCCTGAGAGGCAGCTGCTGCACTGTCTCCTGCTTTGTGATGGAGAAACTGTAACCAAGAAGAGCATAAGAAATGCAAAATGCTAATACCACAGCTAAATGGACTGCAAAATGTTGTAACTCAGCCTTTGTGAGACTGGCATTTTTTTGTTAGGCTAATGAATGAAAACATTTAAAGGCAGTAGTTTTCCAAGTATTTCCTATTTACTAAGCCTACCTGCATGAATGGAAGGTTGATCCATCGTTCTGTATATTAATCAGTTTATAGTTCAGTTAATTTTGGATTGACAAAATATTTATCTCTATTAGTATGATGGCATTATGGTGACGACTGATGTTTGTCCAGATGGCTAAATCGGCAAACAGAGCTAATTCAGCTTCCTTAAACTGCTGAGCATCTTCTGACAATGCAAATGCAGTTGGCCTTATTAGCATTTTTACAGAATGTAATTTCTGAGGTACGGTGCTGAGTTTTTCCTTTGGAGGGAGGTGGGGGAGGAGGCTGAAGGAAAAAGCATAAAGACAGGTCTAAACTTTGAAAAAGGGAGTGTCAGTGAAACAGAAGGTCAGACAAGGCGGCTGCAAATGCAGAGATGCGCAGGGTAAGTTGTTAGTGGCAGCATTTATGCTACCCGGTACGGTGGCAGCAAGGTTTCAGCAGATGTGTGTGCCAAACAGAAGAGGTACCACAATGGAAAAGAGTAAAACTAAATGCTGAAAGAGCAAAGTTTGCAAATTGGATAGGTGGAAGAGAAATCCTTTGAACTTTGGAAGTACAACACTGGAGAATGTTAAAAACCAAAAGCATTAAGTTTCTGTGAGATCATTCATGGTTTACTTGGTCATAAGATGCTGATGAGATTTCTGCCCTGAGCTACTGCTTCACGCTTAAGAGGCTGCTCACTGAGTCTGAGGAAATTAAAAGGGGGTCCTGGAACAGGTTAGTTTGAAATGCAGCAAGTCCCTCTGCCTGACTGATACATTCAAAGATTATGAAGGATCTTGAATATGAACTAACTTCGCTGCTAGCAGAAATAATCACGTCTCTGTCTGATGTCTTGAAGGGCAGCACTATTTTCCTGCAATACGTTTAGAAAAGAATTTAGGAACATTCAAGAAACGCGCAAATAAGGTTTGCATCTGAACCTTGCAGCTGATTAAAGCAAAATTTGAACGTGGAATAGCAAAACACCCGTAAACTGGTTTGAAAAGACCTAGGTGGGATGTTTCTTCCAGAGGGAGATCATGACTCACTAGTCTCTCAGAAGTCTTTGCATGTGTCATTAAAAGTGATGGCTAGAAAAAAACAGCCAAAATGGTGTGTTTAGTTCTGGAAAAGTCAACACATTCCAGTGTAAATAGGGCCCCCCGCTAGGATTTTCTGACAGAAATACCTGTGTGTGCGCTTTGGCATAGTGGGGATATATACTCTGCATGAATGATTTGCCAGGTGTAGAAACCCCAGTGAATATAACAATACATATTTTACTTACTGTGTTTGGATGGATTAGCAGTGCAGGGAGAACTGGCCAGCAGTCAGTCCACAAAGGGGAAGACTAAGTAGTCACTTTGCATTATAAAAATGAGAACAGTGGGTTTTCCTTTATTTCATGCTCTGTTTTAAATTAATTTGTATTTTAAAATACTGCTGTTTAAAATATTTACTGTTGTGAGATAGCAACATTTACAGGTTACATACAGTTGTTTGTATTACTTAGGGTGTAGCAGGCTTGAGTATTTCATGTCCAGTAGAGCTCAGTTTGCTGGACTGGTCCAGTAAGCATCTTCTAAGACACATCTAACTCTTTGCCTTCCTAATGTGATCAGTCGCTTCCTGGAAAAGCTTTGTGTAGTCACTTTGTCCTTCCAGCTGCCACCTGTCCTATGGGAGAAGGAAAAGATGTAACTGGAGAAATTGCTCAGTGGAGTTACTGGCAACTTACCCACAGCTTAGGGAAAATTTGAGCACCTGAGATTTCATGACAGATGACATTAATTTTCAGAGGATTTCAGTGTATCCAGGAATTTAAATGTTAATATTAATGCACCTTGCATAGTCCTACAAGGCAAGTTCTGTCTTTCTATGAAAATTTTGGTTTTTAAATAATAAAATTATACTAGGATGGAGTTTACTAGTTTCATTTTCAATGCTGTTTTAATTAGCCGAGTGTCATGTTTTGCTTTCCTCAGTTCTCAGATGTACATTCTTTGTAAAAAGTCAGAGGTTCTTTTAAAAATCCCGGGCCAGCAGGAGTAAAGCAGATAGATGTTCCTTTCCGAGCCTTCTAGCATCATCCTACTTTACTATCCTGAAGTAGCCTCCAATGACTTTATATTTCTTGCAGTAGCTATAGCAAGTCCAGCTTCCAATACTTCAACTTGAGCTTCAGTCAAAGGCTCAGTCATTGCCCTGATACAGAATGACAGCCTGTGCTCTGAAAATGTATTGATCAGATTTCCTGGGAGTTTTGTTTAACCAGCAACATTAGAAGCCTTCGGTGTTAGTAGTAAATGTCATGAAGGGAGCATCTTGTTTTATCAATATCTTTCTGTAACAGTATTGACTGTTCAGTTTGTACAACCAAAACCTGAGACTGGAAATGATTCTGTCTTTTACCCCTCATATATACATCAAGTCATTGAATACATTATTGCTGGTATTGGATTATCCTTGGTTATTATAAAAGTCAAAATGACTGTGTTCTGGAAAGGTTCTTTGATAATGAGGACAGGCAAAGATGCAGGAATGGACAGTGGCTAGGTTCCCTGCAGATGTAAGTCAGCACAGCTTCATTGGCTTAAGTCTGTAAATCATAACAATTTAATTTTCTCAGCTACTGCATATAATCACATGTGATGAGATGGCAGTATCTCGCCCTTTCCTACTGAGCAGGTATATTCAAATTAGCATAAAACTTGAGCATTCTTACTGTTGATGAGTTTAATTTACTTACGTTCAACCAAATTAAATAGTAACAAAATGTGTTTTGTGCAAAAATAATATCACTGTTAGTAAATTATAGTTCTCTTATGAAGCAGTGGGCCTGCTGAGCGGGACTGTCAGTGCACCGGGGTCTTTGGTCGCTCCATTGTAGCGCTGTTGATCTCGGTGCTGCCAGACCATTCTTTGCTAGAGCTGTGTCTGATCCAGATGCGTTACGGCATAACAACAGATCTTCCAGGAATAGCGACGGTTCACACGTAGCAAAGTCACTGAACAGGTTCAAATTGGTCCTCTTGGATGAAATTTCCTGGCTTCTTATCTGTTCTAATAGTCATCTCCTCAGGAGATGAATGCTTCAGAGCAGAATACCCCATCTTTTGATGACCACATCTTTTAGGAATTGGTGTATTTCAGACTGCTAATTGAAGAGTCTTTGAAATATTGGGCATTTAAGGGGACTGCAAACCTGAATGATAGTTTCGTGGATAATAGTTTTAACACCTATTTTTAGTTGAAAAGCCTTTAGCTGAAAAACCTTTTTATTTACCAAAACTAGCAAATGAAACTCATCACAAGTTACCACAGAGGCTAAGAGGTCAGCAAATTTCAGAGAAGGTTGTTTTTCAGGTATTCGAGTTTGTTACACTGAATAGGAATCACCCCAAGCTTTGGTTTCGTGGACAACCCAGGCACTTGTGTTTCAGGACTGAACCCAACTTTCAGCTCTTGGTATGCTTAGAGAACTGTGTGTGAATTGTGCCAGTGCTGTTTGTCATAGTTTTCCCCTCAAAGCATACAGCCTCAGGGCACTATTGGAGACTGCTCTGCATTTATATGATCTTTAATCAGCTACAGCTTCACTGTAGTGCAGGATTTGTTATGTTTTGTAAGGAAATATTTATGTTGCGTAACTCACACTGAATATATTGGATGATTTTAGGTATTTTGTTAATCAGATTATGCTTAATTCTACAAATGCAATTCTGTAAGTGGTAATGCATGTAAAAATAGTTGAAATAATGAACAGGATGAAAGGAGAGGAGATGAGACAAGAGAAGAACAGAACAAGGGGCCAATGAACCACTTCAAAAGAAATACTTTGTATTTTTTTTAATTACTATTATTATTATTTAGCTTTTGTATTCAAGGGTTAACAAACCACTGTAACTTGCGTTACCTTTTTTCAACATTCCCTCAGACCTCCTAGATCTGCAAATACCCCAAAAAATATTAATTTAGGCAGCTAAAATACAACTTTTTAATTTCTCTGTTGGATCCTTCAGGCGTACCCTGTGGCTCAACCTTTTTCTGAAAGTCAAGAGAGTTTTATTCATCTGACATAAGTAGCTTGAGTGTGGCATTCATAACTTGAATAATGTTATGGATGATAACACCATTAGACATTTTTACAGCTTCAGCAGGAGTTCGGCCAGCAGGACTATCAGCCTGATAAATGCTTTCATCTTAAAGGTTGTATTGCTACAATAACCCCAAAACTTAAAGCTGCTCCTTGAAATGTATGGCCTGGCTAAAAAGATGAAGAGTGCCCTGTGACATTTCTAGGTTGCTAAAGAGCTCGCTCAGGTTCCAGTGCAAAAATCGAGATGCCTGCATGCAGCTGTTCTGTTCTGAGTTGGAGATTTCTGTAGGACTTTGTTATTTTAAAGGAATTGGGGGCAGTGCTACTCGAAAGAATTAGCTTTAGATTGAGGTGAGACTGAACTCAGGGTGATGAGTCCCAACGTTTTGCTCCTACCCAATTATAAAGTGTTTCTACAGGATTTTAGGAGACAGAAGCCTTATACGGCTATTTTCTGAAACAATAGTGTTTCACCTCCACTAGGTATTTCGCAGTTATAAAACTCCTAGAAGACTGGTAAAAAACTGTTATATAGAGCAGGCTGAAAGTGGTGTGAGAAGCTAGCAATGAAACCAGTAGGATTTTGGCTTTGTAGAAGTTTGTTTTGTAGAGATCTGAAAGAAAATGGTTGTGTTCTCAAAGTAGATAGCGAAAGTGGCAGTGCACCGATCATGTATGTAAAAACAGTTGAAATAATGAACAGTGTGAAAGAAGATGGGGTGATCAAGTGGAAGAAGAGTAGAATAAAGGACCACAAGGGAAGGGAGTGTGAGATGAACAAAGGTCAAGTTTTTGCTTTTATATCTAAGAATAGTAATCTGAGGCTTGTACCAAACTTTAGCCAGTTTTAACCCAGCAGCTATTTAACCCAAAAATATTTCTAAGATGTCATGATTACAGTTACGACAGCCAGATACTGTTTTTTTCATTGCTTCTGATAATGTGAAACAACTCCACTGATTTTCTTAAGATTTTACTTAACTTCACTGGAGTTCCTCTGTTAAACTGCTATTCTAGTTTACAACCTTCTGTGTTTCCTAATAATTACCTTGATCATAGAAAAAAACTTACCATTTCTGGACTAAAACCTTTGAAGCCACGCTTCCTGTCTGAAACTTTCAAAAGTGGAACCATGACAATTGTTTCCTTTTGTACCATTGTATAAGTCTGATACAATACACAGCTTGAGTGCTGCAAGTCTGGCACAGCATCTCAGAAGGAAGATAGAAAGGAAGACCTCTGACAGCAAAAGTCAACAAGGGTGATTGGAGGCTTCTGAACAACAACTGTGCTGGGAGATCCTGAGTAGGCTATGAGTCTTCAGCTTGGAAGAGATGACTAAGGGATTAGATAATAGAGGTCTCTACAATTGTGGCCAATACTTAGAATGTAAGTAGGGAATAATTATTCTGTATTTCTTTTAGTGTTAAGAAGTAAATGTTACCAAGTGAAATTGTCAATTATCAAAGAAAGGGGAATATTTTTTGCTGGAAGCTACCCAAGTGTGCAGGGGAGGTGCTGTCTCAGTGCATCCTGTTCTTTTACTCCTACCCCTTAGAGGTAAGATACAAGGGTACATGAATTTTTGATCTGGGCATATAATGGTTAGAATCTTAAATTTACAAGCACTGGAAGTAGGTGGTAGACTAAAGGGCAAGTGTAAGATTTGACCTTACTTGTAGCTTCTTTTTTGATGCCGACTAGTTTTCAAGTTGATGAGCGCCTTTAAACTTGCTTTAAAACATATTTGCCTCATATGGAATTACGTGGTAGCAGCGGCAGCCTTGGCTAATGTGTTTATCGTTTTGTGGATTTATTAATCATCATTTCCTGGTGTTTTTCTGAAATTAATCAAATATGCAGGATCTTAACTTGCTTAAAGCCTCAAGACAGAAAATGCGTATAAAAAAAGAAATTGTAGGTTCCAATCAGTCTGACCACAGTCAGTGTGCATTGGTTGTGAAGTAGTTTAGGGGCAAGAACAAAGCTTGCATTATCCATTTTGTATTTGAAATCATGGGTGGAAGCTTATCTTCATCTCTTCCTGAATATGTAACATACTGCCTTCCTCTTGGGGTATAATAATCTACTTCCAGTTAACTGACCATATTGCTTTTTCCCTCTGTTTTTGGAAGACATTCTCCCACCTTCTCTCCGCTCATAACCAAATAACCTGTCCTCCTCTGTTCAGCTTTCTGTTTCTTACAAGCTGTTTGAAATCTCTGCTAAGACCTCATTTTTGTCAGATATGCCGTTTGATATTGTTATGACTGATGCGTACCTTGGTTTCTGCCACCAATTTTACAAGTTTCTGTATAATCCAAGAATACTGCAGAATCTGTGGTAGCCCTTCTGCCAGATCACTTTAGTTGTAGTAATGGCCAAGTTCAAGTAAAGTGTAATGTCTCGTATTAAAGTGAACACAGCGCACCCCACTGTGAAATGTTACTTGCTCACAGATTTTTAGGAGCTTACCTCTAGACCCTGCTGCTTTAACTTCATTCTTTATGTACATCTTTCGTTGTGGTGTCCTGTTGTGGCACCATTTCACATCCCTGACTGTTTTGCTTTCAATTAATTTCCAGTGTAGCTGGTTAATTACAAGATGCCTTGGAAGGAGGGTCCAGTGGCTGACATTTGGTGGGACTGAGGGCTGTTCTGTTATTTTCAGGTACTGTTTGGCACTGCTGATGGACAGGTTATCGTCATGGACTGCCACGGCCGAATGCTGGCCCATGTGCTCCTTCACGAGTCAGATGGCATCCTCAGCATGTCCTGGAACTACCCCAGCTTCCTGGTGGAGGACAGCAGCGAGAGCGACACGGACTCTGACGACTATTCCCCACCACAAGGTAGCGTTTTGGGCACATCCTTCTGTTTCAGCTTTGCAAGCGCTCACGAAGGCATCTCAAATGCCAGGGAGCTGTCACACTGTGCTAAAACAGCAGGATGGCCACAGTTTCAAGCTGGTAGAGGGCTGAAAGACAGCGCATTCCTGTGGAGGTAGCATGGTGGACAGAGCAGAGAGCTGGTATGGGAGAGTGGGTTTGTCCCCAGCTCTGCCACCAGCCTCGCTGCATGGCTTGATGCAGGTCATACCTCATCTGTGCTGCTCTGCCTCAGATGAGGTAACAAGACAAAGCTAAAAGATTTTAGTGACGGTAAGTGAAAAACACTAGATAGGGGCATATCAGGTTTCACTGATAAGCAGATGTGAGGTATTGCAATGGTTGGTATGTATGGAGGTAGAGTACAGTCACAGAAGTTAATGCGTTATTATATAGATTCACATGAAAAGACAGCAGAAAGTACATCTTTAATTTTATCTCTGTTTAATAGGATTTCTGTAATGCTGATCATTATAGTCCCATCCTTGATAGTTCTGACGTAAAGAGCTCAATAAATTCCATAGAAGGACTGGAAATGAAATTATTTCCTGCAATTACACAGGGTAGAAGAAGGGTGAGTGGAGCTGTCTGGAGTTACTAATTCCCATGCTTCAGAACACATTGCCAGTTTGACGGTCAGGAAGAAATCCTTCCCTCCCCTTAAGTATAAATATACTCATTGGGTGAAATGTTTTGGTTTTAAACTCTTTGGAAATCATCAGTATTGAAGATCTGGGAGGCATAGGTATCCATGCACAGTCAGCCCCATCCTTCTTATTCAATAATACAAATACTTATTAATGCTATTGATTGGCCTGTAAGTTCTAGGTAAGCTGTTTCTGTGTTCCAGTGTATAAAGTCTGAACTAAATTAAGAACTAAATTAATATAACAGTAATTGTAGAATGAAAAATTAAATACATAATAGCTAGAAATAATTCTGAATTTGCATCTCAGATCTGAATCACTGAATTGAAGACTCTTGCAGTTGTAACTTTGATTTGCAATCAGTCCAAAAATCTACCTTTTCCAGAATCATGTATATATGTCAATATAATAAGCATATGTATTGAACAAATAATGATAGAAGATAATGTGATCATCTGGTAAAATGTTAGCATCTTCTAAAACTGAATTTTGTTTTGGCTTTCATGCCTCACTTTTAGTGCTGCGTGAGATTTCTTACCTTAGAAGAAAAGAAACAAATTTTGAATTTCCTGGGAAGCTTCTAAAGCAAGACAGAGAACAACATTAAACTGATTTTTCATTGTTTTTTTAAAATACTTGTTTATTTAAAATCCTCCAGTTGGAGGACGGTGAAGTTGCAGAGTACACAGATGAGAACTTAAATGATCCGAATGTGCTAGCTTTTTCTGAGTCAATCAGGGGGTGGGTGGACTCGTTACAAGCCTACAAGCCTATTTTAATGATTACCCAGACATGATGTGTTTTCTTTAGAGCAGATGCAGCATAAACCTCTCAAAGGTGACAAGCTTTTGACTCACACAGATGTGTAGGAAGGACTGGAAGTTTGATGGGTTTTTCTTATTAAATTATATACACAGAGAGATGCTAATTACTAGACATCTTTCTCCAAAATGCTTTCTGATCAGCTTTTTTACAAGTTCAGGAAGCAATACCACTTTTAACTGGCTCTGCCATTTTTGTTGACTGAAAAGATGCTGGCTGGGCCTTGAGAGGCACTTTATCAGGGGCCAGTGGCATCTCCTGTCAGAAACTGTAAACAAAAAGTGTTGAACAGCAAATGCTACAGATGGTGATGTTGGTCATGAAGCATTTGAATAAGGGAATTTCAGTGAATGCTGAAAAACAAGCCCAGAAGAGCAGAGACTTTGCAGAAATGTTTTTTTAAGCCAAGTGTTCTATTTGGGCTCATGTCTATCTTTGAGTGCATGGGATCCTGTTAATGCAGGATGGCAGGTACCTTTTCATGCTGCTGCCTAGCTCTTAACAGTTAGAATACAGTAATTTGTGAAAGGTCGGTATATTCTCTTAGAAGTTCTTGTAATTTCTCTATGTGATTTCAGGAAGAGTCCTCAGCGCTTGCCCAAGCAGAAAGTGTATCTAACAAACAGGTTTTAATGTGATTATATTGTTTATTACACTGGTTTTCAACTTGGGTCCCAAGGAAACCTTCCAAAGCACTGGTTTTCAATTTGTGTACACTTTGGGGAGTTGACAGTGGAGAAAGATTGAAAACCACTACTGTAAAACATAATAATAGATGCATAAAGCACTTTGGAAATACCGCAGTAAACATTCAAAAAGTAAAAACATTGGGGTTTCAGAAAAGCAGACGAGCTAGCTAGCTCAACCTGCTTTGCTTTTGCTCGTTGACGTTGCAGAAATAAGCAGGTAGAGTTTGAGGCTTGGAACCACTCCTGATGGCAGTAGGCTGAAGTAAAATATATTTTGGCCTGGATATAATTACTTCTGGTTGTTTGTCTTTTGCTCACTCCAGAGCCTTGTTTTTGCAGATGGACCGGCTGCGTACCCAGTCCCGGTGCAGAACACCAAGCCACTACTTACTGTCAGCTTCACGTCGGGAGACATCAGCTTAATGAACAATTATGACGACTTGTCTCCTACTGTCATCCGCTCAGGGTTGAAAGGTACAGAAGGAAGCCATTTCACCCCCTTCCTGTGCTCTGTTTTTCATGTCTTTTTAATGATGTTTGCATAGGTGATGTTTTTGCTTTTGTGTCTCCTAACCCAGAAGGACTCGGCCACCACTAGTGGTGCCGTGTACAGTGACACCTGCCGGTGGAAGGGCTGTGCCTGGCTGATAGAGTTACTGTGCTTGAAGAAAAGTTCAATTTTTGACATTGTGTTTTTATGGCAGTTTTGTAGAGCAGTTGATCTGTTTGCTGTTTTCCAGCTGAATGTGCTAATATGTTTATGCTTCTTTGTGTGAATGCCTCTGCTACGTAATGCTTCCTTTGCATTATTAATTCACAAGGTCTCCTCCTGTGCTTTTGCTAGCCAAGTTTGAATTGCAGTGCCGCTTTGACTCTCACAAATACTGAAAACTTGCTAGAGTTATTGATTGGCAAGAGGCAAGTTATTCTGCGAAAAGGAAATTTCCACTGATTAATTACTATACATCTTAGTAAGTGATGTGCATGAATGTGTGTGATCAGTATTCCATCTAAAATCTTTAATTCACATTGAATTTTTTACTGTTCTTACCTATCAAAATAGTTCCTTACTTTGCCAACACCCTTAGTACAATTTACAGTCCTTTGTCTGCAGAGACATTTAGATTCACTACGGTGCATAAGCACATACTTAAACGTGAGTTCTGTTGGTTCTTTTTCATCTCCACAGGTAAATAAGTTTGATATTAGATGGGAGGTGAAAAAAAATAATCTGTTGGATCAGGCTCTTAGCTGTTCTGTAACAGTGGGCTATTTTTGGTGAAAAGTTGCCCTAACACCAGCCCAATAGTTTTTGGGTGATCCACTATGTAGGGTACTCTTATGAGGTAAAAAAGTCACCTTTGAGGTTTCTTTTCCACTCCTGCTTCCATCTGTGCCAACACAAGAAGTGCACAGCTGGCAAAATGTAGCATCATGAGGAAATGCTATGATCCAGAAAACTTCTTCAGCTGAAGGGACACCTAAAGTCTGGGAAACTGGAAGCAATTTAGAGAAGCTCTTGTGATACCCACCAGCAGGTCTGCCCAGCATCTCTACAGTAATCAGGGTAGGGAGTAGTCTTGAGTTGTTCTCTAGTCTAGCTTTCAGTTGGAAACAGTACAAGAGACAAACCCCATCTTACGCTCTGTTTAGAGTTGCAGGGCTCTGTCTTGCTGAGGATATCTGTCCTGTTTCTCTTTCCCTGTTGACTTTCAGTAATGGAAAAAAGATCCCTTATTTACATCACCCTCCTCTAGCAAAATGTTATTGTGCAAGCTAGAGTAGAAATATTCTTACGAATTGTAAACTGGACTGCATCGTTTTCATCAGTAGACAAAGAATGTGCAACATCTTGTTGGACGGGGAGTGTCTGTGAGACAGGAGACAGAGAAAAGTGATGGGGATATCAGTGTCTTGTTTTGAAGCGTTGTACAGTGAGCAGTACTTCACGCATAGTTTTATGTAGAGGTACGCATTTTCTGTATCTTATCTAAAACTTTTTCAAGTGACTGGAATTTTACTGGTTTTTATCATATGCAAGAATGTGCAAAACCGCCCAGCTCAGGCTCTCCGTCCTGTCCAGCCACTTGGTATTCTGCTGAGAGTGGACAGCTTTCAGTATTGTCTGCAAGTCTTAATTCGTGTGGTTTTGTTTGAAATCTCAAAGTATTGCTCTGTGGTCTCTGCAGCGGATGTCCTTGTCTTTATGGGCTGCTGTAGGCTACTCAATGTATTATTAAAGCAAGCAACTATAAAACTATTTCAAGCAGTAACAATATATTCTTGCCATTCTACTAGCTTTGCATAGCTGTCATTTTAATGGGAATATTTTTATTAAATTGATATAGAAAAAGTTTCATTGTTGGATGAGAATTTGATTACCCAAATACAAGTTCTTTTTTTCATCCAGCTTGAACAACCCTGGAAGTTTTGTCAGTTCTAGTGGAGGTCCTGAATTGTTCAATTGTGTCCTTTCATTTTTTTACACTTTTTCAGTCAGTGATTCTCAGTGCGCTGCTACCTGCAGAACTGCTGAACTACATCTACTAGTTGTACTAGTTAGCTACAACTACTACCTGCAGAGCTATTGCACGTTTAGAGTGGTGTCTATTCAAGGTTTGCTGATACACATGCGTGTAGTGGCTGGCAAGACTGTGATCCTCTGATTTACTTGCAGACCGTTACCCTAGATGAAACCTCCATATGATGTTTAATCTCTGTGCTTGTGCTGAGACCGAGTTATCAGTTGAGCTATGTTACATCAAGGCTGAATAATGATTGAAGACCCTGTTGGCAGTGCAAGCGTGCTGTAGAGCCACACTGTCCCTGGGGGGGATGCTGCAGCCCATGTCCACTCCTTCACTGCCTTTGCAGCAACCTAATCCTAGGAGTTCTGTGAAAGAGAGAGAAAACTGCTGGACACAGTAATCACTTCTTTTCTCCTTGCTACAGGGGTCTACTGAAAGTTTTGCCTTGAGACATGTATGTAATCCAAAGAAGAGTGGTTTTTCACTTTGGTAGTTGTGTAGTTAATCCAGTTATCAAAAGCGGAGTTGATCAGCTTGCTTCATTGATTTCTAATCTGCCTATCGTTACACTCTCTGAGAAAGATGAATTAAATCACATTGTAGATTACTTAGAGGGCTGAAGACTAAGAGAAAAAAAGTGGCATACAATGCCTAGCTGTGAAAAAACTATCTTGAGGAACATGCGTCTTGCCTCTGATATGTGCAGAAGCATAATTCCCATGAGAAATACCAGAAAGTTGAAATGATACAAAACCATTTTAAATAGCACTTAAAAGTGCCTGAAAATGACAAGTTGACAACTTGAAACAATTTTGAGATCCCTCCTGCCAACTCTGATTTCTCTTCTGTTTCTTCATTTGAAGACAGCTTCTCGCCCACAAGTGTCTTCAAAAGGTACTTGGCAGATTGAGCATCCCAGAGCACAAAAGTTTTGTCTTTACCTTCACTTTGTCTCATCACAAAATAGCTGCCTTTCACCCCCAGTTGAAGAGAAGAAAGGTTTAAAGACTAGCTCAGTATTCCCTGCACATGCAAATCTGCCTCTGAAACATGAGCAGAAACACAAAATACTGTTTTTAATGCTACTTTTGAAGTGTGACAGAGAGCTAGAGGATATAAGGGTTTGAAATTAGCATCCCCAAATTAAGCTGTGGGCGTTCCTCATCATGAGGTGCCTGTAGGAGAAGTAACTGATATGTATATTCATATGCATGTATATGAGAGACTAAGCGATCCCTGTGTGCTTCTAGCAAACTCCTGCTACACAGATGAGTAGATTTTCACAAGTCAGGTGTCAAAAGAAAACCTATGACATGGAGGCCATATGTATTTATGGACAAAAATCCAAAGTCCTTTCTAGTTTGATGTTGTACTAAACTATAACTCTACTTTGAGTTACGCTAAAAGTTACCTTCAGCCAGTGAGAACATGAGGCATTGCCAGATATGCTGCTTTCTTGCACTGTAGGCCTTTCCAGACAAATGCTCTTAGCTGCTCTCTTAGTGAGTTTATTTATCTGTGTATGAACTTCATTCTGCTTATTTACCCCGAAGATGTGCATAGGATCTTCCACATCAGTTTTAACATCTCTAATAAATTCTTGTCCTTAGTTGCTTAGGAGCAACCACTGATTACATTCTGGGCTCACTATGGAGAGAGAAAAGTGAATGGGTTTTACACATTTTTTTGCAATTTACAATATAAAAAGAGTCATTCTCGGAAGTGCGTATGTGGCACATTTGCTACTATTTCAATGAAAAGATTTAAGCTTCTAAGTACTTAAGTAACTTTTGAGAGGACAGTTCAGCTGTTCAACTCACTTTGCAGCATCTGGAAATGCTGTTCCTACTGATTCTAATCAGTGATTATTGCAAACCATCTTTGTGATTTCAGATGTGGTGGTACAGTGGTGTACACAAGGAGACCTACTTGCAGTAGCAGGCATGGAGAAGCAAAGCCAGCTGGTTGACCTCAGCAATGGTTCCTTGTTGAAAAGCGCGCTTGTCAAGTTCTACAATGTGCGCGGGGAACATATCTACACTCTGGAGACACCTGTGCAGGTAGGAGGTATTTTTTTAAGTCAGTTCTCAATGCTTTGCTGACATGTCTTTCAAACATTTGCTTGTTGGTATAGACCTGCAATGTGAAAACCGTTGCAAAATGTCCGGAACACACATTCTAAATTATGATATAGATAAAAATGCACTATAAATAATCACTGTTTGCATTAAGGCAGACATCCAAGAGCGCATCTGATTCTAAAGCCCACTGTGCTGGGTACTGTGCAGATACATAATGAGAAACAGTCTGTTTCCTAAAGTCATTGGGCCATGAACAGACAACATAGAAAAAAGAAGTTGTGTTGATTTATGGATAAGTGACTGAGGAGAAAAAACTAGGTAACTTGCTTAATGTTGTAGCAGAGCCAAGAGCTGGACAAAAATATTTGAAGTCCAGTATCATAACTACAAGATTATTCTCTTTGTTATTGCTGTAATTTTCTGATGTACAGTCAGTTGATCTGATGCCATAAAAAGTAAAATACTGCATCAGAAGGAGAAGAATGAATCAGAAAATCCTTTTTCTGTTCCAACCTTCTGTACAGACTTTCAGTGTCACCTCAGTCATGTCACTTGACAAGTAAATGTCAACGCATGGTCTGTGTGCTGCTTAGGAGCACAGCATGCTTCATAGGTCTTCACTGATACTTCATAACCCAGCTGAATGTATCTCTACGGTTTACTTCATTTTCTGCAGAATAGGGATGACTCCATTCTGACTTCTGGCTGTAACTAGTGAAACTTAATTGATTTATAATAGCTTTGAAATCTAAAAGTGACGGAAGATGCTATAGATACATTTACTTAATTATGTTTAATGATGATACCATTTATTATCCTTTTTTTTTTCAGTACCCTGATCTGGGATGGATACAAAACAATGACATAGTAAACCAGCTGCTAAGCTTTTGTGTTTGCTTATATTTAGCATTAACCTGTGCTTATTAACAGTAGTACTCTAATTTAGATAAATTTTTTTGTAAATTTAGTTTTGTAATGTGTAAATGTTGTAATGTATAAAATAATGGTCTCTAAAGCCAACCTAAATACATACAGCAATGTCTAATGTTGATCTAGGTACCTAAAGGACTTACCCATGCACACAGCTTTATTGTCTTAAACATAGCCCTTTCAGCAAAATAGCAACAGCCCTTTCCTCTCTGGATCGATTCTGGAGAAAATATGTTTATACCAGTGTTGCTTATTCCCAGACCAGGTAAAAAGCCAACCTTGTTCTGTCACTTCAGTACCAGCATACAGTGTGTCCACATCAGCTGTTGAACCAGTGTAACACTCTGGTGTCAAGCTGTGAAATCAAATTGGGGTTTGAGTGTCGGAACTGATGGGGTCAGGTTGCCTTAAGGTGTGTGCAGGCTCTTCTCTTACTGCTTTGTTCCAGTAACCTCACGTTCTCCTTTGTTTAAATAGCCTCATCCTCTAGTTCTCCCTATATCGCTTCAACTTCTTTTCATATTTTCAGCTCTTCTCCTTTCTCCTTTACTTAATCAGCTGGGAGAAAGCACATATTGTAGCTGATGTGAGGGCTAATTATTCTGCCATGATATGGGTACTTCTAGGGCAACTGGCAGGTCATACAGGACAGGTAACTGCCAAGTTCATACTGCAGTGTTTCTCATAGTGAAAATACTAACATGAGCCTCTCTGCTCTTTCCAGCTGACAATTTTCGCTGACACTGCAGTATTTTAATATCATGGAGATTTCTTCCCCCATTGTCAACTTCAGATGAAAATCCAATGGCTTCAGAAGTTGTAAGCCAGGTTGGAAGTGAAGGATGGCAGGGTGGCAACCACCACTTCGTGGCACAATTGTGGAGTCTCATTTCCTTGGCAAAGCAGGATAAAAATAACATTCAAACTGATATTTTTATTTAAGAACTGTATGTGCATAAACCTGCCTAAAATTAGAGTAATTCCCCTTCTGTTGTTAGTGTTTATTCTTTTTATTTAGTGCATTTAAATCCATGTTTGCTCAGCTGCGGGAGGAAGGGAGAGGGTCTTTCAGGACACCTGTATCTGCTCACGTGGACTTTATGCTTCTATGTATTTGAGTGCTAGTCTAGCGGTATTACCAGCTAAGTGACAGGTATGGTAGAATCTAGGTATGTAGATAGGAATATATAGGTATGTAGATAGGTATTGCTATTTGGTTTACTAACAAAACCAGATAAAAACTGCTGTTGCAAAAGAATTGCTAGTGACTTTGGTTATTCTGTGCCTCTGCTCCAAAGATGGATATGCAAAGATGACAGAGTGAGTCAGTGGTCCCAGTAATTTGTCTGATGACAAATTCATCAGAGTAAATTACTTAGTTTTCCGTACCATGACAGTCAGCCTTGTAATGGGATTTTATAAAATTCATCACTGGTTATTGAAGAAAAGAACAGAGTTTCCTCGTCTTGAACTCTTCTGCTAAAAACCGTTTCTTCTGAAGCAAGCAAATGTGTGACTGGAAAAGCACATTTATTCAAAACGATCATTGTTCTGAATATAAAGGTCAAAAAAAGCAAAGCAGCAACAAACATGGCAAATAGTGGATTACAGGTGCAAAACTGATTTTCCATGTGGTCCTCTGTCCCAATTCTGTAATAAAGCA
The DNA here is from genome assembly GCA_035590275.1 of Ibycter americanus. Lineage (NCBI taxonomy): Eukaryota > Metazoa > Chordata > Aves > Falconiformes > Falconidae > Ibycter > Ibycter americanus. Next base: position 49,806,415 of record JAVJGI010000062.1, read on the forward strand.
GATGTCTGAAAATTTTATTAGTAAAATATACTGAACTGGTTTTGTTTCTGCTGTTTGTCTGTCCTGTTGTGGGTAGTACAGTCAGGAAACAAAGAGATTTTGTTGTTTATAACAAAACTTAGTCTAAAACTGATGCAAGGTTTATACACAACTTGGCTGGAACGTTATCTACCATAAAGTCACTGCAAACCCCACCGGAGAAGAGCTTTGGGTACTGCAGGTTACACATCTTGATGGTGACTATTGTCATGCATCCTTTCAAGGTGTTTTATGTGCCACCTTCTCCAGCTTCAGTATAGTTTTGGCATCCTCTGTCTCATTTGATTAGCTCTCTTAAGCTCTTACCTTCGGTGTAGCAGTTTATAGTTCATAAACCTAGTTTGCTGACTATAAAACCCTAGATAGGGGAATTACACTTGTTTAAAAGTATCCAAATGAACACAGTAGCTTTGCATGAAAAATAACGTTTGTAAACAGGGTGATAGAGTTAGCATAATGTAACAGTCTCTCTCGTTCCCTGCTCTGGGGCTTTAGCCTGCCACCCTGACATGCTGCAAGAATGTATTTGCAGAATATAGTAGAAAGAGCTGAAAAAGCATTGGTAAGGCTTGGGCAGATATTGAACTTCTGCTACACAGAATCAGTCTGTTTTGAACCTTGAAAGAATGATGAAAAAATTTCAGAAGGGACTTCAGAAAGTCACACCAGACTTTTATCTTATTGGAAGCAGTTCTGTGAAAACTGGGTCCATGCTGTGACTCCAAAGAGTCGATACCAGTTTATTTTTTTATACAAAGAGCATATCTTAAAGGCTGTTGATCAGCTGATAACTATTCAAAAATATACTATCAATTTTTGTAAAACTCAGCCCTTACTACACTCGGCCTTGTGTACACGAGCATCAGCCTGATATACCAAAAATGTGCCCAGTTCTCTTAGCTGGCAATTTTTTCATGGTCCTGCTTTTCCAACACTTAAAAATGTAATTACAACAGCAGGCTGCCCTGGTGGTCATCATTTTTTTATTGGAAGAATGTTCATTTCTTACATTATTTGTTAAATCCTCATATCCTTTCCCTGGCATCAAGCAGGGATGAGAATTATCAACTCATTCAAGACTGCTTTACCGTCTTGCTAAAATTGTTTACTGGAAACACTGCAACCCAGTTCTGTCACTTCAGAATTTCTCATCTGATGTGCAGACAGGTCTTTATTCTATCAACTAACCGTACCTGCTGTCGCTTTTGAATGAATACAGCTGCTTCATGTCTTCCCATTTGAACTTTCAAGAGGAGTCTCCTACAGGATTGCTTCAAAATTACTTAACTGCCAGCTTTAGCAAACCTGTGAAATTTTTCTGTATGATGGTTCAAAGGTGTGGCTTACATTTTGGTTCCTTCTTTGCTTTTTATAATTTTCTTTTTTATATGTGCCAGAGAGGATCAGGGGAACAGGAAAGTAGACTTAGAAACCGTGATGCTGATCTCATCTATCCACCTAGAATTCCATTGTAAATTCATGTTAGCTTGTGATTTTATACCACTGTGTAACTGGTGTAAGAACAGATTAAACTTCAAGTGCAATGAAGAAGGATAAGAGTGAACTGAGCCCCACACGTTCCGGAATCAGTTGTGTAGGCAACAAGATTAGATGCAGAAGAACTGTAATTGCATTTTTATCAGTGTCATATTTTTAATCCCTAATTCAAAGTGGTGTACCAAAGGCTAAATCTTTATGGGAGAGTTTTCCAGGAGTCTTGGAGAAGACGACCCACATGTTCTAAACCTGCTGCTGTCAAGCAGTAGCCTTCACAGCATTTCACAGGCTGCTTCTCTGCTGAAGATGTCCCAGCATCTGAATGGATAGATTTGAGATGATGTGATCCCACAGAAACCTGGTAGTTGTGTAAAAGCTATTTTATTGAGGCCTGAGAAGAATGGTGCATTTTTAGGTTAAATTCAGATCAAAAGGCTTTGAGAGAAGAGGCTGCCTTTTATGTTACCCAGCTGAGCTGACCTTGCTTACTTTGTCTTCGTTTATTTCACAGAGTGTTGAGGTTTGTTGCTTCTGAATTAACGTTGCCTTTCATTTATATTGCCTGAAATTAATCCTATTTAGTTGCTATTGGATGACAACAAAGCTTCAAGAAGAGTTTATTTTCTTACAGAAACAGAAACAAGAGCAACAGTTTAGAACTAGCTGGTGAAACATTCTTTGGGATATCAATAAGGACCTTGATATTTTCCATTTAGGCCATAAGATCATCTCTGCTGCAGAAATGGATTGTGATCAGGACTGGAAAATGGAGATGCTTGTCTAAGCAAAGACTGATTCTGCTAAAATGGAATCTCATCGTTGTATTGAAATCTTAAAAAAAAAATATTACTGTAGAAACAGGATCTAAGAAACATCTGTGAATCAAATAGGAGTTTGCTACATGAAAAATCATGTAAGGCCACAGCAGTGCAATTTCTGACCACATCATAGTCTTTATTGCTTTTATCACCATCAATTCTTACTAGTTAACATTATACCCACTGTAAATATGGGGAACAGAAGAATGAAGAAGTTACACTACTTTCCAGCAGCCATCCATGACTGCTGTGGCAGTACAGTGATGTGCACACACAGTTCACAAGAGCCAGGTGGGCACAGCAGCTGTTGCATCTTCCAGCTTCTCTCCGAGAAAAGCAGAGGGAAGAACGTATGAGTCTACATCAGCAGTCTAGTCCAGAGCAAGCAGGAAATGTACTCAGAGTTTCACTTACACATACCATTCACTAGATACTATTTTGCAGTTGGATTCTTTCTCCTGAGAAAAATCACGCTTGTTGCTGGGCTGTCTGCCCTGGAATACCATTTTTATTTCATTACCGGTGGGACTCCCAGTGCCAGCAGACGAAGGATTAATGCAAGCAGCAGGCAGGCCCCATGGCTCAGGATTTCTGAGCTCAAGGCAGGCAGCAAGAATCAGCTTGAACAGTGTTTTCACTGACTGAACTGCATGCAAGTGATGAAAGGTATATAAATTATGTTCTTTCCTGTAAGAGAGACAGTTGAGTGACTTACAAGAAGCAACCACAGAGCTTGAGCAGGAATATCCATTCCCGTGTGCTTTTTTAAGGGGAGTCAACATCCCAGCTGGGGCTACAGATTTGAGTAGATGTAGCTGACTTTCAAGCCCACTTTGAAAAAAAGGCAAAAGAGCTTCTCCTTGTTAGCTACTTTTTGAGATGTGTTTTCAGTCAATATTTCTCCTGATAAAACATCTCATTTTCTTTGTCCTTTAGCCAGTTATTTCTAATACATAATTCTCATACAGTTGAATCCTATCTATGTGTAGAAGTTCAAGGGTTTCTCCATGGGGTGTTTTTTTTTCCTACGTGTTTGTATTTAAACCCTGGAATTAATTCAGGTATTTACAGTTTGTGCTGAGATTTTTCAAACCTGATGGGATTTTTATATGCAAAGTGAGATTATAAATTCTCATTAGACATTATGTTTGTAGCTGCATTTCCTTGTAGCTTGCATTTCCTAGCAGAAAAAAAACCAAGTGTGCAAACATGGGAAATAAAATTCTTCTGTGATAGAATCTGCTTGTTTGTTTTCTAACAGGTGCAATAAGGGTATCAACAACCTTTTTCCTTCCTTTTTTTTGCTAAAACAGTGCAATTAAGTGGATGCTTTATGAGGAGCAATACTTTTGCATTGGATGTTGGAGTTCAATTATTGTTTCTTAGCAGAGTTTGGAAGGAAAGCTGTGACCAGCTCATAACTAGCTTGCTGCAGTAATTGGTGCATCCCTTGTCTGTCAAGGGAAAGAGTGGGAAGCATAGTTATTGAAAAATATTATTGGAGCAGTACATTTAAAGGTCAGGTCAGATCTGGCATTTGGGTGATCTTTTATTTCTCCAAGGCTGTAATGACAGGCTAATTTTCCCTGAACTTCATCTTAAATCTTAGCCCTTCACCATAAATGAAGTATTGCTGGATGTTAGGCTTGAGGAGTACCAGGGGTCTGACCATTCCATAGAAAAGGAAGGCAAGGTGTGTCTGGTGAATCAGTAAGCAAAGACAAACCAGTATGGTACAAGCGCTCTTTCATGAGATTGAAAATATTAAGATTAAAACATGTGAGGTATGTGGGGGCACTAAATGTAGACATGGAAGAGTAGGAATGTCGTCATTTACAAACAGTAGAATGCTTGCAGGTATTGTGTGTGTGCATTTAAACATGCACCCACTCACATACTGTTTATGTAAAAATACACAAACAGAATATAAGGGAATCAGACATTCAGAAGTTTAGAAGATAGCTGATGACTCTGGTTGCCTGTTGGGAAACTGCGGTGAAATTGTGCAGCAAGGCAATGCCTTTCAACTTCTGACTTTCTTCTCTTCCTGAACTCCACCATGCTGTGTTGCCAGAGGTCCCACCCAGCATTTCAAAGCTGCTGAAAAACCTGTTCTTTCGGAATATGTTTAAGATTGCAAAGGTTTTTGCACTACTAGTGCTGTCTGCATCTCTGCTGTTCTCTGCATGCGGTGGTAACTTGAGCAAAGTGGTTTCGTTTGACTCTATTTGGGTGAAGAGAGGCCTGTCTGGGTGTGGTATATTGGGTTGTTGTAGCTGCAATACTAGAATTCATGGCAGGGCTATCTGGGTGTGCTGTATTGGATTATGATAGCTGGGATGTTAGACTTATCTTCTGGCATTACATAGTATCCAATAAATAAGCATTTGTGTGCTGAGTCGCATATCTGTTTGTTCCTTCACCATATTTAGAGATAAGCTTTAGTTGATGCAAGGTGAATAGAAGGATGTAGTTTGGATCCCACGGTAACGGTTGGGTAGATAGTTCTGCCTATGCTGGAACTCAGCCCTTGGGGAAACCAGGGTCACTTCTACTAATGCCTTTCTCAGCTGTCATACAGTAGATGTGGCGGGTACCTAACTTGTATCAGTGCCTTTTCAATTGCATTTATTTTGCAAGGAGCTTGAACTGTCTTGTTACTACCAGACAGTATGAGGGCTGAGCCACACTCTCAAATCATGAAAATACCCATCAGTAAGGGGTACTTTATGTGATCTCTCATCAAATTTAAGGCTCTCTCCCACAGATTATGGTTATGACAAGTCATGTAATAATTATTGATAGTACACAAAGGATTCCTCAATTCTTTTGAAGTTCTCCGCTACAAAATGCCTTCAGCAATTACTGTGAAAATCACAAGGCTCACATGTTGCTGCTTTCTATTTGCATATCAGTGAGCCTGAAGGTTTGTGCCTCCATGGAAGTGTGTGTGTGTGTGTGTGTGTGGTGGTGCCTAGATGTAATGAAAATGAAGCTTCTTCATTCCCTCAGCTTTAAAACCAATATTTTCCTTGAAATTTAAATCTAGGATAAGACGACATAGGAGGAAGATCTTTTCTCTGAAAAAGTTGTTTTGTCCAGCCCATTATCTTGATGATAGACATTGATACAGTGTGGGGCAGCTGCATTTTGCTTCATATCATTCACATAAAAACATCTCGTCCCAGTTTCTCACCTTTAAGTATCTTGAATTTGTAATGAAGGGAAAGCTTTTTTCCCCAGACTAGATTACTAGCTTATGGGCTGATCTAACCCAGCTATCTAGGTACCATATTACTAGAGAGAAGTGGATAAAAGTTAGTATTGGTGGTGCCTTAACCCTTACCATCTGTATGAGGTGCATCTTGTGAAAAGCAAAGATACTCCAAAGAGACCCTGACCTTTCAGTAAATACAGTTCATAATTTAGATGAAAACCATGTTTACTTAAACTTTTGAGTGTCATGAATTGTGAAAAGAAGGAAGCCTTTCACAGGAAGGAGTAAACCTTTTGTAGTTCACTGATTACAGCCCGCTGCACAGTATTCTTCATGGAGTGGGAGTTTCTTCTTTACTCTGTGTTGTTTGTATAGAGATAGCAGCTACGGGATTGACATTCCATGCAGTATGTGTATATATGCAAATACAGATGCTTTGTAACACAGCAAGCAAGAGATGACAGGCAGATACAGCTAACACTCATGAAGGGCAAAAGTAACAGTGGTAGGGCTACAAGAGGTCACAACAGACTGGTGCTTTACATAAAGAAGATGGGGTTTAGGAAGGGAGTTTAGAGAGTTCCTTGCAGGCTCAGCTTGGTAATTTCACATGAACTCTTAATGTTCATGTAGCAGGGAATAATGTACAAAGCAACGTTTATTGCTATTTTGCTCTGCGTTCTGACACTTAGTACCAGTTGCCCCAACTCTGTTTTTACTGTCATGAATTTAGACAGTTCTGAGTGTAGACAAGCAGAAGACAAAAGGCTATTCTCTGTTTTGTCCCTGGTGCTCTTTCACAGTTCACTTCCTCTGGGAATAGTTCAAAGGAGACTTTGTGCAGCAGAAGACTCAGTGCAAGGCAAGAAAGCTGATGGGGTTTTGTCCACTACTTTTCTAGGTGTTTCTGGGCATATAATTTAACTTTTCAGCTGTAAAATGTGAGCCATTAGCAGTGGATGAGGATTCATCACGTGACTGAAAAGATCATCTGCATAAGGCATCAAAAGATCCTGCTTTTTAACACTGTGTGACTTTAAAGTCATTTATGCTATCTAGGTAATGAATTTGATAGACAATTCCTTGTGTGAAGATCTTTATGCCTTGTGAGTAGAAAGCAGTGTATAGACATGAACCACTGTTATTAATAATTTTAGATGTTCACATTCTTGCCCCTTTTTGTGGGCAGTAGCATGCACTTTTAATGTTTCTGGAAGACTTAGGGTAACGTGTTTGGTGCTGTGTGGTCGATCGCTGTGCAGTTATCTTGGAGAAAGTATATACAGACTCTTTTAAAGTTGTATCCTTCTCTTCTCCATGCAGCGTCCTATCATCTCGATCTGTTGGGGTCACAGGGATTCGCGCCTGCTGATGGCTTCTGGACCTGCATTATATGTTGTCAGAGTTGAGCACAGGGTTTCCAGTCTGCAGCTGCTGTGCCAGCAGACCATCGCTAGCTGTCTGCGGGATGACAAGGATATCAGCAAACTGACCCTGCCCCCTCGGCTTTGCTCGTACCTCACCACTGCCTTTATACCAACAATCAAGGTAAAAAGAAAGAAAGTGTGTGTGAGCAAGAATAAGGGGTTGCTTGATTTCCCCCCTGTGGTACTCCCAAGTGACAATGTATATATTATAAGATGCTGTAATTAATTATAATTTTAAAAGCTTCATTATGGGTCATTCCAGCCCTCTTCAAGAGCCCACTGATCCATTTGGTGCCTCTTAAAAAGAAGGTTCATACATACTGATCTGCATTATTCCATGGTAATTCTGTGTCTTTGCAAGTATCACACTGATACTGTGTCACGATTACAGGAGAGATTCACAGTGGTAAAACTGTTGCCTCTCTACTTGTTACATGAGTCCTTATATTGCCAGGAAAGTTATACTTAAGACCTGTGGCTGCCCAAATATTTCTACTGACAGTGAGTTCTGCTAACCTTACTGCTCCAGCAGTGCTATGGAGAAATGAACCAGATACTGTGCCTTCTCCTGTACCACTATCAGAACAATCTGCTCAGCCCCTTTGTTTCATGGTTTTGCGCTCTGTCACATTTCAGTTTTTCTGAACTCTTTATCACAGCCTATAAACCAGAGCATTAACTAGTAAATGCCCTATGTTCAAACGTATGTTTTTGTGTTATGTATCTTTTGTGTATGTGTTAGCATTCTCTTGAGCCGGTTTCAGGTCCTTGTTAAAACAATGCAGAGCTAGAATAACTATTTTGAAATCAGTGGACTTGGCCCAGCTTAAAAGAGAACAAATTACGCTTATAAAATAATGATTCAGCACAGTTCCATTTGGGTACTGCTAATCAGGGCAATTTGTGCGACTGTGAAACATTTCAGTTGCCAGAGAAGAATAAATGCCTTGCTGTAACCATAACTCCTCGATCTCCAAAGATGCAGAGCATTTAACAGACCAGTGGTTCTCAGTTCTTTCTAGCATGCCTGCTTCTCCCCAGGATGCGTTCCGTGTCCCGGCGCCACCCCTGCGCTCTCTAGAGCATCAGTGATGCTTCCTTGGCTGTTAGGGAAGGCAGGGTAGGTGATGGGATGGGATGAGAGCAGCAGTTGGCTGTAGCAAGGCTGGGAGCCATGGAGATCGGAGGGGCAGAGGCAGTACAGGGGGCACATCATTGCCGACAACCCTTCTGTCAGCTCTGGGCTGCCAGGGTGGGGTGAGGTCACGGGGCTGCATAGCTGAGAGGCTGAAACAGGGTCCCCAGAAGCCACATGCCCCTTGCTGTTTCATGGGTGTTCCTGGAGCTTCCTCAGCACTGCTTTATACTTCACCCTGGCTCTCCCCCAGCCACATACTCCCTCACATGTCAGCCATGCCTCCGGTGCCTGGCAAGGCACCCTCTTCCCTGCGTGTATTCCTCTTCCCCCTCCAGCTTGAGGACTACACCATAGATCACTCCTCAGCCCTTATCCATCTCGCCAAGTTAAGGAGGCTCCTTTTTTCTTTTTTTTCTTGTACTTCCATTTTGAAAGAAACTGTGTTGACTTATACATAATAATAGTATATGTGTCATACAGGCTATATTGTCCTAGGCAAAAGCAGTCCAACAGCTTTAGGACTGAGCTTTTCGTGGATTAATACAGTGTGCTGGCAAGCAGGGCAAAGAAACCCACCCTGAGCTTTGTGCTCATAGTTCTCTACATTGCACACAACTAGGCTCTAAGCAAAGATGGGTCATGTGCTTGGAGGTGGTGGAGGTACAAGCTTCTTCCAGAGCTGACAGCACTGTAGTATAGTGGCATAGCATGCACTAACTAGGAATGGGAACGTGGGTGGCCAAGTTCACTTGGAGGGCCAGCCAGAGACAAGGTACTCTGAGGCTTAGACCTGATGACATTACCCAAGCATCGTGGTTTAACTCCAGCCAGCAACCAAGTACCACACAGCCGCTCGCTCACTCCCCCCCTGCCCCACATCCCCCCAGTGGAATGGGGAGGAGAACTGGAAAAAGGTAAAACCTGTGGGGTGAGATAAGAACAGTTTAATAGTTGAAATAAAGTAATAATAATAATAACAACAACAATAATAATTGTAATGAAGAGGAGAGGGAGAGAGAGGAATAAAATCCAGGGGAGGAAAAACACCAACAAAATAACCCAAGTGATGCACAGTACAGTTGTTCACCATCCGCTGACTGATGCCCAGCCTGTCCCCAAGCAGCAATGGGCAACTCCTGGCCAACTCCCCCCAGTTTATATACTGAGCATTATGTTCTGTGGTCCTGGCTGTGCTCCCTCCCACCTTCTTGTGCCCCTCCTCACTGACAGAGCATGGGAAGCTTGAAAAGTCCTTGATTTAGAGTAAGCACTACTTAGCAACAACTAAAACATCAGTGTGTTATCAACATTATTCTCATCCTCAATCCAAACCACAGCACTGTAGCAGCTACTAAGAAGAAAATTAACCCTGTCCCAGCTGAAACCAGGACACCAAGTTAAAAGATAATTTTGTGATAGAACTGGGACTTGAAGACAGGTTTGTTGTTTAATTCAGTGCTCTAACCACAGGTCCAGCCTTCTTTATTGATGTAACTAGTTTTAGTTTTCTGTGTACAGCTGCTTTTGACCTAACTAAATAATACACAGCCACTCTGTCTTGTATGTGGGTTCTGCATGACTCATGCGGTAACCTGTACTAATCTTGACCTGCTAAGTTAGAATTGGGTTCAAATTCAGTTAGTCGTGTTGGGGTTAAGTCACCACAGAAAAAAAACCCAAAAAACAAAAAAACAAACAAACCACAATAACCTATAGGAAACTTTCTTTTTCCTTCCTTCATTTAATTAAGCCTCCTATCCCAGACCCAAACAATATGAGAGATTTTGTCAGCTACCCAACAGCTGGTAATGAACGGCTTCACTGCACGATGAAGCGGACAGAAGATGACCCAGAGGTTGGTGGTCCATGTTATACTCTGTACCTGGAATACCTTGGGGGATTGGTGCCTATCCTGAAAGGACGTCGTATCAGCAAGTTGCGGCCAGAGTTTGTCATCATGGATCCTAAAACAGATGGAAAAGCAGGTAGAATTTAATTGTTGGTCTGTATAAAAAAGGTTTAGAAATACTTTACTTATTAAATCCTCAAGAGTTAAAGAAGATCTATATATGCAACATGGAAGGTGGTATCTGATTTTTTTTTCTTCTGATGTGGAAAAAATCTTTAGCATGACCTAGGCTCAAGCCTCTGAAATTATACCATGCTATCTTCTGTTTCACAGAGGAGAACTTCTTATGTTTGAATAGTGGGGAATAGATTGCTCATTAGCAGAAAATACTGTTTAATCTCAATTTTGAAGTCAGTTGAATGCTATTCATGCCTCTGAATCGTGTTCACTTGAGTTCAAACCATTGGAAATTTGGAGATAATACTAGGCAGGGTGCAGAATGGTTAATTTTCTCTGCATGGTTTTATCTCAGCTGCTGCCTGTGGATCAGATTTATGCTTCTGATGACTGATGGTTGTAATTGATATCAGTTTTCTGAAGCAGCACTTACGTTTTCTGGGGCCTGTCTTGATAGATGAAATCTATGGAAACAGCTTGATTTCCACTGTGATTGACAGCTGCAACTGCTCTGACTCCAGTGATATCGAACTGAGTGACGACTGGGCAGCAAAGAAATCTCCCAAAATCAGTCGAGCTAGCAAATCACCAAAACTCCCCAGGTAATCACTTCTTGGGTATTTCTTCTTCTTGGGTTTTCTTCCTTTCTTTTTTTTTTTTTTAATCACTGTCTTGACACCTCATAAAATTAAAGGCAAACTCCTTTGGACAGATAGGAGTGGGGTCCACTACAATGTGCAGTTCTGGGATGATCTCAGAGACTGGTGTTGCAGTGGACTTTGAGGAAGGTTCAGAGGCAAAAGGTAATGGGAAACCATAGGGCACCACTTCTCCCCAGGCAATCCCAAAGAAATATTTTATAAACTCTCCCACCTCTGCCTTTGCCACATGTGAACTCTTGCTACCATGGAATAGATTTTGTCCTTCAAAAACAGTCTGTGTTTTTACCTCCTCAGTGCTTAGAGTCCCTGGTCTAGTTAAAACCTTTATTTCCTCAGGGGTATTTTCAAATTCCTAAGTCCATGCATACGTGGCATAGATCCTGGCATAGGTGGCACTGTTGCTGTGGTGACCTTGCAAGGGAGCCTCAACAAACAGATCCTCCTAAACACTGGGTTGAGGAGGTTCTCTAAAAATATACAAAACAAGCTTCTAGGCCATCAATTTGTCTGGTTGTTTTCCTGCCAGCTCTTCATTATATTCATTATGTGCATAGATAGAACCTTCCACCTGCACAGAGCCTTACTGATGTCTGTAATGCTTCTTATAGGCACTGACATCTATCTGCCAGCTTCATGTCACGGGGTTGAAGCCCAGTGATGCCTTCTAGATGCAGCTGACACTTTTCCAAAGACCTTACATTACGAACTTCCCCTAGTATGAGGCAAAGCAAATGCATCCTTTATATGTGAACATAATGTGCGAAATACTGAAGTTTTAGTTCACTCTAGTGCTTGACAAAAGAACTATCAATTGCTGAGCCTAAAACTTGAAATGGCTCAGGAAAAACAACTATCTTGCATCCTTGGTTTTCTAAGAGCATACTTTTGAAATGTAACTTTTGTTCATTATTTTTCCTACCAGTGAGCTTTTTCAGGTGCTTGATCTCTTATTCATGACTCCCTTTGTATAGTGGGAGGTAGGAATAACTTTTGGCTTAGAGTTCAGAGCACTGATAGTGTTTGTGGAGCCTTCATTTGCTGTACTGATGTGGAGATCTGCCAGCTGAGGTGTCATGTTTCCATTTCTTGAGGCTTTGCTCAAAGTCTGCTTAGCCGAAATAGCTCAGCAGTACACCTTTTTATGGATTAGTGAAGGATATATTGTATCTAGCAGAACTGCTGTAAGCTTTGTTAAATGAATCGAAAAGCATCCGGTCTGAGTTCCTCCATGTCTGTCAGGTCTTTAAATTTAAATTTAAATTAAAATAAATGTCTTTAAATTTAACCTGTAACTCTCCATCCTGTAGACTCTACAGTCTTTATTAGTCAGAGGACACCATACCAGTTGTCTTCATTATGTCTTTACATGCAAAGATGTGAATTCTGTGCATTTTTGCATGCCTGTTGATGATTCTAATTATTGCTTTATATGCAGAATCAATATAGAAGCTCGCAAATCTCCAAAGATGTCACGAGCTGCACAGGAGATATCAAGATCACCAAGATTACCAATAAGGAAACCATCTATTGGTTCGCCAAGCCTAACCCGAAGAGAGTTTCCTTTAGAAGATATAACTCAGGTATTGTGCCCATTGTTACCAGACCTGAGTCCAAATGCATCTCCTTCCAGAGGGAGCAAGTTGTGATATAGATCCAATGATGACCAGTAAAATATTTTCATTTGAATTACGGTAACTATATGGACAAGTAAAGAATTGCATCTTCCAGTTCACTGTTAATGTTTGAAAGTGTCAATGCAATATCAGGTGGTGTTTGGTAGATCCTGGCACCACTAACTTCTGTCAATGTATCCATGTGAGAGGTTTTATTCTAGGTGATGTTGTTGGCTGTTTGAAACTGTATGTGAAAATGCTTCGTCAGTTTCTCAGAGCTGTCTTAATGCTCTCATAGTTCTCTGCTCTGCTGAGGATTACAGAGATAAGGAAATGCTTGCTTAAGAGGGCCACGCGTTCTCTGTTTCATAATTGACATGGAACAGCCTTAATTGAAAGGAAGGCAAGGAATTAGCACTTTGTGCTCTTCGTGGTGTTCATGTCCTGTGGGTAAATGAAACTTAGCAGACTGTAGAACTGTCTGGGTTACATATTTTATTAATACCAGCCTGTGTTCTTTCAATTTTGTTTTGTTTCATCTCAGTTGTTTTTTTCTGCTGTCATTTCACTTTTTCCTTTATGTTGTAACATTCTAGATCAGTTACACAGCAGCAGTAGATAGGACTAAAAGCCCTTTGATTAGGGAAGGAGAGTCTTATGTCCTGCTCCTGATATTGACAGTGTAACTCTTGGCCTTTGAGAAAATCTCTTGGTCTTTCAGACCCCTAATTTGATCACTGTGAAAGCAGTAGTTCGGGAAGCTGCTTTGGAAGCTCCAGGAAAAATATGTTTGTCATTATGAGTAATTAATTTCTGTCTTATTTATTGTTCTATAAAGTGATTTGTAAGCATAGAACCAAAGGGCAGGGTGTATTACTCTCTGAAATACAGAATAGCTGTGTTCTTGCTATGCAGGAAAAGCAAGTGTCTGAAAACTGACATATTCTCACTAAGCAGCCATCATGTTGTTCAGTTCTTCAGCAGCTTTAATCAGCCTATGTGGCTGTTGTATACATTATTTCTGATGGTGTTCAGATATCAAAATGAGACTTCTTAATGACTGGGTATAACAGTTGCTACATAGGCCCATTAGGCTGTTTCAATAAAAACAAGAGAAGCTGAAATTGTATTATCACTTGCAATAGCTTGATTGCTCTGCAGTTTTTTATTAGAGCTTGATACAGATTTTATTAGGTGAGAATGATCTTGTTTTTGCTTTGCAGCACAACTACCTTGCTCAGGTCACATCTAATATCTGGGGAACCAAATTCAAAATTGTGGGTTTGGCTGCTTTCCTACCGACTAACCTTGGTGCAGGTAAAAGTAAACTACTGACTTTTTGTATGTCAAACTCTTTCTAGCAAAGAACAAACTTATGCCATGTGATTCTTTTTAAATTATCGAAAGGCGTCTTTAACAATGCACTTACTTTCTGGACAGTAGGAATTAGATTTTACAAAATTCACTGTAACTAAAAGAGATTAAAATCTATAAATACAATAACGAGATTATCAAGAAAATGTTAAAAGGCTTGGTTGTAATAAAAAGACTGATTAACAGTCAAGCCCAGACCTTTATTTTTACAGTTTATTTGAACAAAACCCAAACAAATAAAAGTTTTGTGAGAAGACTATAAATATCATAGGGTTTTAGTTACTGTAATAGAAATATTTTTAAAGGTCAGATTTTTATAGTCATTTAGCTACTATTTATACCAAAATAGGGTAAAAAAGGTCTTACAGAATCATACTCAAGATTCTTCAAGTCAGTGCAGTGCCTTACCATATGGTTCTTTTGATGGAGCATCAGTAAATTGGTAGCCTTCATTAAAAGTAGCAGTTGTCTAGTCTCTTGAGCTTTTTCTGGGTAGGCCAATTCTACCTAGATAGTCCTGTTGAAAGGAAGAAGGCTAAATAAAGAACAGGGTACCACCTAGCCTGACTGAGCTCTGAATTGAAATATTAACACAAGTATAGAAGTTTTATGAGCTCTTTGGAAAACTTTATTTTTCCTGTGTTGCATTATATAGTTAGGTCAGGACCACATAGTGATGCCCTGGATGCAGAATTAGTCAAATAAATACCTTCTGTGGCTACATTGACTACTATCAGACAAGAGATGGAGTCCCAGCTACTGAGGAGATGACCTTCTCTGGCCCAGCCTCCAGGTGAAGCTTGTCCTCTCAGGGTGTTGTCACCATGGGGACAACCAGTGCTAATACTATAGGGCACTGGCACCTTCTACTTAATAAAGTGTTATGGAAACCCTCAAGTTTGTTCCAGCCCCTCTCCCCCCTCCCCGCCCCAAGTAATTTATAACTTTCTGACATCTGCATTTGCAATGATTGTCAAAAGATATTGTAAGAATGACTCTAGCGGGTCAGACCAGAGGTCACGCTAATTCTCTCATTGTCAGTGACAGATAGGTAGGGAAGGATGTAAGTGTAGAGCAAGTATATAGTGATACTTCCTTCATGTGTTCTCCCAGTCTCCGAGGGTTTGGGTCCCAGGAACTTCCTGAGCCAAAAAAGGGTTTCTTTGTAGCAGCCCTCAACAGATTACCTTCCTGAGAGCTTTCCAGTTTTCCTCTAAACTCATGTAAGTCCCGTAGTGAAGAGTTCCAAAAGTAGAATGGAAAAATTATTTTCTTTCTGTAAAAATAGATGTGAATACAAGATGAAGTAATTCACTATTTCTACATATTATTTAACTACAGAAATGTTGCTTCTATTGAAAGAGAAATAGCTGAAAGTAACAATCTCTTTCATCCTGTTTATGCAAAGTACTGCATAGTGATTTGGCTAAGAATGGCCCATACATGCATTTGGCCTTTAATACATTAAATAAAAATAGTCATAGCCCTTCTGTCTGCTTTGAATTGATTCTTTCTTAGTTTTAGATGCTCTTTGTGTAACAGATTATTTTTATTATTATTTCTTGTTATACTCTTTCTCCAGTAATATATAAAACCAGTTTGCTGCATCTGCAGCCGAGGCAGATGACAATATATCTCCCAGAAGTGCGGAAGATTTCAATGGACTACATTAACCTGCCGGTCTTTAATCCAAATGTTTTCAGTGAAGATGAAGATGATTTACCAGGTAAGGAGGAGCTGGAGGTCTGCCACATTACAGGTTAAGCTAGATGGAGGACAGATCACTTGTGTCACTAGCCCCTTCTGGTAAACACACAAATCAAAATCCCTTAGTCTCATGGGGTCCTGTAGAAATGAATTAGAATAAGGCTAATATGCACTACGGACATTGTTTTCTAAAATATGTGGGAAATATAATTTGTACAGAGCTGCTAAGTTTCAAGTTCATTGGAAAATTAATCATCTTCTATTTAGTTCACTAAGAATTCTCTGTAGACCGAAGCCTTGCATTCTGCATCTTTGTAGGACAGAATAATTCTCAGTAGACCGAAGCCTTGCATTCTGCATCTTTGTAGGACAGAATTGTAACGGGCACAGCCCGCTGTGATAGGAGCTTGGGTGGGGGGGCAGGTTCCCCTAAAACCCTTTGAGAAGTGATAAATGCCCATTTGGATTTTCATCAATACCAAGTCTTACAGAGAGGCTAAAATAGTAAAGTAGTCTATAAACAAGGGGTTTCAGGAAGAATTTCTCATTTCACTGAGTTGTAAGGTAGCAGAGGATTCAAGCAGTGCAGGGAAGGCTTGGGTGCAGGTGATCTGAATGTGGCAGGTAAAAGGACTGGAAGTACTCAGGACCTCCTCCAATCAAAATGAAAAAAGGATCATCGTGCCAATAAAATTAATAGTAGACAGGAAGGTAAAATTAATAGGTTTTCAGATTTTTCACAGCAATGAAGGATTCCTATTGTCAGATCACAGGTTTTTGGAACTACAGGAGTGGCCATCATGCCAGTACCCTTTAAGGAGGAGGGAGTGCGAGCACTGCAGAGCAGTTGAAGGCTTGTACTAGAGTCTATTGAAATAAATGGGAATACTCCCATTATGTCAGACCAAGGTTTTGACAGCTGAAAGCACCAAGGCTTGTGTCTGACCCAAGCATCATAGTAGTCCTCTGGACTTGTAAAGAAATAGTCATGTGCTTAAAATGAAGCCCACTCTTTCATGATTTGGGGCTTGTCTTGCCCAATTTATGTCTACGTAACATTTACCTCTAGGATCTGAAGAAAATAGTAGAGGCACTGATGATTGTATACAAATTATGCATAGGAAGCACTCAACATTTTCTATTATGAAACATGATCCAAGCTGACAGAAAGTAATACAAAAATGAAACAGAAAAAAAAAGTTAATATAAAGGTTTTGCATCCCTTCCTGAAAATTGAATTAGATCTGCAATATCAATTCCTTTTATATTATTAAAAGATCTGAAATGTTACTCAGAACTGCAGATTGGTGAACACCACATAAATATAGGGAAAAGTGTTAGAGATTTGTTACAGCTCTTTGTGAAGGTTAGTAAAAGAATCATACTACCCTGTCCTCCATAACAGCCTTCCTCGTCTTGTCCGCCTTTTTCTTTCTAGTTTCTTCTGAAAAGTCATTTCTGACTTAGCAAATGGAAGCTACTTAAATCTTGGGGTTATCCTTTCTTAAATCCTGCATATAAAGGAATATACTATATGGGAAAATATATTGCAGTCTAATGATTACATGACAGATTTAAAAAAACGTAGTAGAAAGCTGCTCTTGGGCAGTGGAATGTTCATAGTGAGGTACTCTTGGGACAGGTGCTTCTTAATGTAGTCAGTAAAGATTTGGCAAGGCAAATGGACGGTGAATTGCAAATTATGCAAACAAATCAATTAAAAACCATTGGAGAAATGAAAAAAACATCAAATTTAAACACTTTGGGATATTAAGCAACACTGCAACGAATGAAATTTTGTTTGATAAGGCACTTAATACCCATGACAGCAATATTTGGGTCGATCAAGCCAAGCTAACAATTCAACCTCAAGCTCTGGTGGATAAATTGCTAACCTGCAGACATCAGAATAAAAGCATGGCCTGCCAGCCAAGCACAGAACCACGCTGCCTTAGGGTTAGTTGAGTTTAGCTGTCATTCTTCTTCTAAATGAACAAACTACCATAAAAATTTGCCAGCATAGCCACAGACCTGTCTGTACCACCACATTCATGACTGATGCTGATAAAAGCCTAATGCTATTGAAAATGTAATTATAGGGCATAGGTGGATGATAATTAGAGACTAATTAGGAACTGGGCAGCAGCTGGAGGAATCCTGACTAATGGATCTCTTGCCTAATCTGGTCTTGCAAATCAGAGGTCTCCACAGAATTTGGCACACTTAAATAATCCTGGATGTGACTTTAGGATACTGGATATTACTCCAGTCTCTTTTCCTCCCATAAACCTTCTGATGCAACTTGCTTATAATTTTCCCTGAGTTTTATACAGAAAAACTATAAAGAATCTGCAAGAATCTTGGGGGGAAGGGTGTGGGGGTGTGTATGTTAATACAGTATTTACTGTTTCCCCTCATTATTGTATTTTATTTCTTCTTGACTTCTGCACCTGTACTTGGTTCCAGTGTTCTCATTTCCCTGACATCCTCCAGCTTTTCAGTGCTAGTTCCTGTTGGAATCACTCTCACTACTTTTCACAAAAGGAATTGCAAGCAATTGAACAAGTTTCATGCTTCTGCTTGAATCATCAGAATAGTTTCTTGCCTCACTGTCCCTTGTTCACCACCACCACGTGTGGGAAGCTTTTCCTATATACTTTTGCTTCTTTTCACATTTCTGATTGCAGCTGGTCGAAACATTGATGCTGAAGTTGCCCAGACTACAGTACCCACTTCTTGAATCTTTTTGGCTTCCTATCTGTTTCCTCACATCTTCCCGTTACATTTCCTATCTGACTTCCCATCTATTTCCTCACATCTTTTCCTTACAAATCTTCTTTCAAGAACTTTTATAAGCTTTGTCTGTATTTCATTCCATCATATTCCTCTCTCTCTGTTTCATCTTCTTTCCTTTTGCGTTACTGGTTGCTTTGTCACCCACTATACTCAAGAGATAATAATACTTCCCTTTTCCCAACTGTGATCTGTATTCTCCAGTTTTCCTGAGCTCATTGAGCCTGGGGACATTATACTTAAGATACTATACAGTGATTTCAGTGCAGGTCTTTGACTTTCTTTTTGTTTTACTCCACTTCTTTGGGTTTTAAGCCAAAACTCATAACTGCCATCAGATCAGGGCAGGCTGGAGGAGCATCATTTCATCTTCCTCCTGAAGCTTGGTTCCGCCTGGCATAGTGATACCTGACTGGCTCTAGACGGGAGTCATCCTGGGCCAGAGGGAACACTTTTGTGCTTCACCATCAGGTAGCAGCAGCCCTAGATGAAATCAGGAAGCCACATTAGTGGTCCTAGGACTAGGGACAGAGAAGAGGGTGCTAGGACTAGAGCGAGCTGTGGGTTTCTGTGTGGATTATCCTTTCTGTTGTTTGTTGATGTATTTACTATCAAAAAACGCTCCCTGAAAACTAGTGAGTCCTGATTCAGCAAAACTTTTGAGTAAAGTAGTTAAAATTGGATGATGAATGAGTGGTAGTTCAGACTGTGAAAGTCCATGGGAATCGTAGTGTAGACTGAAAGTGAGCTCTGAACTTTACCTCTGAAGCATCACTCCCAAGAAGTGACTTTAAAGTTGGTTACCAGCTATTACAAATAGAAATTGTGCAGTGGGAATCAGTGGGGACAGGCTGGCTTACTTGTCCAAACTAAGGTCTGATCCGTGCATTTTGGGATCTGATAGCAATCCATGCAAATGCAGCAGGGTGCTTCAGCAAGTATGTAAAGGTAGCAGGTAGTTCAGAAAGTCAAAGGTAAAGTGGAATGACAAAGTACAAAAGATGGGCAGTGTTTTTTTCTTCTAACTAGCTTTAAAAAACATATTCCCACCTGTTTCTGAGTTTTATGTCAATGCTGCTATGAAATTTTCCCATGAAGTGTTTTTTAGCAGCCTGCACGTCTTCCACAAGTGCTGAAGAAAACCCCAAAATATGTGAAACCCCGCTTCAGGAAAATTCCCTATTTTAGTGCCTGTTACCCAACCGCTTGCCTAACTGCCACAGCCCGCGACAGCTGGCGGCCCCTCAGCCCTCCAGCGCGGGCTGGCCCCACAGCGCAGGCCTCGCTGCTGCCACCACATGCAAGGGGCCCCTGGGGGAGAGGAGGCTGGGGCAGCAGGTGACGCGCTGTCTTGTTTGTTGCAGTGCCCGGCGCCCCCGGCGCCCCCGCCAGCAGCCCGCCGTGCACCGTCAACATCCCCATCGCCCCCATCCACAGCTCGGCCCAGGCCATGTC
>JAVJGI010000062.1:49826379-49854390 GCA_035590275.1 Ibycter americanus
CCCCCTGCCGCCCCCGTCATCGCCCTGGCTGACCTGCGGGACCACGGCGACCGCGAGCACGAGCCGCCGCCCAAGGCCAAGGCCCCGCGGCCAGGGCCGCAGCTGGTGGAAGGGGATGCCGTTGTCTTCGGGGCCGCTCAGGAGCTGCAGCTGAACAAGATGAACCCCCCGCCGCCCTACCCCGGCACCATCCCCGCTGTGCCCACCACCGCCCTGCCACCCCCACCCGGCCCCCCGCAGCCGCCCCTCGACCTCTGCCTGAAAAAGGGGGAGTTCTCCCTCTACCCAGCGGGGCACTACCAGACACCCCTGGGGTACGAGCGGATAACAACATTCGACAGCAGCGGGAACGTGGAGGAGGTGTGCCGGCCTCGCACCAGGATGCTCTGCGCCCAGAGCACCTACACCCTCCCGGGGCCTGGCAGCTCCGCCACCCTGCGCATCACCGCTGCCGAGAAGAAGATGCAACAGCCCTGTGCCAGCGCCACCCTGAACCGGCTCACGGTCCCCCGCTACTCCATCCCAACCGGGGACCCGCCGCCCTACCCTGACATCGCCAGCCAGCTGTCCCAGGGCAGAAGCATCACGCAGAGGCTGGACAGCAGCATCATTCATGCGACTCTGCGGAGGAACAGCAGAGAGGCAGCCCTGAAAATGGCTCAGCTGGTGGATGGTCAGAGAGCCACCTTGCAACTTCCCCCAAAAGCCAAGAGCAGCGTTGTGACGGCACAGTACCAGCAGAGAGTACCCACTGCCTTGTACACCTGCAGCCAATGCAGCAGCGGTGGCAGCGGCAGCAACGCAAGCGCTGGTGGTGTGGCCAACATCACTAGCGCCAACCCTAGCAGCAGCACTTCCAGTATTGGTGGCATGAGACCCGATCTGAGCACGGGGAGTGGCTCCCAGCACAGCTCCGTCATTGCTCACTCTGTCAGTACTTCGCCTCTGGCCTCCCAGTCCTCCTACAGCTTGCTGAGCCCGCCTGACAATTCCCGTGACCGAGCGGATTATATCAACTCCGCCTTCACGGAGGATGAGGCTCTTTCTCAGCACTGCCCAGTGGAAAAATCAATACGGCACGTGCCTGTGTCCTTGACGGAGGCTGCCCTCGGTGTAAAACGGCCTCCGCCATACCAGTGGGACCCTATGGTGAGTGAAGAGATATGGGTTCCTCAGGAAAGGACATCTCAGAGCGCAGTGCCCAACCCCCTAAAACCTACTCCTCTCATCATCGGTCAAGCTCAACATCTGGATATGTCTCGAGTGCCGTTTGTTTCCCCAAAGTCTCCAACCAGTCCCACTGCCACTTTCCAGACAAGTTATGGGGTTGGAGTACCTTACCCAGCAAGCTACAGTGCCCCTCCCCTTCAGGGAATGCAGCCCCCCTGCTCCCCCAAAGAAGCTCTGGCCCCAACGCAGTTTGCACAGCAGGAGCCCACAGTTGTGCTTCAGCCAGGTTATCCACCCAACCTCTCCTATTGCCCTTTACCACCCATGTACCCAGGAAGTAGCGCCTGCTCTAGTTTACAGCTGCCACCGATCGCCTTGCACCCGTGGAGCTCCTACAGCGCCTGCCCACCCGTACAGAACCCCCAGGGCACCTTGCCCCCCAAGCCGCTCCTCGTGGTGGAGAAGCCGGTGATGTCTCCCCCGCCAGCAGAGCTGCAGAGCCACGTGGGCACAGAGGTAATGGTGGAGACGGCAGACACCTTCCAGGAGGTGCTTTCCTTGACGGAAAGCCCTGTTCCTCAAAGGACAGACAAATTTGGCAAGAAGAGCCGGAAGCGCCTGGATAGTCGAGCCGAGGAAGGAAACATGCAGGCTATCACTGAGGGCAAGGTCAAAAAAGAGGCAAGGACGCTGACCGACTTCAATTCACTAATATCCAGCCCTCGGCTGGGGAGAGAGAAGAAGAAGGTCAAGAGCCAGAAAGATCAGCTGAAGTCCAAGAAGCTAAACAAGACAAACGAGTTTCAGGACAGTTCAGAGAGCGAGCCGGAGCTTTTTATCAGCGGGGATGAACTGATGAACCAGAGCCAGGGCAGCAAAAAGGGTTGGAAAACCAAAAGGAGTTTGAGGACAGCCAGTGAGCTGGATGAATTCAAGTGCCGGAAGGCCAGTGAGAAGGAGGATGGGAGGCTGGGGAGCCAGGGCTTTGTGTATGTGATGGCCAACAAGCAGCCGCTGTGGAATGAGGCAACACAAGTCTACCAGCTGGACTTCGGAGGGCGGGTGACCCAGGAGTCGGCAAAAAACTTCCAGATTGAGCTGGAAGGACGACAGGTAGGAGGGGGTGGCACACACAGGCTGGGGCAGGGGCAGGGGCTGGGGGAAAGCTGTGCCACACATGAATTCTGCCTCTCACACAGCCACATGCCTCCCGCTCATGTTAGCTGCTCCGTGAAAAAAAGCTTTGCCACATGGTTGATAAAAACCAGCCAGCAAAGGTCTAGATTCAGAAAGAAGAGTGAAGTTTAGTTGTAAAGTAGATGTACAAAATGTGTTCTGTCTTACTGCAGTCAGGCATGGGAACAAGGGCCTCCTTTAGGCTCACTGGCTCTCATGGCTGAAGGTAGGTGGGTTTTGTAATAAATGTAACAGGTCTCCCCAGCGGTAGCTGCATTTGCTGTCAGTGGTTGTGGATGACAGCTAGCTGAGTGAACACTGCTCCCTTCTTGCAATGCTCACAAAGATTAGCCAGTCAGCAGATAGCTAAGGCAGAGGTGGTGGACAGGTAGTTAGCTTCCCTCCATGCCAGATTTTCCCCTTGTGGGTTACCAGATCTTTGGGGCTGGTTCTTAATTCTAGAGTAGTGAGGCACTGACCTCCCTGGAACCAAGTGCTCCTGGGCTGCTTCTGAACTGCTTCTAGCCTGTGGCTAGAGGGGTCTGTGGATAGGTCAAAAACTCAAAACTTTTAATTTTAGGCTCTCTCACCTTGGCCTGAGTGGGATGTTACTACACCAAACCCAGGCAATTAAGTGGTATCAATCACAGAACACTGGACTGAGACTCAGGAGACATATTTATTTCCTTGTCCATCTGTCCCATCTCTGTAAGTCACTTTTGATTTATTAAAGACATTAAGGCTCTCAACTCCCTCTGGTTTAATTTGGGAGTTAGATGCCTTAAGTATCCAACATGCATGACCAGTGGTAGTCTCTTGGTTTTGTTTGTCTGTACCAACAGCTCATTAAAAAGGCAGTGATCAGAGCCATTTGTATGCCTGCCTTCTACAGTTAAATAGCTGTGGATATGTGCCTCTGGGCAGCTGTGCAAAATCACCTGGCCTCAAGTTTTGTTGGTGGGGGAACGAAGCCTGACTCAGCTTGCACAGACGGCCTCCATTCTAGCTAAGGAATCTTCACTGTAGAGCAAATACGATCTGGGCTTCTGATGAAGTGAATGAAAAAGCAGTAATAACAGGCCACACCAGATATTCCCTGTGGAAGAACAATGAATAACCTGACTAGCCTTGCTTTACATTTCAAACAGCTCCCACTGCCCCTTTGCTAATTCATTCTCAGTGTAATTTATGTGCTAGTGAAGTTTATGCAAAGGAAAATAGAACTGCCAAGAACATACAGCTTACCAGCTATGAAGTGCTAGAGTCAGGAGATTGGTTATTCCCCTTCCCTGAAAGCTTCTTTATTTGAAAACAAAATCTGTTTTCCTGATGGGCTGATGATAGGATCTCTCTGAGGGAGAGAATGGTATTTTCCTGCGGGAAGCATGATGCTGGTATAATCCACATCTGCTGAAGTATATGGTGACAATCTACTAACACCAATGCTGTATACAGTCTAGCATGTTTTAAAGCTCAATTTACTCTATAGACTCAAACACTGCAGTCAGATACTCTATACAGACCAATAGGACAGTGCTCTTACTCTTCCTTGGCAGCACACCCCATTCTGAGCAGCCCCATTCATACTAGCTCAGGAGGTGAGGCATTTGTACAAGGGAGCAAAACGGTTGCACTTTTCGTCTCTGATTCCTTTTCTATGGATCACTTCTTTTGACTTTGTTCTCTTTTTCCTTCCCTTCTCCTCTTCCCCTGCTTCTCAGGTGATGCAGTTTGGAAGGATTGATGGCAATGCTTACATTTTGGACTTTCAGTATCCATTTTCTGCAGTGCAAGCCTTTGCTGTTGCTCTGGCTAATGTGACTCAACGCCTCAAATGAACAAGCAGAGACTGGAGAGAGAAAAATGTTAACCTTCTCATAAAGTCCAAACCGGAAAATGTCAGGGCAGCCTGCTTTAGGTGTGCAGAGGTGCCTGGGAGCGAAGAAGGCAGTAAAACTGGAAGTCTCTTGGTGCCCAACAGAAGGGCATTAATTCTAATCAGTCATGGGGAGGAGGGTGGGGGGCTGTTTCCTGTTTTGTTTGTTTGTTTGTTTGTTTTCAGGTGGTTTTTTTTCTTTTTAAGCGTTGTGCTGGGTCTCAGAAAGAGCGAAGGGTTGGGAGCCATTCAGTGTTACGTGGAGAAGTGTGGCTTTTGGCTTGTTGTGGTTCTGCCGTGTTTGCTACAGTAGCTGATGTAAGCTCATAGGGGGATTAAAAAAGACTGCTCTTTTTGATAGACTGCCTTATATCATGCTGTTCTTTTTAAAACAGGGAACATAACTTTTTTTCTGGTCCAGTTTGTATTACTACTACTACTACTACTACATCAGTAATAGCAAAAAAAGAAAAAAAAGAAGCTATAATACTTGAAGACATGTATTTCTTCTCTGATATCTGATAATAACTGAGCACCACAAGTTCCAAGGAGGCTTATGTAGATCGATGTTTAATTTCTAAATAATGATGTATTATTCAGAAGAGAAACAGTTGTTACCAATGGGTGGTTTAAAAACCCACTGCATCAAAGAAGTTGATGTCTGCTTGTTTTGTGTGCTGTTATTGGGGATAAACATCTTTCAACAGGTGACAGAAGATAGAGGAGGAAACAATTATGAGCGTTGCTTCTTTTGTTGTGGGGGATAAACATCTTCCAGTAGGTGACAGAAAATAGGGGAGGAAATAATCATGAGCATTGCTTCTTTGCTCATATTGATCAGCAGTGTTCTCTGATTTGGTCTGTAGTTAGGAGAGGTACGGTGTGACCAGATGTACTTCTGAGGCCGTGCCTGTACATGCTCCTCATTTAAATGTGTTTACACTTTATAAACAAAGTCTTTCGAGTGAATGAGAAGGCCCAATGTATTCAGTCTTCTTAGCAATCAGTATGAATCAAGTTTTACAACAGTGTATGAGCGCTTGAATTAGGAAGGAGACAGAAGTGTAGCCAGTGATTACAAGAAGCATTTTCATCAGGAAAGCAGTTTCATTACAGGCAAAACATCATGGCTGGCTGGAGAATGAATGAGTTGAAAGAGGAAGGAAAAATTGGACAGAATCATCCCTTTTATCACCTTGTTACTTGAGTAGTCTTTGTGACTGTGGTTTGAGAATATTAACACTCTAGCTAAAAGCAGGAAGCCAAAGTTTGCATGGAGTGTTACAGAGGAAAGCTTAATAACCGTAGCATGACTCTGCAGTTCTTTCTGTTGGACATGCAGACCTGTTGAGCATTTCAAAAGGGTTGCTTGGACAGAAGAGTTTCTTTGTTGTCCATGTGTTGTGCATATATTTATTTGCTTTCTCTCTTTCCTCCTTGCCTGCATTGTGCTACAGAATGTGTTTTGATATAGAAGTAGTTTCCCCAGTAATACACAAAGCCCAAAACTATTCATGTAATTATTTGGACATTAGATTACAAAACGTAACTGCAGATTTCCTGCAGAAATTACTGTTTTGAAGTGAAAGGCACACTGAGAAAGATATGCTGGTTGAGGTGTTGATGGCTGCTTTGTCTTTGTCTTTCATCCACAGTTTCAACTTCTTACTTGAAAAATTCCGTATAACTTAAGATGAATAGGCGTGATTTTCTCTTTGCTTTTCTTAAATCCTAATGGTAGGGCAGATGTGTGTTGCATTTTATTCGTTCTAGAGGAACATACTGCTTAAGATAAGATCCTGCTGTAGTAGAAGTTATCAAAATGCTTTTAACTTCTGCTCTGCTGAGGCTTCTAGAGGTGTACAGCACGGAAGGAGTAATGCCAGTCAGAGGGGAGTTTCAGAGAGTTGCCAAGGGAGATGACGGGGCAGATCATCCACAGGTCATGTTCCACAGGGTAAGTCCAGAAAAAACCACCTGCAAGATGGTTTCCTTGGAGAGAGGTAGGAAGGAAGGAGGAGGGAGGTAGATGGTACCATGTCTCTATTATCCCAAAGCTCAGCAGCTTCTGGTTGCGTGTGGGAGTGGTCAGGCACAACATTCCCCTTGACATCTAGCAGATTGCTGTTTGCTTTAATTAAGTTTGTTTCTGTCAGTTGTCTGGGCCCATTTGTACTCTTTCTCACATGCATGGTTTATTCAGCAGTTTGTGTGCCGGTACATACAATGTGTGTGGAACAGAGGAACTAAGATGGATTTGGGTTTGGTCCCTTTAAAATCAATGGAAGTGTTTCCCTTGGATTTTTGTGGAGCAAACACTATTAAGCCCTTTGTCTATATGGGGTTGTATGCTGTACAAACAGCAGGTTGAATTCTTGGTCCAATGATTCCAGTACACAAAGAGGAAAGTTGCCTGATGAGAGTCCTCACCTGCTCCAAGGTCTGCGCTGACCAGTCATACCCTAATTAGAGTATAACAGGCACACACTGAACACTGCAAGAGAAGAAACATATCATGGCTTGCTTGCTTGCTTGCTGAGGGAATGGCCACTCAGTCACGTGTTCGACATCTTCAGCTGGAAAAAACATCACCTGTGTTTTTAAGCCAAAATTGTCAGTACATGGAAACAACATGAATGTTTTTTCTGAACAAAATCTAATCTAAATAGAAGGACTTCTGCATGCAGTTTCTTTAACCTTCCAGGGAACAGTATTCCTCTTCACTTGGTTCATTGCCAATTTTTTCCAGTTACCAACAGTTTTATGTCAACAGAGAACCAAGAAATTAAACCCAGTACAACAAGGAGCGATTTGGTTTCATTGTCCCAGGTCATGATTGCATCCTTCTGATGGCACTTACAAAGAGCCTTGGCATAGAAAGAGACCCAGTCTTTGCCCCAGCAAAGCACAAGGAATAATTATCAAAAATTAGGAAAATAAATGCAATTTCCAACATCCTTCCCATTTACTTGTCAGAAAATGCTATAGGATAAGATAATCTTTTATCCTTTTGAAAATAATTCAAGAGAGTCCTGTTAATTGAGGATTTTAATTGTGTAGAGAATAGCCAGTATTAGAGAGAGAAAGTACTCTCAAATATATAGAATTTTAATAAAAGGAATGGAAATTGTGTAAATGTCTGAGTGTGCAACTGGATCCTAAATTATACAGAGAACAAGTGAAAGTTGTTTTCTTTTTCACTGAGATAAAATATAGGAAACAAATTTAAAAGCCCCCCAAATAATCACTATTGCATTCAACCAAAAGATGTTACATTTTGTATTTCGTTAGTAAAACCCAGGTTTTATGTAGATAACTAAGTTCTTCTAGGAAGAATGTAGCAAAGTGTTCAGAAATACCTAGCTCTTTTATACATACAGTAATTTCCATTTGTTATGTTTTTTCCAAAGCTTTTTTTGCAGTTGTGCAATAACTGTGACAGTCTAGGGGGTTTATGAGTTTTTAGTTGGTTTGGGTTTTTTGGGGTTTGGTTGTGGTTTTTTTTAGGGAGTTTTGAGTGTTGGGTTTTTTTAAGGTAATTTAATGCAGATTTCCTGTTCATGTCCAAAAAACAAATTATTTATCTTGCATAATGTAATAAGTGATTTAGGGATTATTTTATTACTATGTATCAGTGAGTTATACACACTTTCTTATTTATATTTAAAGAGCATCTTTGTAAGTAATTGTTTGCTAGCAGTATGTTTTGCTGCAAGAAGTTAAAAATGCATATAGGAAGACCTGTATTTGCTAGATTTGCTAGATATGCAAAATTTCATAATGCAGGCAGGCAAAAATATTTTTTTGGCAGCTGAATGCGGTGAGTTTGCTGTGGAGGACTGTGTAGACTACGAAGAGTGTAGATGACTTCTTCGGGACCTGCAGAAATCTGTCCTTCTCCACTGCTTTCCTCCTTTGCTTCTAACTATTTATTTCAGTTGAGGGTGGTTTTAAAAATACAAGGCTTGATTTGCTTTCCCTCTTAGTACAGTGCTTTTTCTTGAGAAATAAAATAAGATGGGTTACATGATAAAAGAGGGTATAGCGATATAGGGTCAGTTTGTAAGAAATTCATTGCATAGTTTAGTAGGGTTTGGCAATGGCGTAATTCAGTGCTGTGCGGAGATACAAGCAAACTAGCTTGGAATAAGGTACTCGAGGCACAAGAAATAGCGTAGCAGTAGATGCGCTTTCCTCTGCTCAGACTAATAACACTCCTTCTTCAGCTGGGCTCCGCTGATTGCAACACAGCCATAATGCTTCTGATATCTGAGCTAGTGCTGTGCAGAGCTGGTAGAGCTGAGCCCTGATGCTGCCTGCGGCAGCTTTGCCTCTTCAGCATGCTCCATCACAGACCTGGTGGAGGAAGCATTCCTCCACTCATCCTTCTAGGTCTGCACCAAGAGCAGCGTGAAGCTGCCATGGGGTTTGGCTGCAGCAGCGTTGGGCAGAGAAAGCCCCAATGCCAGCCGGTGGCCACGGTGGCCATTTGAAGTCAGACTCTGCCCCACTGGAGTTGCAAAGGGATGCAACAGAAAAGCTGAATCTTTTGAAAAAATACGGCTGATATCCTTGAAATATAGCTCCTAAGAGAGTCTAAAAGTTGATACTTACAGTCTGGTATGAAGTGCACCGTGTATGGAGTGGCAAATTTTAGCTTGTAACAGCGAGGATATCATGTTTCTGCAACACCCTAAGAAAATACAAGAAAGAGGAGGGTGAAAGAGGAAAAAAAGGAATTACCATGTTAACAATTTTGCCCCCAGTTCCAGGCGTAGCAGTAACATGTGCCATGGGCTGCCTGAATATTGTAAATCTGCACACAGGTTCATCTCAGATAAACTTCCTGTGATGCAACCACGGGTAAAACAGTTCCACATTTCTCTCTCCAGTTTTGGTGCATTGTTTTTATGAAGATGCTTGAAGGTCTACAGGTGTCAGAAAAGATATCTGACTTGGCTGAAGCCTTGAGCCTAGACCTTCTGTAGGTCCAGACTTTCCTTGGTGTGTCTTTTTAGTGCCTCTCAGAAATTCCAAACAGATTTTGAAGCTTGCCTGATCGTTGCCTCAGACAGTTTCTGTGCACTTGCTTTTTGCAGCCTGATGTGTGTGATCCTATGTAATCTTGGTGCCCTGTTACCTCTCAGAAACAGTTTCTAGTTTAAATCCTCACATGAAGAAGGCAGCACGTGCAAAAAATTATTTTATAGAGAGAAAGCGGAGAGAAGACAGTAAGTTTTCACTAGCTGTTAAGAATATGTTTCCCAGAGCAACAGTTTGGAAATTGCAAATTTCTGCGCTGCCCAAACGACTCCAGACCGGTAGGTCTGACTTGGAGATTAGTAACAGATGAGTCACTTGGGTGGCATGCTGACAGAGCTCACTGCTAGCCCCACTACATGGTTACACCAAGGTACATAAGAGAGTAGAATCCAACCCAAAATGTACTTCCCCATTACTGTGTGATTATAAAGTAAGAATGACTTACATGACCCTATGTCCTCTTAAGAAAATTATAAAGCATTAGCCAACAACTGTATTGACAGTTCCATATAACCCTCTCTTGAAGAATGCTAGAAGTAGAATCCTGGCCACAGGGTAGTCATTCAGATTTTGTCTTTTATTCCCATTTCTAGGATGCCATCACAGGAGAGCAAGGTGTTTATGTTATTTAGGGATTGGCATAATGTTTTTCCCAGTGTAAGAGAGCAAGTGTTATCATGCTGCTGACAAAAATGGAAAAATTCTGGTAGATGAATTTTTTCATTTTCAAGTCCTTTCACCTTCAAGGCAAGCACAATCCTCCATCAGCAAATACCAATTTAGAGTCCTCCTATCCTCAGGAGTAGGCTGCAGGTAGGCACCACAGGTCCTTTTTGCAGGACTGGAATTTACACGCACCATTCTCAACGGAATAAGATTACTACTTGTGAACAATGGGCTATGTGAATTATTTTATCTTTGTATTTATTTAATTTTCTTCTAAAAACATCCTGCAGAGATGTTTTAAGATTAAAAGATTTAGCTATGTGTGTTGCCTGATATCTCTGAAGAAGTATCAGGAGATGATTTCTTTGGGCAGTTTGATTGTTGCTGCATCTAGAAAATTAGATCTTTAAGACAAAGGCAATTAACCAAATAAAAGAATGAAATAGGATTCAGTAAAACAGTTCTTCCTAAGAAAATTAAAAACTTCACCCTTCAACTTTTGATTTTGCAGATGGTTCTATAATGAGAAATTTGTGCTTCAAGGCAAGTTGATTGTTGTGGAGCACTATGCAAGCACACAGGTTTGCTGACCCAGACCTGACTGCAGGATCAGAACAACATGATTTTGTGAGACTTAAAATTAAATAAATGAAAACACCAAACACCTATCCAGATTGTTTAACAAAAATATCAGGTGGTATGATGTTAAAGCCTGCCAGTTTATTCTTAATCCTTGCCCTCCAGATTACATTATTACAAATTCAGAAATATGATCTGATTCAGCAATTCTGAATCCTGACAAATGTTGTCTATTTGTGGAGTATTTATCTTACTGGCCAAGTAGATGGTTTAAGATATGGATTAAGATTAAAGTAATAATAAAGGAGAAACATTTTTTACCAGCGTGCAGACACCTGAGTTTCAAGTATTTCATTGGAATAGTGCTCAGCTTGTAATTCCTACTTATGTTGTTTCAAGCTATTTGTTCAGAACTTTCCTAATTTTCCCTTTGTTTCCTTTGTTTGCTTGATACATGTTTTGCCTTTGGTTGCCTTTCGTTTCACTGTTTCTGCATTCACTGCTTCTTTTTGTGTGTTGTGCGTTTGGGGAAGGGTATGTCTGTTCAAGATCTCGTTGTTTATTGTAGATACAATATATGGTGTTGTGGAATAGCATGGGGATGCATTTGATTGAAAAGGCACTGTAGTGTTTCCTGAAAAAGAAGGGGAGTTGCATTTGTTTATAAATGCATTATTTTGGTACTATAACTTTGAACATGATTTAAGATTTTTTTTTTTTTTTTTTTAATTTAATGAGCATATACTCATGCAGGTGCATGCATTCTTAAGCTAGCAAGCCCAGCATGTTTTTCTTAAGGCTTTTAAAAATTCAGTACACAGTTTGTGTACTTTTACATACCTATGCTATTTTTTAAATACATTTTTTTGGAATCTCCAGTTTTCTTTTTTTTTTTTTCTCCTCAGTATACTGTGGTATACCTGCTTTCCATTGGACTTAAAAACTACCCTGATCTGCCTCTCCTTCTATGTATCTTGTGTAATAGATTTTGCAGGAGGTGCCTAGAAAGCATTGTTGGTTTCCCTATAAAAATGTGGTTTGTCCAGATTCTTTACTGTCTACATAACTGAGAGATGGACTGATTGCCCTATTTTTCCTTGATGATTTGGAGTTGTAAGAGTTGTCCAGCTGTTGCTTAATAAAATTTTGCAGACTAGAACATTCCTGACTTGTTTCCGTTGCATTCTGCATCTCGTCAAGCACCTTAAATAATTTTAAAGCAGATGACAAATCTGCACTGGAATGACCCGAGTAATAAATAGCCAGATGCCGTTACACTTTCTCTTTTCAATAACTGTATCCACAAGTTCCACTGAACCTGATGCATTTACCAGCTCATCATACTTTGTGTCATTCATATGGGAGGATGGATGGCAAAGATTTCATGGTAATAATGTTCCTGTCTGCCTGGATATCAGCTGATTCTTGTGCTATTTCTCTTCTGCTTGCTTTCCTTTTTAAGGAAATTACTCTGGGGTTTGTAGTACTTCTCATTTTGTCATTGATATACTGGAAACTTTAACATTACCATGAGGGATTCCTCTGTCCTGTCATCTTTAACAACAGAATAAAACGCTGTGATGGCCAGTGTTCATTCTCTGGTTTTTAACTAAAATAAGCATTCTAGGGGCTGAGGAAGTAAAAAAGGTAGCAAAGTAGCTTACCTTGCATGATAAACATCCCAGCTATGGTGCAAATGAGAGAATCCTGGTATGGATCCTCATAATGGATGCAGGTTACTGGTGGAGTTTTGCAGGGGTCTGTGCTGGATCCTCACCTGTTCACCATATTCATGGGTGGCCTTGAAATGAGTTTGAACATTGAGCTGCAAAGTTTACTGAGGATATGAAGTTATTCAAAATAGTAAAGGCAATGGCCAGTTGCCAAGAATCTTAGAAAAGTCTTTGTGAAACTTAGCAATAAAATGGCAGGTGAAACTTGGTGTAGGTAAATGTGGAGTGATACACGTGCAGAAAACAAAACAATCCTAACTTCACATTTGCAGTAATGGTATCTGTAGTGATCTCTGCTACTCAGGAGAGACCTCTTGAGAGTTTGACGGATAGCTCCCTGAATACATGAAGCTGGTGCTCAGCAGCAGTCAAAAGAGGAAAATAAAATATTGGTATTGATTAGGAAAAGAACTGACGGCGAAGGAGAAAATACGGTATCACTGTATAAAATTGCAATCCACCACACTTCACATATGATGCCATAGTGGTCCCCTTGTCTCAAAAACGGTAGGGGTCTAGAGGATTCACAGAAGGACAATGGAAGACACAAATCAACTTCTACATGAGGCACAACTGCAAAAGCTAGGACCCTTCACCCTGGAAAAGACAGCTTAAAGGGGTTACTAAAGAGCCACCAAAACAGGCGTAGTGTGGACAGGTGGGTAGGGACTGTCTGTTGATTGTCTCTTCCTGCAGAAAAACTAGGAACTATAAAACAAAAATAAAGTGAAATAATAGTGGGACAGGAAAACAAAAGGAGGTGGTTCTTCAAGGAGGTGAGTAGCCAAAGCCACTTTGCCAGAGGATGCTGTGATACAAGAAATCAAGCAAGACTGGAAAAGTGAATGAAAGAGGGCTCCACTGGGACACTAAACAAACTACAACAGTAGCAGAAGGTTCCCTGAGCTGAAAATAGTCAGAGGCTAGAAGAGCATTGGGAGAAATACCGTATGAATTTGCTCTGTTCTCACTCTTCCCAAGGAATCTGCAAATGACTGTTGTAGGAGACAAAACACTGGGATTAAATGGGTTCTCACTGTGAACCAGTGTCACTGTTCGTACACCAGTGTTGCTAAAACAAGCTTCTTAAACCTGGAGTATCAGCCTCTGGGAACGAGGAGAAGAGGGAGGATTCCCAGCGTGGTGTCTGAATGCTTTGCACTGCAACTGTGAAAAGTCCTCTTCTAGCTCAGGGAATGGAGACAGAGAAATGGAACGGCACTATAGCTTCTGGTAATGGCACTCTGCTTTGGCCTTGTGCTTTTTGTGCTTTGGCTAGTTCTGGTGTTTCCCTGAGCTAGTAACTGGCCAGCTGAACTATGCTGATTCATGCAGTTCCCTTTTAGATCGAGGTTCCAGCAGTTTTCAGGTTTTTCCTTCTTTGTGTAGGATATTGACTTAAAATATAGTTGTCTTCTGCTTCCCTGCCCTTTTTTCATGTTAATTTGGGGGGTTCTGCCAACTACAGCACTGGTTATTGATGCAATCAGGGTAACAATCTCTGTCTGCTTTGCTTATGGAACTGAGCTAATGCAGTTTGGCTTGTTGTTCTGGAAGATTGTTTTTGGAAAGCCCCTCTCTGCTGGGTGCAGCCAGGTAAATTTAACGCATGGAGTTACTTGTAGTTTGTAAATAAAATTCTGGTTTGCTGCATCACCTTCTCTGTACATCAGTACAGAAATGTGACTAAATGAGAACACCGGAGCAGTAACTAGCTAGTGATGCAAATCCAAAATTTATCAATTAACAGAGGGTGCAGTAACCGAAAATGTGAGCTTTTAGGAAAATATCCTAGAAAGATCCCTGTGATCATTTTCATGCCTCATAGAGGGATTAATAGCATTTAGTTGGGTTTTTTTATATATTACTGTGGTGGTTGTTGATAATAGTGCTATCTTGTTTTGAAGATTTAGATGAACACAAGGGCTATTTGTGCCCAGTGCCCTCTATTTATGCTGCCTGGTTTAGAGGTCAGGATGTGTGCAGACATGAGGGAAGAATATTTAAGCAGGCGCTTTTTAAAAAGAAGCTGGGAATGCAGCAGCTATATGTACAGATAAGTTTGTATATATGATTTAATAACTGCTGACTAGATCATGAGCTTTTTCACTAAGACAGATTATTGTTGATGTTCTCTGGTCAATGGCATACTCTGTTTTTATTGGCATTACCACCAAAATAACTATCCATAATAAAATAGCAATCTCTATACTGCTAATTTTTTCAACAGCAACCCAGCTTTCGTTTTGTAATCTTAATGGTATAGGCTCAGGAGCTAAGTAATTACCTAGTTATGAGGGAGCTGTGCAAGATCAGAGGAAAAAAAAGCAGCACTTCAGAACAATGGAGGTTCATCTCAGGGCTTTCATCTTACTCCTCATCCATTATACTTGTCTTTTGCATATTCTCATTTTCTGTTCTGTTTAAAACGGACACATTTAAAATCTTTTTTTTGTTTGATCAAAGGGAAACCTATTGATCTGGGAGAATGTTTTGCTTTGTTGCATCTCCTGATATTTTTATTCTTTCCAGCTGTTCCACATTTTCTGCTGTTTCTCACTTCCCCATGGATAAGGAGGAAAGTTAGATTTGAACTGCACTAAGTAACATTTCTTTGTTCTCCTCCTTTCTCATTGCACTCTGTGGTGATAGTCCTCTCGCTTAAAACAAAGAGTATCTTTGTTCCCTTTGTTGCACAGTTTTGGTGAGATTAATTTCTTCCTTTTCCTTTCAAAGCCGTTTAGAACTTTTTTACTTTTTTGTAATCTGAAAGGATGTTTATTTTGGAGAAGAGTCTGTATGAGGCAGTTATAGCCAAGGGAAGATGCTAAAGATGATTTAAACATCATGGAGCCTTCTAATTGCTTTATACAGAGGCAGCCAAATGCAGAATCTCATCTTCAGAAGTCACGTAACTGTGCTTTGACTTTTAAGTGACTTCTCTATCTCATTTTATCATGCTTTCTAATGAGGGAAGCATCCTTATTTTCATCAGATCTATGAACATACCATAAGATTTTTCTCCTTGAGCTGGTGTGGTAGCTAGTATAATCTGAGGTGGCAAACACTCATTTTGATAGGCTTTATTTGTGTGGCTTAAGAGAGTCGCTAAAGCCAAGATTCCAGTTTTGTTCATAAATGCAATGCTAATGTTCCTGTTTATGTGAAACTAATAATTTCATATGCAGTTTAAAAAAATATACAGATTTTAGCAGATTTGAATTGTGTCTGGTCAACAGAACATATCAGTGAGTGTGAAAGAAGAGTGGACATTTTCAAAAAACTGTGGAATATGTATAATTCACACTGGAAGTTGTGCTATGAACTTCAGAAGTTCCAGATGCTGATGAAGTGTGCCCACAGGACATAAATGGAGAGAGCAGCAGCATTTGGAGAGCTGCCAGAATCCACAATTATATTCCACTTCTGGAGATTGTGGATAATTCGAGTGAGGGTTAAAATGCCACAGACTGAGTATCATCAGAAGTACTGCGGTATGTGCCTGATGAACGAGCTCTCCAAAGAGTACAGCAGTAGCAATTGAGAAAAGAGAGGCTTCTGGGAAGTCAGTGAAGCTGTCAGGGGGCAGGGGGATCAGCAGCATGGGAGACAGAATGTATCTTACTTCAGAAGAACTAAGAACAAAACAACTCTTGAGCTAATGCATAAGTGTAAATAACTTGTATTCAGATACATCAATGCAAGATCTACGGTGATGGTCATCCTTGCCATCATCACTAGAAAGATAGTGGCCATGGAAGGGATTTTGTTGCGGAAATTTTTACTGTGTGAATATTAAATGTGAAGAGAATCAAAACAAAATGCTATATGGTGAGAATGATGATCTAAAATTCAAATATTCTGAAATAGGAAATGTTGCATACTAAGAGCGATTCACATCCATTAGGAAAATACCGTTTTCCAAAGATGATAACAATGAACAGCCTCATAGCAAGATTACTTGCATCTGTGAAGTTATTAGCAAGCCAATGAAGAAAAGATCCAAAATGTGCAGCTGTCCTAAGCTGGAGGCCAGGTCTGAAAGACCAAAACATGAAATTCATGAGGATAAAGCAGTGTTTATCACACTCCCAAAGTTGTTGCATTAATCTACCATGTATAGATTACTGAGTGCAAGAGACAAAGTTGAGAACAATTCACTTTTAAAATGGTTTTGAGTAGAGTTTTACAGACAACTGATGATGTCAAGTGTCTTTAAATTGGATCTCTGCATTCTTCTGGAAGAATCTTACTGTAGCAGGCAATTACGAAGTAATCAGCTGAAGAGATTCAAAGAATAGGATGTACAACAAAATTTGCTCTCAAAATAGTTGTTAGGCAGTAATTATATGAATGAGTTAGTAATCATACAAAACAACTGACAGCCATGATTTAACTGAGTAATTTCAAGGTAACTCATGAAGACCTGTAAGTACGTATGGCTTTAAAATACTAGGTGGGTGTTGAAGCTTTGTTTGAAAAGTTTGAGGGCATGAGATAAATGCAGTCAGTGCTAACGAGGCAGATGCTGTCAGTGTGTTAACTGCTTGGCCAATTTCCTCTCTGGTGTTGCTGAGACCCTACGAAAGTATGTAGAGTTAGGGAAGCAGCACATAATGGTGTCAGGAGGAATTGTTTTAGGCATGATTCACCTTCATAGAAGCATTACAACTCGGTGTCCAAGTAGAAATACAAGACATTTTCAAGTACCAACAGAAAGAACGGCGTTGGAAAGTGCTCAGGAAAGAATGTTGGAAGAATTTCTTGAGAAAAATACTGATTGTGCAACACAGAGAGCCAAAGGAGTTCCTGTGTATTCCCTGGGCACTGGCGACACTCAATGGGTTACAAGTGTGACTCCTACTGAGATCATCATTATCTCTGTTACTACAGAATGAATTTAATCCAAAGAATGAACAGTGTTAAGTAAGTGTTGATATCACCAGGTCATTAGCACTACCCAAATGATACAGAAGCTGCAAAATTTATGTAATGTTTGATTTTCCAAAAAGATGGCAAAAAAAGGTGCAGAGATGTGCAACAGGATACAAAGCATGTGTTCATTTCAAGAACAGAACCCTGTAGCAGTGGAGAAAGGGTTTTGGTCCCATCAGCAACTCGGGCCTCATCAAATTTGTGGCAAAAGAGAGTACATTTATGTGGTGAATTCTCCGTGTTCTAAATGAGTCCCTGAGCTAATCAGTGACTTGAAAAAAACCTCAGAGTTCCTAAATTGTCTTATTGAAAAGCTGTTGGACTTTTTTGCATGCAGTCTGTGCCTCAAGTGATGGGTACAAATCAGCCACAGTTACCCCTGAAGACATAACTATCCTTGAGCTTAGCCTTGGATGCAGCAATTTTATATCTTGGCCAGAATATCAGATGATTGGAACACAAGCCTGGACAAGATTCACAGGCATCCATGAAGTCGAATGCTCCCCTGCTGCTGATGTCTATGGAGCTGAAACAAGCCTGTGTGTCTTGTTTGGGATGTTCAGACTGCTAGGTGAGGGAAAGATGGGAGACAGAAAACTCATGCGGGTGTAGCTCCAAGCACTGGCGATTTCATCAGATGTCATCGAAACGTAGGTGATATGAAATCCTGTGATGGGCAATACTTGGTGTCGACAAGTTTCTTTGATTAGCCTTTCTTCCAAAATGAGTGAGGTAGGTCCCGGCTGTCTTTGGGCATGCCCTGTGTCCGCTTGTACTGTGTATGTTTACACTGGAATTTGGAGGCAGTTGCTGCAGTGCAAACCTCTTTTGCTCAGTCCTGCAAGCTGTAGCTAACCAGCTGGCACCCAGAAGAATCTGGACAGGGAGTGGATGTTTGGATCATCACCACCGTGGCTGCTTTTCACATTTATTATCAGTTGTGTCCTCCATGGTCAGTGCTCATGTCCAAATTTGCTTGAACAAAGAGGTGCAAACTGCAACTCTCTGCCCACCAGAAGATTAAAGATGAAGAGAGAAAATGAGTAAAATCATTTCACTGAAGATTTGTAAGACATGGAGGTAAATTATTTTGTTTGAAATAGAATCTTACAAGTGTTTTATAGTATGTGAACCTGTTAAAGGAAAATACTATGTTGTCTGTTTATGGTGCTTTTAAACAAGGAATGTATATCATTCTTATTGTATTAATAATCAAATTTTGACTGGTAAATATGTAAAGCTTAAATGTTACAGCACAAAACTATATCAGCAACAGGCAGGGCACCACACTGAAAAGCTTAATCATCACTTTGAAGCTTCCAAAGGCTGTAGGATCTGAACAAAGTTCAGCACCATTGATGTCTTCAAAAAGCATTGTTAAATTTTGCTTCTTCAAATGACACAAGCAGCTGAATTTTCTGACCTTGGTTCATTAACTCTGTGAGCTGAATGCTACTCCCAGGAGCTTTACAGACAGCAAGCTCACCCAGTTAACTGGATTTTCCTCCCAGGTGGTTCCTGACAATGACTTCCCTGACGCAGTGACACAGAGAAGCCCTATAACAACGGTTGTCTCTGCCTGGCTCAGAGTGATTGAATAAGGCACCATTTCAGCTCCTCAGTGTTGCATTCTAATAGCTTCCCTTTTTATTGCCCTGTTCTTTTATCTCCCTTGATGTATTCAGCAAGCCAATTAAAAAGAAAAAAAATATCAAAGCCAAGTTCAACGCAACACTCTGGCTTTCTAGCACTTGATAAACACAGCATACCAGTGAGCCTTAAAGGAACTTGAACAGTGATGGTAACAGCGTGGTGGGGAGCCAGGGGCTTTTCGTAACAGCGCATCGAGAATGAAGAGGGAGCACCCCCAAGGCAAACACCTATTCCTGAGGTGCACCTGTGGTAGGAATAGGGAAGTGCGTCAGCTCACCCTATTTCATCATGTCTGCATGAGTTCACTGAGAGGGAGACTTTCCTATGGAGCAGATGATGAATGAACATACAAACTGCAGCTGCAGGGACCAAATACAATCTTAGCGAGCCGGAGGTGATCAGGGAACTGCAGACTGCAGTAGTGTCTTATGGTATGTCACAAAAATAAATGTGAAACACGGATCCCTGCCGCAACAAAAATCACCTGGGACTGCAAAGCAGTGGATTTGAGCAAACTAGCAGGAGGAATATTCAGTGTAATTCCCTGAGGGACCAGACAGTACACCCACAGGCAGCTGGGAGAGACAGCTTGAATCATCAAAGAATTTGGGTCTTGAGAGCACTGCAGAGATGTGAAAAAGCAAGCTGTGTTGTGTCCAATTGCTCGTAGTACAGATGCACTGAGCAGTACCCAGGAGGTGGATTTAGTTTATACTGTGACTGATCCCAAGAGATGTAATTCCAATAATTCTCAGCTCTCTTGTGGACAGCAATAACTGGATTGAATCCTACTATAGCTTGAAACTTACTGTACAGCCTCAAACTAAAATGCTTCTAAAGAAATTCCTTTCTCACACAAGGAGGCAAAAGCTACACGGAGGCATTAGGCAGCGTGTCAAGAGATTCCAAGCTCCAGAGCCAGTTCTGCAATTTTAGCTCTAAAGAAAAATATCTTGCTCCAAAGTACATGAGCTACAAAGTACATGAGCTAACTAAGAAAAAATGTGGGAGCTATAATTTGTCACCCTGAACGATGCAAGATGGTATCACATACTGCTTACTGTTGGAGAACATATTGCTAGACTTGAGCACACTTAACACCTTCCTTCCTTTTCTGCTAAAATAGATGGGTAAATTAAGTGCAAAGTTAAAGTACAAAATTAAATGTCCTGCCAAACTCATTCTTCAGACAATATAGTTAATGACTTGCAGTAATAACCAGAATTGACCTGTGTCAGTTCACCCTGTTTCATTCTTTTTTCAAAAGGTTGAGACTTGGCTAGTTTATCAAAAATTGCATAGAGCAGGCTGAAGAGAATTCCAGCCAACTGCTGTGCATTTTTAATGAATTGTATATAGTCTGGGAAACTTTAAGAGCCTGAGAAAATGCTGAGCTAACAATATTTGAAAAAAAGAAAGTAGGTAGCAGGCCAGTCATGCTGACCCCAGCAGCAGGCAACATAATAAAAAAGATGATAGAGGAGTCAGTTAAAAACTGGAATATAAGGATGTAAACTATGAGAAAGTAATTTTAGGTGATATGTTATTATGGAGGAAAAAAGAGATCCCACTGTGTCCTTTGACACCACTATTTGACGTTATTACCTCAATTTGTAGGTAAAATCTCATTCACAGGGCATTTGATGAAATAATGCCTGGGGTTCCAATGAAGAGATTAGCAATAACTAGCGTGGACAAGGTATGGTTTGAATGGATTATGAATGAACCAAGAGATCTCACAAAGTAGCCTGCAACCTAGAATCGTCACTGAGTGTTTCTGATAGGATGTTGCAGAGACAGGTACTAGATCTGACAGTGAACAGGACTTGAAAGCAAATACAGGACTGTGGTTGATCGTCTGGACATGGCACAAAACTGCCAGAAAGGCAAATATCACTAAGGCCAAGGCAGTGAAACATCATTTTTAGATAGATATATATCTATATATCTATATATATAGATAGATATATAAAATGCATTTTTAATATAGGCACATGTGAAGTTAGGCATTTAGGAGCAAGGGATGTGGACATGTCTTGAAAATCAGTAATTTAGCTCCAAAAGCTGCAGGTCTGATTTGGAGGCATAGGTCAAAGCAAAGCATCTCAATGGGATGTTAGCAATCCTGAGACCTTCTTGCAAAAAGAGCTAGTACAGTCCTCAGGTTGGTAAGTAGGGCAGTGGAAGGAGGGAAATGATTTCACCTGATAAAATACTGAGTCTGCTTCTGCTGTCCGGGCTTTTAAACTGTCTTGGAAGAAGGGAAAGTGTTGAAAAACTATGAAGTTCAAAAACTGAAGAAAATTCCTCCCAGCAAGAGATTTGTCTGTTTAGCTTATTTCAGAGAAGAGCGTAATTAAATAATTCTCACTATCTTAAAAAACTTAACTGAACTGAAATACTGGTATCAAAAGGCACTTTAATTTAGCAGGGAAAGGCACAACAAGCACTAATGACTGGGAGCTGAAGCCAAGTACAAAAAGAAGTAAGACACATTTAATGATAAAAATTATTAACACTGGAATGAGCTCAAAGAAGTCGTGGATTCTCCATCCTGTGAAGTGCTCTGATCAAGACTGCTTTAGTTAAATGCATTTGGATGCATGTAGAGGTAAATGTGTGAAACACGCAATGACCACAGGCGAATTGGCTCCAGAGGTATAGGTATTTGCCAAGGTCTTGGTGCCCTCATCAGCCAGATGATGACCTAGCTGGAGGACACGTCTGCTCCTTTGCCATCTGCACACCTAGATTTCTTTCTTTCCTACAAGGGGAGGGGAAGTGAGGGCCTGAGGATGAGGAATCCCTGTCTTTTGTGGGCTCATGATTTAGCCACACAAGGCCCAGGAGCTTGGAAATATGTCTGAGCCCTGCAAATTAGCTGTAGTCCTAAATGGCTGAGTAGGAGACACATTTGTTAGTTTGTGCAAGAGCCCTTGGTTTGCTCTGCTGGGCTGCAAACACGTGCTGCAAAAGCTATATTATCTGTGGGGTTTTATTACTTTGAAAAAAATATTATCTGCTATTTATAGCTGGGCATTCAACTTTGTGGTTCCAACCAGAAACAACTGGCTGGAGAAAGGAGATTCCCAAGCACAGAATAAGACCCTGGTGATACTGCATGTTTCCAGTTAGATCTAGCAGTATCTAAAGGTTCATAGCATTAATTTACATGTGACTGTGTATGCAGGCAATAAGCTGCTTCTAGAAGGAGAGGAGAAGTTTTCCAAAATGTCTGGCACTTTTCACTAATTCCATGTTAGTTTTAATTGCTTCCCTTGAGCTCTACAGAAAACAGTTCAAAAACAGGAGTATTATAAATAATGGAAAAGTATTATGAAGTCTTCTATCTGAATAACGATGTACTGTATGGGGTGCGGGTGCCCAGGTGCTGGCAGGGAGGGCTGCAGGGGTGGTCTCTGTGGGAAGGGGCTGGGGCTGCCCTGTGTCGGGGACAGATGGTTTCAGCCAGCTCCAAAATGGACCCAGCACAGGACACAGCTAAGCCCATCAGCAAAGCTGCTGGTGCCTCGGTAGAAACATGTTGAAGAAAGAGCAGAGGCAGGAAGAGGGAACAAAAAGTGAGAAACAGCAGGAGAGCACCAAGGTCAGAGGACAAGGAGGTGCTTCATGGTAGGGCAGGCACCCCACCACTGCCAGGGGGCTGTGTGGCCCGTGGAGAGGGGACACACACACATGCACACACACCCCGGAGCATACACACCCCACTGGAGGGACTGCGGCCTATGGGCAAGTCCCTGCTGGAGCAGGTACACCCCAAAAGAGACAGCAGCCTCTGGATGACCCACACCAGAGCACAGGAAAAGAGTGGGAAGGAAGGAGCAGCAGAGAGAAACCTCTGTGTCATGATTGCACCCACCACCACCACCCATTGCCTCACTGAGGGGACTGGGTGTAACTTGCAGTGATAATTGGGTTAGGGGATTGCGGAGGAGAGGTGCTTGGATGAAGATGAGCCTGGGAAAGATGGAGAAAAGGTGGTTTCCTTAAGTGTGTGTGTGTTTGGTTTGGGTTTTTTGGTGTTGTTTCCCAGTGTCCAAATCAGTACTCAAACATGCAGCTCAATAAATTAAATTCCCCGAGTAAACTGTGGTTTGCCTCCAACAGTAATTGGCAAGTGATCTTCCTGTTTTCATCTCTTCCCATGAGGTTATTTTGCTCCAGTTCTTTTTATTTTGTCACCTGTCCAACTGGTTGCAGGGCAGGGTGGGGGAGTGAGCAAGCAAAGTGGGAGTTTGGCTGCCCATCCAGGGTCAACCCATCACACATTTTTAGTCTGAGGTGATATATTTTGCATTATTATTAGTCAATTAATCCTAAATATTCTTGAGAGATAAGACTATATCTCACAAGAGACCTGACTTTCAAAGGAAGGGTAATGGGCATCTTAAAATCAAAACAAAGATGTTTTGCTTAAAATAGATACAACAAAACTGGCAGGATATGACATTACGTGTATTTTCTCAAACATTATGAAACTTTTTAGAAAAATACAGCTATGCGGTTTGAACGCTGTGTTTAAAATTTTCTCTGAAGTACACTTGCAGCAACATGCTGTATGAGAACTGAAAAGTAAAGATGGTGATCTGTGTCACTGATTTAAGGGAACCAAAATACAAAAAGTAAGCAGCAATTAAAAATACACAGTTATTCTTAAGTCTTCACTAGTTGTTATCTAGATATCACAAGTTGCTGAGTTTTTCTTTACCTTATGAGTATTCCTTTTAATATGAGTGGGATATTTAAGCTAATATATGCCACTGGTAATTATTATTCCAAGTATAGTTGACATTTGAAAGCCAGTAATCACACTGGAACACCATATTAAAATGTTAATTTATATATAGGACAGGCAACTTAGTCATGCTCCCAATTAGGCCATTTCAGTCTTCTCGCTGCTTTTACATGACAGTCAGGAGAAGGGCAACCCAGCCATTCTGAGACATACACAAGAGTGTGAATCAGGTGTCATTAAGGTTTCCTCTTTGTCATCCTTGAAATCACCTCACAAGAGATTCTTCTTAAGTTTTCATCAAAAGAGTTTATAAATCTTGTTGTATTTTCTTGTCCTCACATCTCTTCAAAGCAGGACAGATGCAGGGAAGATTCATCTCCAAAGATACAAAGAGAGAGTGATGCTGCTGCTGTAAGGGACAGGAATGCCAGCTCCAGCCAGATGTGTAGAGCTTTTTTCCTCCCAGTGATGGCAAGAGCAGCTGTGGCTCCAAAGCCCCTGTCAACTCAGGGATGATTTGTTATGGATGATCTGTCAGGGTCTGTCCCAGCTGATGTCTTTGCGCCACCTCTTCAAATAAATGAGAATCCTTGCTTCATGGTGAGCACTGCGCTCCTGCTGAGCTCCTCCAGCCTTTCTGTCCCAGCGTGCTGCTGTGATGCTCTCCACCTGCAGCAAGGGCTATATGGCAACAGTTGTCATGACTTAAGTGATTAGCTGTGACAAAGTCATCTTCTGACAGGAGGAAGCAGTCAAGCCATGATGGCCTGGGGTGAGGCAGCAGTTACTTTTTTCCAGAAGCAAGGCAAGCAGTGGAGAAGAGGGCAGGGTGGACCAAAGTGCTGAGGTTTCTGTGGGGCTCAGCACAGTTTCTACTCATGCAATTTGGACACAATCAGTGGCAACTCCTGTATGTGGTGAGACTCAGGGGCATATTTGCAGCTGTATAACAGCAGCACAGACTCTCTTACCTTGGGAGAGTCTTGTTTTTGTGTTTGTTTCTGTGCTATCTGATGCGCCTGTCCTTAACTCCACTTGGAAGGA
The DNA here is from genome assembly GCA_035590275.1 of Ibycter americanus. Taxonomy (NCBI): domain Eukaryota; kingdom Metazoa; phylum Chordata; class Aves; order Falconiformes; family Falconidae; genus Ibycter; species Ibycter americanus. Next base: position 49,851,011 of record JAVJGI010000062.1, read on the forward strand.
AAAAGGCAGTTGCTCTTCTCAGCCAGCAGCTGCCCCTACTGCCTTTCTCTGGCTCAAAACAGTTTTGAAGGAGAAAGTATTTGCTAAGCAGCTGGATTTCTGCTTGCTTGTGGGTTTTGTTCCTTTGCTGAAAAAGGAGGGACTTCAGTTGGCAGCAGTTATTCCCTTAACTTCTTTGCACCAGCTGCTATTGCTTCTGAGAGAGCCCAGAGTAATAATCCTGGTGCTTTTACATGGATTGCCAAACTTTGTATTTAGCTACTATCACAGTGTAATACATGTGGCTGATGCTGTAAAAGGCTAACTATACACAGGGGGAGAGCCAGGAAGAAAAATTATGTGGGGGATTTCTGTTAAGCTCCACCCTCAAAATAAACTCTGTCCGTGTGAGGTGATACAATGAGTGCCTTGAACAGATGTTGCGTTTGATCACATCTTATTCTTAGACTCTTGGGGCTTTTGTCTCACTCATGAAGCACTCAAGGGATCAGTTGAGTTCCAGATGCTTAAATTCTAACTGAGATTTATTGGACTCTAACTATTACTTTAGTCTGGTTTGTTCTTACATGCGGTTTGATGCTGCCTCTCGTTTATTGTGTGCTGTGAAAAGCAGAAGAACAAGGTTGACGTAGAAGGTGCTGTGCTTGGACAGGTGAGTTAGGGTGCCCTGAAATGAACAGGGCAAGTCATAGCCCCGAGCAGCATCCCAGTGCAGGTCATTCGTTGGTTACTCTTGTACCTTGCCTGCAAAGCTGCCTATGAAACCTTGAGCTCCCTTTGCTTTTATTGAAGTTGTTCTTCCTGCAGAACAAAACGCTTTTCTCTGCCAGCCCGACCTGTGCCATGACTGCACTGACAGGATAGGCCCACCAAGAAAGGTAGAAGCATGATCTGTTAGCATCTGCAGGGCTAGGGGTAGGTGAACAACTAACTGAAATATTCCATTCATTAGGTTTTAACAATAAAAAATAGATTGGCAGTTTTAATAGAAGTGTCTGTTTAATATTAAAAGTCTGTTTTAATATTTTTCTCATTTAATAAAAAAAGGAAACCCTGACATTTCTTTGAAGAAAATGTTTGGATGGAAGCTAATTTTTTTTCCTTAAAAATATTACCTAGGAATTGCTATTGTGTAACAAGGGAAGCACTTCTTTAAAAAAGCAACAAGCCAGATTGTAACTACAGTACCATTTTCTCAAAGTCACTTTCAGGTGGCCGAACTTCACAGACCACCAGTGTCCTTAGCTCTTGGGTGTTTTCTTGGCTGCACAAGGCATGGCTGGCACAGCTCTGCGTGCTGTCAGTGTCTGGTCACTTCCCAGGCAGAAGAGGCCATGCACTGAAAACATTTGATTTGCACACTGGTACATGCATACAGCTCTGTGTATTGCTTGCTTTGTTGACACATTGAAGTGTTTTGGAAACTCAAAATGAATTCTTGACCTTAGCGTTTTGAGCGTTTAATCGGACCACAATGGGAATATGCAATTAGCTTGGGTCTTCACACCAACTTCAGCGTTCACAAGCCTAGTAATTTTAATCCCGTAATGTCTGGTAATTAGTTGAAACACTGTCTGGGTTTTTTGGTAGCAAAAGTTGGTGGGTTAATATATGGTCAGTGCTGACACCTTCTCTGTGTGAGTTACCTGCAGGCCTGACTGTCAGCTTTCCATAGCGGGTGCGATTTCCTCCTGAGGCACTCGAGGTGTAGGGGACACACACTGTTTGGAGCCAGCCTGGATAATGTTCAGCACAACAGGGAGAAAACTGGATTGCACGTCAGGAACGGTGCTGCTTTGGGCCCTCGAGCAAACCTTGGTTTGGGGGGGGGTAGGGGGGGTGAGAAATAAATGCAATAGAGGTCATTTCATTGTAAGTAATTAAATGGCAATCAGTTTTCAATCTTTTAGCCTTTTTTTTTTAACTATTATTTCACTACACTAACTGCGCAACTCCTAGCAGTGAATGTGTTTTTACTCAGCTGAAGCTTTAAATGTTTTATTTCCTCCTTTTGGTAAATATTTAAAGATCCCATTGATAATTCCTACCTCTGAGCCTGAGAGCTGGAAGCAGCACATTCATCCCACATAACAAATTTTAATTCTTGCTTTGAGGGAAAACATGGCTAAATCTTAATCACAAATGAAATGTTTACCCTGAAATAAACACTTCCAGGAAAATGACTACATCAGCAGCCACGTGTACTGTAACGAGCAGGGTGCTGGTGTGTTACAGCATACAGACAGCCACAAACGTGCAAGGGACCTGCTGAGCCTGTCCCCAGGGTTTCAGAGTAGCTGCTCAGAAGCTGTTCGGGCTCTACCCTGACTCTGGCTGGGCTCTTTGCTCCTCGTCAGAGACTGTTCCGGCGCAACAGTCCTGTGCATGTTAGGAACCTTCTAGTCTCCAGCCTAAATGAGCATGTGGCTTTTATCCTGCTGCTATGTCTTCTCAGGCTTAGAAATATTCAGTTAGGAAACAGAAATTCTCAGCCAAAGGCCAGCCTTCCTCTCTCTTGCTCTCTGCCCCCGCCACCTGCCACAGGATTTTTTTGTCCCTCTCCTGCTGCACCACCAGGAATAACCTGTTGCCACCACGTATTGGTGAGATATCGAAGTGGGCTTATAAGTAAAAGTGCATGTCCTAGCCTTAGTGTGGGATAAAGTACAGGGTAAGGGCAAGGCTGGGAAATACCCCGGGCCAGCTTCCTGAGCATGAATGGGAAAGGCATGTACATGGGGCAATACAGCAGGCTCTCCAGAAACGGTTACGACATACCAATAGTAACGCATTTTCATATTTAATATGGATACCATTGTTGCCATTCATTCATGGAAATGATGATTTTAATTGATAGAATTTTAAAATATGATAGAATTATGATATTATATATGGTATATATATTATATGTAATATATATATTATATAGAATTAGAAAAATGACAGAATTAGAAAAAGATTTTAATTCATAGAATAATTTTAAACAGAGTTAAAATGTTTTAAGGTTGTTTATGAAGAAAAGTTTAATACCAATGAAGCTAACATGTCACTCTGCAAATTGACCAGAGCGCAGCAGAAGTCGCTCTGAAAATCGAAACAGCTTCGTTCTTAGTGCTGGAGCACTATGCCCGTGAGCAGTGGATTTCCCACGGGATTTCTTTCCTGCGTGTGCTAGGCTGCCTTCGGCGGTGCCAGCTGGCCTCATTGAGGATGGGTAAAAGAGCCCATAAAAGTCGGGACGTCCATTTCAAGTAGAGCCGGTGTGTTTTTAAGAACAGCCCGGTTTTATTTTAGCCCCCGACGTTTGCGGCTGAGGTAACGCGAGGCCTTTGCCTGCTTCCCGGGGAGCTGCGGGCAGCGCCGGGCCGGGCGGGGCAGTG
>JAVJGI010000062.1:49867978-49898299 GCA_035590275.1 Ibycter americanus
GGAGGAATGAATGGGGACTATTTCCTCCCCTCCCCGCCCCCCCCACCCCCCACCCCACCCCCCACCTTCGAAATATGACCAAGAGCTAATTCTGTGCTTTTTTTGTTTCCTGTAGGCTGGCACCGATGCGATTATATACACTGTCCAAACGGCATTTTGTTCTGGTCTTTGTAGTATTCTTTGTTTGTTTTGGTCTGACAGTCTTCATAGGAATAGCAGGTAAGGATGTTGTCTTTTTAAAAGATTACAGTTCTTGTATGCTTTGTCTAAACCTGTTGGTATTTACAGATGTATTTAAATGCTAATGAGCTTACTGCCCCTAAGGTGTCTGAGAAAGCATTACTTTTGACAGGGAGGGGGAAGTGTCTCTTCATCTCATTTTTTCAGAGGAGTATTACCTACACAGATTCGGTATTTGCAACTGCTTTTCAGGGGAGAGTCAGTAAAGTAAAACAAAACCTGCTTCATTGTAACATAATTTTTCAGCAGACTGCTACATTAATTTTCTTCTTTGTATTTCAATCTGTAAAATGGTGGTGCCAATATGGCATATCCTGTGAGGAAATTGATAACTGTTTGAAAGGCCTTCTAAATGGTTGGGTGATAAATGCCACAGAAATATAGAATATTTTAGTAATGTAAAAATGTGAACTTCTTTTGTCAAACATATATGAGCTTAGGTGTCTGGTTTCAAAGACCTTTGTGGGAGTCATGATCATCTGGGAGACTAAGCACTTTGTGCCTGGATACTTATCCTGGAGATCAGAGAGATTTGTGAAAGTCTGGTTGACAAAGATGCAGAGTGTCATTAGACAGATGGAAAGTGTGGGAGCCATCTGTATTTCATTCCAGAGAGCTTCTCCGGGTCTAAAATGTACTTGAAAAAAAAGTCAGTGTACTGTCACTGCAGTGTTAATAAGCTAATACTCTGCTATCAGAATGTCTTTGTCAACACAGAAGTGACAGACAGGGAGAGGGGAAGGGAGGGACTTGTGTACTCATTAAGCAACCCGCCCCCCATGTAAGAATTATTTAAGGACAAGGAGGTTACCACCTCCCCCCACTTTACTGCTTACTTCCACCCAGCTGTGTTCTCCCTGGCACCCTCTGACACCTCTTGTAGGGTTGTCTCTACCTCTGCCCTGTCCTTCACTTCATTTAGAATGATTTAGATTCATCCACTCCTGCCTGCCTTGGAAAGAAGTGGGGGTTAATTGGAGGCAGCTGTTTGGGCTTTTTGTGCCTTGTAGGCAGTACATTCTTCATAACAGCATTAAATAATATTTTTTTTTCTGTGAAATAAAACCTTCTTTCCTGCTGTTTGGTTTGTTGTAGCAGCCTAAGGTTCAGACAGACTTTCAGTTCATAAAGCTTAACCACAGATATTCCTGTGACTTGCCTAAGGAGATGCTGAAGGGCATTATTTGGCCACTGAAATACTGTATAAATACGTTTACAAAAAAGTGTTTTATATGAATGATGAAGGAAAAAACCCCTGGAATTACTTAATTTAGTGTCATTTGGCTATTTGGATTAAAAAGTGAACCGTATTTATAGTTGTGTATTTATACTGTGGAGTTGCAAGAGATGCAAGAATGTTGTTTTATGTAAGGCCAGGCAAAATGCAGTGCTCCTGGAAGAGAAAACTAAGCATTTCACTCTTAATCAGTGGCAGAACGTGAAAGAGAGCTGTGTTGGTATGTTGCATCTGTGTGCAGAGTGATCTGATGTGGTTGCCTTTGGTCCAGGGAGCTTGGCTGCTGTAAGCAACACTTGGTCATCTGTACCCCGCTGGGGTCCCAGGGCTCGCCTGTGATCCCCTTCAGGAACTGGCACGGCTGTGGGATTTTTGTGCTTGTAAGATTGGTTTGCTGGATACTTTTGTTGACAAAGCGTGAACACAGTTCATTATTATAAATTCATTATTTTTAAAAGAATGGTGTTTACCTTGGGAGGACACCCACTGAACGTTTACTGTGATGTTTTTGGTGGCTTTTGTTGACCGCTCTTTGCTTCCTGTGAATAGAGGGAGGGGCATTAACAATAGGGCGCTCCCTCATTAAAGGGTGCAGTCTGAGCAAAACTCACCAAACCCACTAAGTAAATGAAGAAGTGTGAGACACCTCCAGATTTTCTGTGCTACTTGAATATGCCTTTGCCCATATTCAACGTCTCTCTCTGCAGTTTGGGAAGCCTAGCAGAAGTCTTGCTTCTCATCTGAGGAAACAAACAGTTTAATGACGCAGCTGTTACTCTTCAGTTCTTTTAACCCAAGACAGAGCAGACTTGTTCTCCCCGCCCCTCCCCCCCAAGTTACACTCACTTTCTTTCCCTTTTCCGAATGGGTCTATGTTATCTTAGGGGTGAGACAAGTGCAAGGAAAATCCAAGGTGCGGAGCTCAATTTCTGTACCTGTGCAATTTTTCTGTTCACCACCTCAGGGTGGTTCTTTGCTTTCAGATGTGATTCTGTTGACTGAGCAAGACCATAAGAAAAACAATAACAATGTAGTTTAATCACCGTTGTTTAATAATATGACCACAGCATTGTTTTGGTTAGCAGCTTTAAAAAGCTTTAATATATTGCTTCCTAGAGGAGTAGGAATTATAGCAGTAGAACCTTATTATTTTTTTAGTTGCTGCTCTTAAGAACTGGGACTATGGTCTCTCTGCCCCAATATTGATTCATATCTTCTGGTAATAAAAAAAAAAAAAAAAGTTTAAAAAGGCTCACTGGGTTGTTTTTGTTAAGACTTAATTACTGAAAGATGATGACTTATCAACTGTGAGCACTTACTGAAATTGAATTAGGCTTTTCAAAACAAAAATGCCTTCCAAAAATCTGTGCTGTTTATATATACTTGAGAACTGAAAAGTTCAATGATGCAGAATGGACTTTATAGTGGGTGGCTGTTAGTGAAGTTGAACTTTAATTCTGATATGAAGCTTTGATTGTGATGGGTGAAATTCTTCATTTTTCCGTTGTAAAGTCTGTAAGATTAATAATACTATAATTACAGTGGTTATAGAAGCCCAAGCAAAGCTGCATGTTTAGGGCTGTCATGGTAGCTAACCTAAAATACTTCTTGCACAGAATGATCCCATGTTGCTTATTTATAAACTTCCTTCTTTTCCATTGGTTCCCTGAGTAACTTTGAAGTCTATGGTCTTTGTGAAAAACTGCTTTTCTTGCAAAATGTTTTTAATACTAAATTTGTGGCTGAAACAGCATGTTTTGAGGATTAATAATTTACATTAAATTGCCAGGCTGAATACATAAGGGGAGAGACCATTTGAACAGAGAAATCTTACTGTGACTGGGAAGCCCCTAGAGTGACCCGAATATGCATGTGTATGTCCTGCCTATGTCCCTACCTGCTCTACATGTCCTCTATGTTTGTTCACACCCCAGCATATACATGCAGACTTTTTCCTGCTTTTCCCTTTAATTTTTTTGGTTTAGTCCTTTTGCGTATGTACATATGCATGCATGAGTACATACTTCTGTGTATATACATACAGACATACCTAAGAAGGCTAAGGGGAAACCGTACTGCTGCCTATGACAACTTTATCAGAGGGTACACAGGAGATGGGGCTAGACTCTTCTCAGAGGTGCATGATGATAGGGTGAGATGCAACAGGCACAAGCTGGAACACAACTTCCAGTTAGACATTAGGAAATTTTTCTTATTAGAAGGGAGGTTAAATACTGGAACAGGTAGCCCAGGGAGGCTGTGGGAGTCTCTGTCCTTAGAGATGTTCAAGACTTGACTGGACAAGGCCCTGAGCAACCTGATCTAATTAAATAAGAGGGTGGACTAGATGGCCTCTGCAGGTCTCTTGTAACATAAATTATTATTTTATTGCTTCCCATTAACTGCATACAGAACTAGAGGTTGAGTGTGAGTGGATCGATGTGGTTCACCAGTACATGTGTGTCTGTATCCAGAATGGTTAGAGGAGCGGTTGCATAAAAAGTCTGGAAGCGAGCTGCACATCTCCCACTACAACTGGACATGAAACTCCATGGATTTAATAGATTGTCTGTCTTAGGATAAATTGTTTATAGAACTTTTATACAATTATGTTTATTTATGTGATGATATATATAATATATTATAGCACCAGCTTTCTACAGAGAAGGAGGGGACCAACGTGAGTAGACTGAGAATTGTTCCCAAACAAACATGTGGGTATCTTGGCTTGAACAGACCAATGCGATGAAAATCCAGCACTAGCCAGAAAGTACTGTTACTGTGATTGTACAAGGAAGGTCACTACATGTACATAAAACAGCATTAGCATCATGCACTCAAATACAATGGGATGTACTTGCCCTGCTGCCCAGGCCCGGAGTGCAATGCATTAATGGGCACTATGCCCTATGTAAATCAGGTCATGGTAGCAGTTTGGCTATAGAAACTTTTTAGTGCAATTAAATATATTGGGTTTTGATATGTTGTTTTAAATAGGTTGTGGTTTGTTGAGCTTCAAGTTACTGTAACCACAGTGCCACTGGTGCTTAGCTAACTTTTTCTGTAGCTGAGTACTTTAATGAATGCAATGTACAGCTTAGCTTGGGAAAAGTACAGTGTGGTTTGTTGTAGTAGTTTAGAGTACACATGCAGGGCTTCTGACATGGAGTTCTTGATTAATAATTTACTTCCTATTTAATTATGCCTAGAAATACTGTGGCAGAGAGGCTTAAAGGAACATTCAGGCCAAGTTTATTAATGATATTGAGATGTCCAAGTAATTTACCTTTCAGCTTAAACATCTGAAAAGTGGGATACTATTTACCTGCTTTTCAGGGAGGTATTTTATGCGCTTTTTAAAAATCTGATATTTACATCATTACTTATCAGTAATATGCATACTTCAATATTGTTTTCTTTCTTCCTTCATATGTATTGTGTAGGTCCTAATGTAATTGAAACTTCTGTAGCAAGAACTGACTTAAATAACAGCCTAAAGGTAAGAGTTAATAAATATTGTTGGATTACATGAATGGCTTTATTTGATGTCTGTAATGTTAAACATTCGCCTTCCCCCAATTATTTTAAGTGTTTAAATTTTTACTGGAAAAACTCTTGACCATATGATGCTTTCCATTTTGAAATTGAATGTGCAGTATTGTACTACCACTGTGTTATTTCATGAGTGGCCAGCAGCAATTTCTAGTCTCTTAATTTTGTGAGAAGGAAAAGCAGAGAATTCTATCATGTTTCTGAACAGTAATTTCTGATAAAGTAATCCTTGAGTGTTGATAGGATTCCCTGGTGAGTTCATATTGGAGATTCTAGTAGGGGGTCCAGAAGTAGAAATTGAGAACATAAACTGAAAAAGAATGTGCTCAGTGACAACTAATGATATCCTTCTTGTGATCTTCCTTTTTATCAGCTGGGAAGGAATATGTCTTTTTCTTGTTAATTGTTCACTGTCATGTGACCAAGACATGGGATCTGGCTTCCTAACATGAACCTTCATGTTCATTTTCTTGAAAGCTTTCATATTTTGGTTCTCAGTTCTTGCATTTTATTTTTTTTGTCTAGCTCTTCGCTGTTAAGCTAATATTGAAAATAATTTGCTACTTCTCTGGAAGAGTTACATCTGAGCTTCTTATTGTACTGTCCTCAGAGTAGCACATATTAAATCTATTCCCAAAAATATTGTCACAAACATAATTAACATGCCTTTCATCATTGTAACTATAGATATATCATGTAACTGAATAATGTCTGGTGCTAATCTTATGGGGTCTTTTACAGCTGAAGCCATTTAATTTGAGTTCACCACCACTGTCTACTTACAATCAGCAGCTGTGGCTGACCTGCATAGTTGAGTTGGATCAGCATGATGGTGAGAATCTTACCTAATTCTCAGGAAACTGCTATAGTAACCTGTATATTGTATCTTTAATTTCATCTGTCACATACATGATCCTGTTGCTTTCTGGTTATGATTGGTGGATTTTTCCTCTGATACATTTTCTCCCCCTCCATGCCACCCCCTGCCCCCAGTAAAGACATGGACAGTACTATTCTTGAGAACTGGAAGCAATAGGTATATGGGATAAGCTGTTTGTTATTTCTGTGAAAGCAGTAGTATCTAGAGAATCTGTCTCCCCCTTCATTTTGGGGGTAATTAATGTGTAGATTGTAATTATATTAATTTTTCAATAAAATTTCCCTGTAAATATGTGAGAAATACTGCATTAGTAATTGCTAATCTGTCAAGATTCAGTAGAGGGCATTTGTGAATTACTGCCTAAGTATATAAATAAAAATTTTTGTGAGTTTTTTTATTAATATACTGAGCTCCTACTCCAGTAAACTGAATAACTTTGAGTAATCTTTGGATATCATAGTGTTTTAAACTATATTTGGAACTGTATTTCTCCATGTAGCAATAGCTTAAATGTTTTCCCTTTTAATTACAGTATCCCTCAAAAAGAATGTTACTATGACAGTCAAAGTACTCGGAGTGGTGAAGGACGGAAGCACACCATATGTTAATAATCAGGTTCACAATCGGACGAGATTACTCAGTTGTGCACAAGTATGTGCCTGCTTAAACAAAACTGATGCAGTGCATTTTCTTTAAATCTATTTGTGTGCATGTTACATTACATTGCAAATGAGAAGAATATATCTGTTAAGTATGTCTCAGGAAAGACTCTAGAGTATAGTTGTAATTAGAACTGCAACCTAGCTAGTAATGCTGACCAAGATACCTACCTGTTTGTCTTTTTCTGTTTACTTCTATGACTTGTGTCTATTAGCCCTTAAAGACCCCTCAGCAAAGCAGTGTGTCCTGCTTAGTCACCTAACCAGATTTAGCAGTACTGAAGAAAGGGATATTGTAGTAGAAGATTGGGTATAGGGCTCCAGGGGAGAGAAAAATCCTCCTCCAACACCAAGCAAAGGGTTGATTGAAATCAGCTGGCATTTGTGTTCTGAAAAAGCCAAATGTCTTGCCACCTGTGAAGAAATGTTTAAGGTTTTTAGTTTCTAGTATAATTTTCACTGATGTTTTTAGGCTTAGAGACGTCCAAAACAGCTTCGCCAGATGCATGTCCTTTAGGAAGGGCATAGCTGAAGTTTTTTGTGATAAGCATATAGGGTAAATAAAGTATTTTCTATTTATATAGATATACATATATATGAAATCTGCAGCAATTAATTAATAGTGTTCCATTAGATTTAATTGCAGCCAAGAGAGCAATGTGCTTGGGTTTCCTCTTTCTTCCTGTTAAGTTTTAGAAATGAGTTAGTACAAAATAGCCCCATCTCACAATCTGATAACTTAGAGCTTGACTGACAAGAGTTATTCAGATCCTTCCTGGTGCTGCAAGCACTTGCTTTCACCAGCTTAAGTGAAAAGCTAGCCTTCTTTATCCGTTCAACCTGCTGACTGACTTTAGCAGTGTCTTCTGCTTTGGTATCTTTCAAGAAATGCTCTATCTGCAGGTCTTGTTTGAGTCTTATTCTGACTGATCAAGATTGTTAAGGCATATAATAAATATCATCAATATCTGACCATTTAAAAACAAATTCTCCAACCTAAACTAACAGTGCATATTCTGGAATAAATTGAAGGCTTTTACATACTTTTCTTCACTGTATATGTTCACAGAAATGCAGTGAAATCATTGTTGCTCACCTTGGCTACCTGAACTACACTCAGTACAATATATTTGTTAGCTTTGAAGATCTGAATAAGTTAACATACACCATCCAGAATATTACTTTCACAGTAAGTATAAAGTTTTATACTAGCAAAAGAAATGTCTTTAATTACTAATGCTGTAGAAGTCTTTGAGGCAGATCTGTGTGCAGAGCCAAAAAACCCAAAACCAAAACCCTGTTTTCCTGCAGCAAGTGAAACTGTCAATTTATTTCATTATTACAATGGTTTGTGGTGATCTCAGTTGAAATCATAGATTGCCTTTTGTATAATAGGTTTCTCCACATATAATTTTCATTCTACATTGATGGTTTAAAAAGACAAGACAGAGGTTGACAGATTTAATACATTGAAAGGTACAGCTTCTTGTTCAGATAGGCAGAGCATGTCTTGTACCAGGGATTTTACATTTCAAAAGTGGCTTCAAAAGAGAAGCATGCCAGGTATGAGATAAATTGTCAACAGAGCAGAGTTTATGCAAGCTGACATGTTATAATTAATATTTGTATCCTTCTAATAATTAGAGGAGGAGAAGGAAATTTTCCTCCTTAACCTATGAAAAAAGTTCTTTATTTGTGGCTCGTGTATTCTTCCCTTACTGGATTTTCTTTTTTTCACTTCTGAAACAAGAGAATAAACTTTAAGAAAACAAATCCATTACAGGAGCATGCCTGTACCTTATCAGCCTCTTCATAATCAATTTATGCATTTGACCTTGATAATAAAGAACATACTGGATTTAGCCAATTATTGGCATTCAAACTTTGAATGAAAGTGCAGTTGAAATCAATCAAGAAAGTATTTTTTTGTCCTGAGAAGTGCTTTAACATGTGACAACACCCTTAACATGTTACAAAGTGGTAGGGTAAAACAGAAGCAAGTATATTAGGCTGCTTTGGTTATCTTTTCATCAGATAATCCTATGGGTATAAATTTATCTTGGTCTTTCCATGGTGACATGATGGAATTTGGTTATACCTTTACATTTTGAAAAGCCTGAGAACTTTTCAGTGTCTACAGAAAGTGCTGATTGTTCATGTTGTATGTACACTGTCAAAGCATTGTTCACTGGGCTATTTTTCTTCTGTTTTCTTGTAGTGGAAGACCTACAATCCAACTTTTTCACAAGTGGAAATATGGTTCCGATTTGTCTTTGTAGTTCTTACTTTTATGGTCACGGTAAGATTTTGTTTCAGTTTTTCTGGAGTATATTACGTAGGCAGCTGATAACACTGCTCTGTAGTGCTGCGTTTAGTAACTTAACCCCAGGCAGCAGAGTTGAGATATCACTGCATGGGTGTAAAAATATGTTTCTAAAATACTTTTGTAGTTGCTGCTTTTATGTTTTTACAAGTGGTATTGAAGCAACATTACGAAAATAGGATAAATGGGCTAACTTGTTTTTCTAAACTCTGATTTTTGAATTGAACATAAAGAATTTTGCTTAAACAAAGGGAATTGTGATTACATGCTAGAAAAAATATTTTTTTGCAGTGCGGGTAAGCTCAGATATTGGAATAGGATGCCTAGAGTGTTGGCTCTCCACCTCTGAAAATGAGCAAAACGCAGTTGAATATGGCCTTGATCTAACTTTAAAGTGATCACTGCTTTGAGTGTGAGGATGGGCCAGATGACCTCCAGAGGTTCCTTGCAACCTAAATTATGCTATGATTTAGATTATCTCTGCCCTCAAATCTGGTTTGGTCCCTGGAAAAGAAGTGTTTGGGAAAAAACCCACAACATAAAATCTAAAATGCAGAACCCTCAGAGTAAGGACACTAAAGCACCATATACTTGAACAGCATTTTTCTCACATAAATGATGTCGCTCAGCAGATAACTGTGAATGTGATATGGAATCTTTTTTTTTAAGAAGTGAGTTTAAGTGGAACTTGTTGGTAGTGTGTGACCACTAATTAGGTGTTTTTTCATATATTGTTGATTTGCACAGTACTAGCTGGTTTCCTTCTCAGTTTGCTTCAGAGATTAAGTAATTTGCATTGGGGTAAGTCCACAAACTTGAAGCAGAAGTAGAAGCTAGGAGATGTGACTCCTGTTTTACAATGTTCTCAGTGGCAAAGAGCTCATGAAGTAGCCTTTGCAATGTACTGTGTTACCTCTTTACTCTGGTAGAACCATTAAGGCTGTATTTGTTCCTTACAATTTTTTTTTGTTGTTTTATAGTGTCTGTTTGCACATTCCCTGCGGAAATTCTCCATGAGAGACTGGGGTATTGAACAGAAATGGATGTCCATCCTCCTTCCCCTCCTGCTACTTTACAATGGTACTTCTATGCTGCAATTTTTAGAAAAGCTCTTTTTTAAAAAAGAAAAGAAAAAAAAAAGGGAAAAAAAAAATGTGCGCAAGAGAGGAGGCAAAATGGAATTTGGCCTTGAACTTATAAGCAGCTGTTTACAAGGCTTCAGGAAACTAATTTAAAAAAAACAAAACACCACAAACCACAATCCTTTTTAAGTGTATTAAATTCAAGGACATAATGAGTAGGTGGATTTCATTCTCTTCAGCCACATGAACATCAACTCTATTTCTTTAAAGCTCTGATTGGAATAGGTGACTGCAACCATAGTGAACCTTTCATATACCGACCTGTAAATGCAATTTCTGTGTCTGCTAAGTTTTACTTCTTCATTTTTCAGATACCTGCACTTCAATTAAAAAGGGAGGGTACTTTTAGTCCAGTAAACCACATCAAATTCTAGCACTCTCTAGCAGTACCAATAAAGAATAATTGCCTTTCAGTCATTCTATGATAATTTTTTAGGTCTTCACCAAGAACAGTGGTTTAGTAGAGAGTCTACCAAAACCTGAAATCTTCTGGAAGTGTTGGCAACCATTTGAGATTATTTCTACAGCACAGAGGATTGCTGCTGGAGACACCTTTCTTTGTAATGGCACCAATCTTTGTAAATTAAGATGCAGCAAACTTCAATTTCATTTTCTGGTGTAATTTGAAAAAAGGGATTTTTGTTCCTCTGAAGATCCATTCTGCTTTGCTTTTCGTAACAGAAAAGACTGTGCTTTTTCCCCTCTGTTTAACTTTTTTTTTTCTTATTTTGTTACAGATCCATTTTTCCCCCTTTCTTTTCTGGTGAACAGCTGGTTTCCTGGAATGCTGGATGATCTATTCCAGTCACTGTTCCTGTGTGCGTTGTTGCTGTTCTGGCTTTGCGTCTACCATGGTATAAGAGTACAGGTAAGAGTGCAACATTATCTCCTACTTACTGAGAAGATAGTACTTGTTTTTTCAGTTCTCTTAAAAGGTGGCAAAAATAAAATCAGATTTTTAAAACAAGACACATCTATGTTATTCTTAAAGTACAATCTGACACATGAAGCTTTAGAGTTAAAATGAGTTGCAGTGAAGTAGATTGTCTTGGCACTACCATGCTTAAATGAGATAGATGGGACGCTCCACTCTACACTATTGCAAGACAGTCTTCAGAATTATGATGCCATTATGTGTTGTTCTTGCTTGAAAGATTTTAGTTGTGTATATGGTGGTTGATTGTTTTTTAAACCCCTTTAAAATACTGCATAAGATAAATATAAATTCTGGAGCATATTCCTAGATATGCAGTATTAATGAAATATGCAGGACCTTATAAATAGGATGCACCAAATGTACTGCATCTTATTAACACAAATAATGATACAATTTTATGTCTTCTGTAATCACCTGTGCAAGTTAAAAATACAAAAGTCTCTTAATCTAGTTCATATTGAACAAAACAAAGATGATAGTTATTTTATTTTGTCAAGAATGAATGAAATCTCAAATGTGGGTTCACCCCTTCACCACGCTGCCATTGTCTCAACAGGGGGAAAGGAAGTGCTTAACTTTCTATCTGCCCAAATTCTTTATTGTTGGACTATTGTGGCTGGCCTCTGTTACATTAGGAATATGGCAAACGTAAGTAATTTAAAATTTAGTGCAAAAGTAACAAGCTGAGAGTGTTGAAGAATGAGAAGATTGTTTATAATTAGTAGTGTGTTTCTTAATGATCTAATTGTGATACAGGAAGGGAGTTCAAATTCTTATGTCTTTCTGTGTTGCAAATTGTGACTGATTTGAAAACAGAATTTCTCAAGGATGATCTAGTAGTACAGAATTTTATAAATCAGACAGAGATCTAGAAATCACTAGTTTGTCAGTATGTTACGGCTCCCTGCAGTATTCCCTCTAGCACTACGTTCCAGTTAGCTTTTAGTATTTGAAGCAACAGTTTCTCTGTAGTTAGCTATTACACAGTTTGACCAAACTTTCTCAGCTATTAAACCTGCACAATTGGTACTGACACTGCTTAGTCAAGCTATGCTCTCTGTCCTCAAAACTAAATTATTTTCCTTGGTTTAGTGTTTCTTTTTTCCAATTTGTTATGTTAACATAAAGGTGTCACTATTCCCCACCCAGAAAACTTTCTCAGTTTTGGTACATTTGTAGTTTCTAAACCATTTTAGCCTCAAGTGTTTGCCTCTTATTTTATTCCTCAGAAGGAAAATACCTTGTAAACTTCTCCATGCTGTTGTACATTGTTGAAAGCTCCTACTGTTGCAGGAAATGCTTGTGCTAATGACCAATCAGCAGAATTGCTATGAGGGAAGGACTTATACCACAGCTATTTCTTAAGTACAATTCTTATCACCAAGGATAAGATTTAAACACTAAATCCTGAAGGCTTGTAGGAATTTACAAGATTATACATTTTCTAAAAAATAAGTGGCAAGATTAAGACATGCTCACACCTGAAATCCTCCATATTCCTTCAGAACTGGGTTTGGGAAGGAGGAGGATGTTATGTACTGTAAATTGTCATGACTCCATTGGAATCAATGGCATTGCACTAATTTATACAGCCAAAACCTTTAGTTATGAACTCTGTAGAGTAACTTTAAACCTTTTCTTTGTTAGTGGGTTTCTTGGTCAGTATGTTCTTTTCGACCTTGTCTTTTGTAATGGTTTAAGTACCAGTTTTTCATTTTGAATCTTCCAGTGTTAATGAAGTACATGATCCTACATATCAATACAGGGTTGACACAGGTAATTTCCAGGTAAGTCAGAAATGTTTTCTTGCTATTAAATGGTCAGGTAGAGTTAGGCAATACAAGGAGGTGGAGTTTGTTTTATTAAAATCTGTAACACAATTTAGAAAAGAGGAAATGCTGGTCAGATGATCCTATTCTGACTAGGGTACTTTTAATTTTGCTTTAGAACATGCATAGGCCATACTGAGCTCCATCCCAATGAGAAGAGTAAATTGTCTTGCAAATCTGGAGACTCAACACCACAAGTTTAGTTACATACTCATGGCTGTTGGATTTGAAAGAAAAAATTTTAAGCTTGTTACTAAGTTTTGTACATCTTTACTCCTGCCAAGATCCTCTGTCCTAGTAAATTTCAGACTTTCTTGTTGTAAAGGAAGATCTGATTTATACAGGTCCTTGTATTGTTCTCAGGAGCTGTGTTTTTAGAAAACCATTGAGATTCAGCTCACTGTGACCTCAGTGAACAAAATGATGACTTCTATTAAACATCCTTTCTTTACATTCCCCAAGAACCTACCTTGATATATAGCCATCCTTGTTTCATACTTCCTTTCATGAACATACTTTCCCTGAATAAATGGACCATTCTATGTTGTGCTTTGGGAAACAATGACTTCTATTGAGGGAAGAAGGAATAGACCAAGTCTTGTTAAAAAATAAAAACTAACACTCTTCTTACAGGGAATGAAAATCTTCTTCCTTGTGGTGGCAGCTGCATACATTCTCTACCTTTTGTTCCTGATAGTGAGGGCATGCTCAGAACTTCGCAACATGCCTTATGTGGGTAAGCAATATTTCTTTTGATTCTTCCCCAAACAGGCTTGCTTCTCCTAGATGCAGGTGTGAATTTGCTAGTAACAACTTTTCTGAATCTTTTTCAGATCTCAGGTTAAAATTCTTGACTGCATTAACCTTTGTTGTACTTGTCATTAGGTAAGGCTTTTCAAAGTGCATTTCTCAGTACTGTAATATTAATAACCTTTTTTTTTCCCAGGGCTGTGAATACATTTTGTTGATAATAAAATTGTCAATGAAACTGAGGAATGTTTTTTGATATGATTGTTATGGCAAGCATTTCTTAATTTTTTTAACCCTCCTTGAGGCTTTTAGAGCTAACTTTATATTATTTGTTACCACAGCAAGACACTGCAAGATTTAGAGGTTCACTTAGCAGAGATGTTTTCTGTACTGCTGAGGGGTCTGCAGCGCACTGTTCACTTCTTTTGGAGTTTTATAAGCTTCACTTAGTCAAAGCAGAAGTTTAGAATTAGTTTCTTAGATTACTGTTAGTGTCTGTCTCCCCCAATCCAAGCAGTTATTTCAAATTACTGTTGACTTCTGGATTGTCTGTAGTGGATGAAATCCGAGGGAAATAGACCAGGGTGAGGGGGCTAGGGTCTGCCTTACTCAGCTGACTGCTGACTTTAAATCACAAAATAATCATTCTTAATTTAGAACTATGAAAGCAAATGTGTCTTAAAATAAATTGTCAGCCTGTTAACATAATTATTTTCTCATATACGGGTCTATCAAGCTACCATTTCAATTTTGCAGTTTAAAGACACAGTACACCTATATGCTTTTAACTTTTTTCCACAGCATTGTTATACTCTATCTACGCTTTGGAGCACAGGTTCTACAGGACAACTTCGTTGCTGAGCTGTCGACTCATTATCAGAATTATATCCTTGTGTTGTGATACTGTTCAAGTAGGCATGTTAATCTGTTTTCATGTAAAAGGTACTTCAAAATGATGCACCTAAGGACTGAGACCTTTGACTTCTAGGTGGGCTTTTGAAGTTGAGTCCATTTTGATTAAGGTTTTATGTCAGCATTTTGTAATAGCTTTTTGTAAAGATTATGAGCTGCGACAGTTTCAGTTGAATTTGTGTACATCATATAAGTCATTTGATACTGCATTTGATACTCTTCAAAAGGAATGAAGGCCTAAACATGCATGCATTCAAGTAATTTTAACAAGTTATTGTGACAAATTTGGCTGCATTCACTGTTTGCATTCAGTTTGCTGTATACCTGTTAGTTGGAGTGGGGTATACCAAAATATTTGAGAAATTAATAGTTTAGAAGCCACTGAAAATGTGTCTGTGTATTGGTCCAAGTCCACATGTAGAAGAGGTCATAGCAGAGAATTTAAGTGACTTGAGAGAGACTATTTCCGATGTCTATTGGCAACAGGATTACAAACTATTTCTGGACCTGAACCATGAGATCCTAGTTCATTCCACTTTCTGAAAGTGCCTGTGTGACTGCAACTGCTCCCCTTACTGTTAAGCTTAGGTAAGTGTTGGGAGCTGGTAGAAAACAGTAAGTAAAGCCTTTAGTATTTTCCCAAAATGACGGCAAGAAGCTATCTTCAGTGTTCTGTCTACAGATAGTCCTTTCTCCCTCCTTCTCAATCACTGTGCAATGGAAGGACTTTTTTAAAAATAAACAAAACAAAACAACCCCACCTGAACACTCCCCTTACTCAGCTTTCTTTTAGCACCAAAGGCAGAACTATTCAATCTACCATGCACTCTACCACTCAAGAGTAGACCTTATCTCAGCAAATGTTACTTGTGTTAAAGCTTTGTCTTCAGTGAGAGCTTTACCATGAAAGAACATGAGTACATTAATTGTCATTGAATTCAAAACATGCAGTTTTGTTTAGCCATTCATGTTCTCAAACTTTAGTAAGGTAAACATTTTTTTCATTGAAATAACTTATGTATGGTTTGGGCCTTGTTTCCAAAGTTAATATGTATGGAGCTATATTGGGCAAAATCCTTGACACTTACTACCAGCAGAATTCTTATCATTTTATGGTTTATTGAACTTTTATCTCTACACATTAGCCTTCGTGTACTCCCCCTCAAAGAATGCACTTTATGGTAAGTGTAAGCTATCGTCTGGCAAACTTAAATGACAAGAGCTGGCATATTAGCATATACTGTGTAACATCTTTATATTTTGGTTGTCTCTTTACTATTTCAATTTACTTTGAGTTAACATAAGCAGAAGCTGCACTGCTCCTGAACAAATGAGGACTGGAAACATGAACGAACACATAAAATGTATACAGCTGATTAACTAGACTTGAATTCTTAGGCACTTAGACCAAGCTTATAGTTGATATGATGTTCGCATATAAGGCACTAATTTTTGCACGGACTCACATACAGTCCTTAAGGAGCAATAATACTGCATTTGTACTTTGTTCTAACAAAGGTTAATGTATTGGCATGCTGGCAGACTGGACTCTGAAATAGGTAACACGCTGTTGGAAAAGTAGGAGTGAAGCTGATCTCTTACATAGGAGGAATTCTGGGGAACTTGCTACGGGGAAAGGGCTGCACAAGGCCTGTGTAAAGGGAGATAAAGGATTGAATTGGTGGGACTTCTGTTTTTGCACTCCTATGTAGAGGATGTAATTTGATTCACACGATGATTATAAAGCATTATCCCTCTCTAACAGATAAAGATCTGAAAAATAAGTATTTCTGCTGAGTGCATTCTCAGGTTTCAGCCTTGAGTTTAAAATATGGAACCATAGAACAGCCCAGTTTGGAAGGACCTGGAAAGATCATCTGGTTCAATCTTTCATGGGAAAGAGAGCCTAGATAAGATTATCTAGCACCCTGTCCAATCACATCTTGCATGCGGAGAGGTATGCAGGGGGAAGGCACTACACAGCGGAGCTGGTCCTTCCTCTAAACTTTTTAGAGTGGTGATGGATGGAACCATTACAGAAAATTGCTATTTTTCCATTAAGGAAGACCAGAGGAATGGCTGGGTGAGGATAAAGTTAAAAACTTGCTGATGGGTTGCAAGATGTATTGGTTTATAGAAGGCAGAAAGTAAAAAGCTGCCAGGAAGGTGATGTTTATGGCAAATTGCTGGATTGAATTTTACTTGTGTATGATTATGAACTGCAGCTAAGCAGCACAGATTTTGCAAGGAATGAAGGCCTTAAGGTAGAGGGAATTGTCATAAATAGCCAATGGAAAGTATGTGTTTTGTTTTGTCTCACTATAAAGGTGCAAGTCCGTCCTTCAGCTATTACAAGGATGAAAAATAACTGGCTAATCATTGACTTGCATACAAGGGATTACAACTTTGATCTACTGTATTTGCAGTTTGGAAATAACCAAGAAGTTGAAGAAGTCGGTGCTTTTTAATACATATGAACTTTTGAAAAATGGTTACGAATAATGAAGACTGACTGAATTACTCTTATGTGCAGGTTGAAATAATATGACATAGGAAACTGCACAAGGGAGGATATCCACTTATGCAACATGGAGAATATCTATCTAGAAATAAGATAGTTATGTCATCTCCATAACTCTTAAGACTACCATGATGTAGTGGCTGAAGGGTGAAGGGTTTAAAGGAAAGAATTCCTGTTTCGATATAGTTTTGTTGAATTGTAGTCATGACTGCCTTGGAAGTTACTGAGTCTTCTGCTACAGTGTTGAGTTGAAAGTACAGCCGCATTTCTATATTTAATGTGCTAAATTAACCCTTTTTTGTATTTTCCAGAATCACAGTTGAAAGACAATCCTGCTTTTTCTATGCTGAATGATTCAGATGATGATGTGATTTATGGGTAAGATTTTAAAATACCTATGGAGAGCTGCTTCTGGTGTGTTATTTTTGGATATGGAAAAAAACATTACATTAAATAACTGAAGGATTTGTAGGTTGTAAGCAAAAGTATTCTGCCTGAAGAACAGAAACATAGCCTTATTCTGAAACAGAAATGCAATGAGAATGCATGTTTTTTGTTGGGTTTTTTTTGTTTGTTTCTAAAAGGGATTGCCATGGCAGTAATACAAACAGGTAAGAAAGTATTGGGATGCTGGTAGGTTATGAAGGCAGCAAGAGTGGTGAAAGGAAAGGACTTCCTTTTAAACTGGGAAGGATTGCAGGAGTCAGGTGGAGTTTGCTCATATGCAAATGCTGCAGGGAAGAATGGCTCTTCTTAACTGTCCATCACTTACTGAAATAAGTACAATCAAATCTAGCAAAACTTCTTGGACTTGTGTGAGCTTATGTAATACGAGAATTACAGTAGCACTTAAACCTCATCCCAATCAGGTCTTTCTGTGCTAGACACTGAAGAAAGTCATTATCTGCCCTTGATGTTTTCCCCTCTTACCAGAGACACTGAAGTGGCTGGAACAGTGAGGATGGGATTAATATTGTGGTAACCTGAACAAGTTTGTGCTAGACTAGCTATATGCGTTGTCTGAGATAGCTTACCTTTGTTTAGTTAGATGAATAGTGGTAGTACCGGCTTGCTTCTGTACAAATCTGCATGAAAAGTGGCTTGTAGTTTGTGGAATAACTTTTATTATGCATCATCCTCTGGAGAGAAGTCATATATGTTGTTCATATCTCCAACAAGGAAGGAAAACAGATAACCAGCTTCTTATCAAACAGCAATTTGATGCCCCAGTGTAGTTTAGAGCTTTCCTGTTTATTTTTGACTTCCTATCTGAACACCATGTTCAGAAGTTTTAACAAGTATCTGTTTCACAGGAGTGACTATGAAGAAATGCCACTTCAGAACGGCCAAGCTATTAGAGCCAAGTATAAAGAGGAATCGGACAGTGATTGAGTGATTGACTTGTTCAGCTGGAATTAAACCAATTAAGTTTTCCTAGATTGACAACTTCCTTGGATTCCTTACAGTCTGCTGTCATCTGAACACCGGCTCCCAGGAAGGAAATCCTGCTTCTGTTTTTGTTTACAAAGTTAAAACTGAAAAAAAGAATGCTTGAAAAGGTTATGGTGAAAACTTAAGAAACCAAAATTTTTACACGTCTTGTAAAATACCTGATAGCAGGATGTCTGTGGACTAAAATCTTTAAGTTTATTTCCATTTTAGAAGTGTCACATTATATACTGATTTTAAAATTGCTTCCTTGCTGCAGCTTGGTTTTTCAGTTTTGTTTCTGGAGGATTTTTTTGAGGATTCTGTACAGCATACTGTCATTCATCTGTTGCATTTGTGTTAGTTCCTCTGTATATTGTCCACTGCTGTACGAAGTGCCTCATTTCCTTTTCATTTTTCTACCTTAGCCAGTTGAGCTGGAGGCAGGGGAGGCAGGGAATGAAGTGTTTTAGTGTTTTCTCTCTCTCTTTTTTTTGTTTTTAAATTTAAGTAAACATGAGCTTTCCATTCTTCCTTTGAAGAAGCGATATAGGCTTAAGACCATTTTTAAAATGAATGTTTTAAATGAGGTTACCAGATTTGTAAGTGCGAGATACAGGCAAATAGTCAATTTCTAGTGAGCCAAAATAGCCTCAGTGGTGCAAAATCATTTGTATAATATGTTTCATAACATGCTTTACTGCCACAACAGAAGTGTTTGTTTTGTTTTTTGTTTTGGTTTTTTAAGCAGCCCTTTCAAATGGTAATATTTAGACAGCAACAAATCTCAGAAGGAAGCCAGTACTCTCCTCTCTGGGTTTTTTATATGCTGGATGAGATTGTTGCATTTACAGAAAATACAGTATGAAAGTATCATAGAGAATTACAATTTCAAATTTTCAAACATTTAATTTTTAGAGGCTTTTCTACATCAGAATTTTTCCTTAAGTTGTATTAATAGATAGTTAATCTACATCCTAGGAACAATTTGTGGTTGCTTATGTATTGAACATGCATGAGAGAGCTTTTGAGCATGTTCTGTGCATAGTTCAACTTCTTTGTCATACCACAGTCACCTCCTGAATTGATCAGAACTTACTAGCACATTTTGTGATTATCTGTATTCCAGTCTGTGCTGGAACAAAGTTATATGGGAATTAAGTATTCCTAGTACAATGCTGCTGCTTCTCTGTTTCAAAGCTGGTTTCACCTACACCATTATTCAGTTCTTTATTTAAGTGGATACTGTTTGTTTCTAATTACTTTTGTTTTCAGGTACTTGACCTGTCTGAAAGTATCTTTTTTTTTTCATGGATTTGTAACTGTGATTTATTCTTGTAAAATTTCTCTGCTCTGCTGCTGTAGAAGACTCTCAAAGTCACTGTTAATGTATTAGGCAGAAAAAATGGTGCTGGCTTACACCAGGGAATTATGCTCATCACTGAACTCGTTTAAGCAGAAGAGTGCTATGAAGTCCTACTAGACTTGCTGAATTCTATTGGGGAGAAAGTAGACTTGTTCTGCTTTGATGCAATAACTGTTCTGGACCATTCCCATTGCAGTAACCTCCTCGTAGCTGTTCAAGATTGTGAAAGGGAGACTTCACAGGATTAGCAATTTTCTTAGAGAGGACCAAAGGAACTACTTCACGTGGTTGCATCCTGCGATCATAGAATAGTTTAGATTAAATCAGTGCTCTGTTAAAGACCAAGTGCGGTAAGATGCTGTGTGTGTGTGAGAGAGAAAATTTTCTACATAATTTTAGAGCTGTGAAATTTTTTGAGAGTATTTGAAATTGAAAACTTTCTGTACCAGGGATCATTTATTTGTGAGAAGCCAAAGCACTTTTGTATGACTAAAGTAAGGAAACTGCTGGAGGGGGACGAGGGGGAGGTTTTTCCCTTTCATTTCTTGATTAATTGGTGCCAGTTTAGAAAAGCATATAGGAAAACATGAAAGAAGTATTTCAAGTTAGTGGTGTTTTTTCTTTCCAGTGAACTGCAGTAAACTGTACCTTCAGCACCTTCCTTTTAGATATTTTTTTTAACAAATAAGGGAGATGACCTTCGTATCCTACAAGCGGAGAGCCCATTCTCATTTTTACTATTCCGAGATGACTCTCTTGAGGCTTTTGAATTTGCTGAATCAAACTTGGGAGCCAACTAGGCATCCTTTGCATACCCCAATCCTTTTGACATCCATTGGAGCAACAGTGGGCACAGGAATTAGGTCTTAAAAAATTGTTATTTACATGGTCCTTATATATTCAGATCTCTTTTGGCTCTGATATTGTTTAATTATGTTCTGAATTGTTCTGAAGAGAGAAAATCTTTGATTTGACCAATGTGCAATGTATACTAATGTTTCTTATCACAGCCTGAACTGGTTGTTAGTTAACCCTGAAATACAGTATCATGCTTTGGGATTTCATTAACTAAAGAAAATATTTTTAATCTAACTTTGAGATAATGATTTTTTGTCTAAACTGTTCTCAGCCCATTTCACTTGCCATTTTGTTTGCATTAACTTACCTACATCACTGCATTCAGAGTGGCAATAAGAAAGCTGAGAATGGGAAATGTGTACTGAAAGTAAGTATCTCACTACGGAAATAGAGAGAAAATAGTTTCCTTGTTAATTTTTAGAGAATACATTTTAAGAAGTGTTTGCCATGCATAAGAGCCTTGTATTTCAGAAGTGCTAGAGTATAACAGTAAGCTTGGTTGAAATGTTATCACATCAAATTCAATATACAGTAAAAAGGAAAAAGCAGTGAAGCAGAAACAGTTTTGCTAGCAAGAAATCTCAATTTCACTCTTATTTCCACAGCTGGTAAGCAGAGACAGTATCTGAGGAATATCACAGTATGGATTGTAAACAGCTTGGGAGTAGGTGGCATGAATTCATCTCTAAGTAGTGTAACCTAAGGGTGAAACAGAAGATATCTGGATAAGAAAACAGCCTGGCTTTCCTTTCATTACTGCTAAAGTAATTAAGTATTTCCATCACTAGTGGAACTGTATAAAAAGAAGTATACAAAAAGCCCCCAGAGCAGCATACAATGTTCCTGCTCTAAAGGAGATGCCATCCATCTATTAAATAACTGCAAGGTTGCCATGTACACAATGATCAAGAGCAACTTTCAAAGAAATCAATAATCATTCAGCGTGACCCATTCATGGCAACCATTTTCTGTAGTAGTTGCTTTAAAAATGCAGTTGGTGTTGGATTTGGTTGGAAGCTTTCCTAGGACTGGGAAACAACAGGAGGCATAAGGCTTAACACCAGTAAGGAACAGCTAGTGCAGCAGACCCCTGGCACTAATACTGGGGGAAATGGGAGGATGGTTCCAGCTAGGAAAGGCTTTGATCTGTTGTCTTTCTCTGAGCCAAAAGACAACTTTGTATCCATACTCACCTAATTTTCCCCCCATTTCCTTTTGCTTATGCCAGTAATAACCTTTGCATTACTGGAAAACTTTTTTTAGAAGTTTGTAAATATGTAAAATGAAAACATGGGAAAATTGTGTACCAAAATGGTATAAAAATGTGTAAGATAAATGCTCTGTTTAATGAGAAGCTGTAATTAAACGCTGCTTTGAGACAGTGTGTGTGAGGATGTGTTAAATATTCTACATATCTATACGTTGTTAATGACAGCAAATTATCCATTTATGTCGGAAAACTTCATGCTAATATGGAATATGAAGGAAAAACTAATATTTTACTTCAAGCAAAAACTGGGTATTGAGTTTCTTGGAAGACTTCATGTGCATAATCATTGTTAAATATGTTCATAATAAAGTTTTATATCTTTATATTGTATCTTGGTTTTATTTTCCTTCTACTGAATGACTAACTGTACCATTTTCGTAACGTACACATTTTCAGTTACATGTATTTTCTCATGCATATTTAAACTCTGTTAATTGCTTAAGGATGGGGTCCAGGAGGCTGTATCAGCACAGATTGACCAAGAAATGATGTTTTGGGTTGGTTTTTTTTATTACCCTGCCTGGGCTTGAAGGTGGAAAGACAGGTTGCTAATTTTCCTAAGAAATACACTTGCCAGCTCCCCTCTGTAAAATATCTTTCTCAAATGGCTTAACAGTGGCTTTGCAAAGCCTGCTGTGTCACACTGGCAGTAAAACTTCCCCTGGTGAATGTTAGCACCATGTACCTTTCTGCCACACGTGCTCGCTTCATGTTAGCTGCTGTGAGATGCCTCTGCCAGCAGGGCTGCATGTTCTCCTACTTACCCTGCAATGATCCATCCTCTCAGCCCACCCAGGCAGGGCTGCCCCACCTTCAACCCATGGGCCAGTAATAAAAAAAAAGGCTTAGAGATGGTGAAGATGCTGATGTCATTCATCTCTTTATAGCTCTGTATCTTCCAAGAGTCTGCTTGCTCATAGCTGGTAGACTGCAGAAGTCATCAGCATATCCTCCTCTATTTGGGGTGATGTCATTCCTTATATAAACTCAAGGAGAGACTGAAATCTCATCGTGTGCTGCATAAAGCATCTGTAAACATCTCTGCACAAATGGATACACAACTAGCTTACTCCCACTTTAATATCAGAGATGGTAGTGCTTGTTTACCAGCACCAGTTAATTCTGAAGCGATTTCCTTCAGGTTTAGCTAAAACAGTTAATGCTAGAAGACGGGCCATACTCATTTGTGACAGTTACAGTAAATGATGACCCCCACACTTCCCCCTTCTTCTTCCTCCTCCCCTCCAGATCACAGCTGACATGCCCCTGATTTCTATGGCGTGGTCCCATTAAGAGGCATGGCAGTTAAGCTAAAGACAGGAAACTGAGACTGACTTCACAATTACCTTCCTGAATACTGCAGCCTACAGTTTCTGCTAGGTTTTTTTGGACAGCCAATTAATTAGAGCAAGGACTCTGCAAGCTCATCACCCTAACGCTTTGCTTTGACACTGAGATGAGCTGGCCAGCAATCTTTGAAAAAGGTGATTAAGATGCTTGAAGATAACTAAAACTTAAAAATCTGTAACTGTACAACACTGAGACATCGTAATATACAATGACTGGAGCATTTCACAGACAAGTCCTAAGTTTGGCAGAGGGGGGGGACCAACATCCAAACAAACGCAACCCCTAAACCCCTTTCTGTAGTCCTAAAACTGTTACATTGGAAGCATTGGTTATTGCTCAAATGTACAATTATCTATAAAACTCTATTTCTGGGGTACAACTTCTAGTTTAATGCAAGGGTATTTTTCTCCTCCTATACAGCTTCTACACTGACAAGGGTCTCAAACATTTTTTCTGCAGTTCAGCACATGCAAGAACCAACAACCAACACACACACACATAAAAATAATCAAGTGATTTGCTACTATTAACATGAACAAAAGATAAAGAATGTTTGAATGGCCTGACCAAGAAGGTAAGTCTTTCTAGAAGTAAATACTGACTCGCAGTGTACAAAACTATTTCTTTTAAATGAAAATAAGTATTGGAGTAGATACTACACTACCAGCATCATTCTGGGTGCTGATGGAAAGGAGATAGAGTATCCAACCATCCAGATTAAAAATTCCCTTAGCGATTCAGAGATTTATTCTCTTTATAACAAGTTTCTCGCTCACCCTGATGACTATTTCAGGTACTTTATTCAATTTATCTTGTTTTTAATATTTTCTTTTCACAGATGTTGTACTATTTCTGACACTGAATACTAAAATGCTGCTACAGAAGTGTAAGGTATATACTCCTCAGTATAAGGTGTATATACACTCAGTATAGCCCGGTAGTACTCACAAGATCATATGCTAGAATAAAGAAGTGGCTTATCATGAAGCACATGCTTACAGAGATGTTTTGAAACTGGTATGCTAGCAGAAATATATGAGCTTTACAGCTATATTAGAAGTCTCAAACGTATCAAGCCCATACCTGCTGAGCAACCTTTTCCCCAACGTTTTTGACAGCAGAAATGCATAAGAAGGAAGAGGACTGAAGCCTTGGCCTAGCACAGGGTCTTCTACAGTCTGTTTGGATACACCGAGTTACCACAGAGAGTACCCCTGAGCACCTCGCACCATAAAAAAAACGTATCTTCTACTGTCATTTGATATTTCATTATTATGTCTTTCCAGATCATGGAAACATACTGTTGTATCAGTAGCCATCTCATTCCAAACGGCTTTAGTTGACGGCCAGATTCTGAAAACATTTGACACGGCTTCCTAAATAGAAGCAAATGCAGGTCACCCAGACTAACTCTAGCCCGGGAATACTCTCCCATGCTTGCTTTGTAATTCTTTCCACTTCACTAGCAGTGAGCTACTGCTCACAGAAGCAGCATAGCAGTTCACAGAGGCAGTCTGAAATTCATAGCATGCTTCCATTTCTTTAATTAGCTGACAAAGAAAACCTTACCCAAGCCTATGCTGAAAACTCGTTGTACTGGTTTTTCCTCTGCAACTTTAGAAGGCAGATCTATTCACATGTTATTTAGTAACGACACCTTGAGGCAGCTTTTTCCCCCCCTTTCAGAAAGAATCATGTTTAACCAACTCTCAGAACTCAATAGCACAATCAGTATAGAAGGTTGCAGGTAAGTTCAAGACCTACTTAACACATGTAATTGGCTGCAGTAGTGAATGATTACCCATGTATAGCTTGCTGAGCACTTCTCCAATGAGAAAAACTTCATTTCTGTTTCTGTTCAAAGATGATAGTTATTTCTGCTATCCTTCCATGCCCTAAATACCATACAATCAGATTAAACCTGTCCCAAAACCAGAGCCAGGTTAACTTCTCATAAACATCACCTCATTTCCCTGCAATTTTGTATTGACTTTGGCAAAATTACGGAAGTGCTTTGTATTCTGATATGTACCTCAACCACCTTGAAGAGAATTAAAAGAACTGGAACCTTTTTTTTTTTAAATAACAAGAGACTTAAATTGAAATGAGTCACACCAGTGGTTATGAATTTCAATAATTTAATGCTAACCAAGAGTACAAAGTGTGAAAGTCGGTGTCTCATTTATATTGGTCTTAAAAAAGAAATCTAGAGAAAGTGTTTACACTGCAGCAGATTTCAGTATTAGCACCTTGAAGAGAAGTTCTTGAAGTGTTAAGACAGTATGGCAACACTGGTACAATACTAAGTACAAACATAAACCATATAACAACATGTTTTCACATTTCTACGTTTTTAAAAAAAAAGTTACTTAAGTACATTAAAAAGAAGTTGTTCAGTGTATTCACAGTTTAAGTAGAGATGGAATCAAGTGCTGGAGTAGAAAAGAGAAGGATGAATGATTTCAAGGCAATTATATTGCAAGTCCAAAGGCACTGACAATACAGTACATAGTCTTATTCTCCCATCTCACAGTGCAGGTTCCTACAAATACAAAAAAGGGTTTCAGAGACAGAAGAAAGTTACAGTGATTAAATGCACGCCCTTATATGCATGCCCTTACATGCATGTTTGTAGTTGTTTACATTAAAAATCTTAAGAATGAATTTTCACAACTGCTTTTCATATGTATCAGTTAGCATCACTGCCAAATGGCAAAAAGACCAAACTGCATGCTATTATTCCAAAACTATAGCACTTGGAAAAAAAGAACAGTACACTGCCTAGCCTTAAGGGGACTAGCATTAAAGTGGCAAGCTGAAAAACCCAACAGTTGTGCTCCTTACCATCACTGGAGTTGTCCCAGAAGCAAGAGCTCGCTGTATGTAGCCCAGCACCATTCTTTTGCATAATCACACAGGTCACTGTTAGCCAGTAGAGAAGCTTTTAGTAATTTATCACTAATAATTAACATTTAGCTACATTTTCGCTTAGCATAGTACATACATGCAACACATATGCATATATACATGCTTATGAGTAGTTTACAGGCATGGTTCTTGCTAAAATCTTCCCCCACCCCATAGCCATCAGTGCACTTGACTGTACCAGCTTCAACAGAAAAGAGAAAGCTGCACTCACCAATATACTTGAAAGGCTTCCCCAGCTTTGTGAGTTGGCTTAACGTTTGTTCCACCACACTGGTTGTCCACTGGTTCACTTTGCTGTGCTGGTAGGCATTGCCACCTATTGCACCTTCTATGGCCTATTGGCAACAAACATAAAATAAACTGCACTGTTGTCAACCTGCAAGGCACCCATTAACCCATTCCAACACGGAGCACTAAAGATGAGACCCCCGTACCCACAGAAAAAATCCTAAATACTGCTTGTCCATCCTGATCGTTGGAAGTGTTTTCAATTATTACAAAACTTTCAGGTCAGAGTTTGAGCCAGGCATAGAGGAAATTACCATAGATTCCACCCTCTCTTCATTTTGTGATATTGTGATTATTTGTAATTCCTATCCCAATGCCCAATGTCCTGAAGCCAGAGTTATAAAAAGGGTCGTGCATTTAAACAGTCCTGAAAAGACGGGAAAAAATGCACACAACAATGGCTATGGCTCATTCACACATATTCTATGGAAATGAGCTTCAGATTTTTCAGCAGAATCATTTTTGGGAAATAAAACCCACATAGTTGCTGGTTACTAACAAGCAGAAGCTTTCAGCCAAATAACCCATTTTACTTACGAGGATAGTTTCTCCTTTACGATACAAATGAAAATACGTTAAAGCTGCATGTTTTTCATTGATACATTTTTTCCTCACAGAAATTGTTTAAAAAATAACCACAAAATTATTTCAGATTCAGAAGAGACAGGAGCGCGTATTAAAGCATGTGGATTCAATTTACGAAGTCTGACCAAAACAGTTGTTTTGCAACAAGAAAAAGATTGCACTAGTTTACAAGAGGAATTTGGGACACAAAAACCAAATCCCTCTGGAAATTTTCTACACAGGAAATTCATGACTGAACTATTTTTGTTGCTAAGAAACATTTCAAACAAACAGAAACTCATCTTGGAGGAAAAGCATCTCAAAAGAACACAGTAACATGCATATTCAGACAGCCTATAAAAAATGCCTATCCCCCATAGAAATTCAACTAGGGATACACTGCAACCAGAGAGGAGCATATGCAGTTATTTTAATTATCTTCTGGATTTGTAGTACATACCATAACTAAAGCTAGGTATCACTTCCACTTAAAACATATACATTGGTTAAATCAACAATTATCTATACTTTGATAGCAACCATTCTAGAAATCTATTACACACCAGTTATCAGATTTTCTTGAATGCCTTTTAGCACATGGCATACAACATACTATACTCTCACACCAACAAAATGAAAATGTTTAGTTTACCTCTTTAATGATGCTACTGACTTCGTCAACAACAAAGGAAGTCTACAAAAAAAGTAGAATTTTAAATAATCAGTGGACACATTCTTCTGTTTACAGAGTCAAGTTTTGTTAAGAACAGGCACTACTAGAACCTTAATTTATGCTTGTCAGATTTCTTGCAAGTCAAAGTTACCAAGTCTTTCCTTATTTGCTCATATGTACCCTAGCTCCCTGCACCCACTCAAATTAACATTCTTAGCAAAGTAATGAAAAATAACAGATGAACTAATATCGGCTGGCCTTCTGAGTCAAAGTTTTCAAATTTCAATTTGAAAGTATTTTAAAATAATACACATAGCACTTATGCACACATACATTCTCATTTTACAATAAGTTTTAATGTCCACAATTCACAGTGATGTTGCTGAGATAACCTCGGTGTGCAGACACAGCTTACAGTTAAATGAAACGGACATCTCCAAGGCACATATGTGGAAAAAACACCAATTCACAGCACAAGGAAAAGCTGTCATGACAATCTCAGCTGGGGAGAAGAAAACTGCCCCTTGGAAACCAAAGGGAAAATCTAGCTTGCTGGACTCCCCACCACCTTCAGCCTTCTCTCAGGCTCTGGGGAGTAGAGATGAAGCACGTGGAATCAGGACAGAGAAGGTCCCAGCATTTTACTAATCTTAGAAGTACTACCTGTTTACTTGTATGGTTAGTATGTTTTCCTGTTTTAGTCCCTGAGCTATTGCTGCCTCCCATGTAAGGTGGCTAAAACAAGCTCCTATCCCTGCTGGGGACAGCCAGCCACCCCCTGCAGCCCTTCAAAGGGCCAGGGAGCACTGGCAGGTGACACCCCGCTTGGCACCACAGCTGGCCACCCACCGTGTTTTTACTACTGGGTATCTCATAGCCTCCCCTCACAAACCAGACAAAAGGAATCAGAGAAAAGAAATGCACATAACTGCAAACTAACCAATTTCAAAAGACTGAATAAGGATTTCAAAATTAACCTAATGGAGCATGTGTTGACTGAGTTTTCACTGGGAGGTCTGTCAGCTTCTCCAGCTGGCAAACATAAATATCAGTGTAATTCAGGTGTGCAGTCAGGACATCATTACACCTGCTCAGAATTTCAACATTATATTCATAAACCTTTGGTCAGAAGGTGAACTGTCCTAGCCAGCTTTAATGACATGTGACATTCAGAAAGATGTGAGCAGCTGAGTGTTCTCCCTGACAGAAGAAACAGCACGCCCCAGGAGACATGCATGCAATGCCTTTTCTGTAACTATTGAGAGGCACCAACTTGCTCACACACTTCAACGTTTCTAGAAGCTTTTATGTGCTGTGGCAAACTGGCCTTTATTTTCAGCTTCTTGACTTTGATTTAATTTTAATATGCCTCATTTGTTTTCATGGTACTAGCTTTTACGGGTGCTTACATTTTAAAGTGCACCAGCGTATTTAACCAAATGAGAGCTACAATTATCAAAATACTCTTTCCCATAGAGCATAAGTTACGAACACGCGTGCCAGACATGCTGGCAGACATGAAGCATGCTGTCAGGCAAGATGATAAAACCATATACAGCTTTTTTCTTCACAAAGTCTAGAACTCTGCTTGTAAATGCCTTTGAGCAAGCACAAACACTGTTCACCAAAGTAAACGGAATTAAATTCAACCTGAGTTCTCAAAAGCATTTTGATATCTAATTTGTACTGAAAAAAGTGGGGAAGGGCCATAAAGAGATTTGAGAATTTGGTTCTAGGTTTGCTGTTACTTGACCTTCTTCCTTTTCTGGCATAAGAACATATATGGGTTTAGATGCACGACAAAGCAGAACATAAAGTTCTGATATCCAGCTCTGTGATTTATACGCTTGAACTGAGCTGCCAAATAATACAAGACTACCAGTCCCTCTTTAAATAAGATGATGTAAATACTTTTTATATTAAAAAATAAAGGGAAAACATCCAGAAGCTTTATGATTTTCCTGTGCTACACCTCTGGCACAAGGAAAGCAGATGTGGTTCCCAATATCTTGTTTGAAAGGGGCGCTCCCAGGCAACAAATGCAAACTGCAAAGCCGTATTATCTTTCAGTAATACTGAAGACGTTTTTGAAAACGGCTATAAGAATTATGTTTGAGTATGTTGATAATGTATTTTTTTAAAAATACCCGTAACTGTGTAACACAGGCCAGGCCCAGCAATCAGGACAAAGCTTTTAGGACAGCACCAGCCTGACACCCCTTCACCCCTCACACTGCTTTGCTACTGTCTCACCAAACCACAATGCAGCTGTTAAGAACCGTGCAGCAAACCGTCACAGCCCACACGGTCCCTCTGCCAGAGCACCGCTCGCTGGGCAGTCATTTAGCACAAGAAAGAAAAAGACCCTTGGTTTATCCGACTTTTTATCTTCGTCAACAGGGTAGAACGCCTCATTAGCGCGCCCCTGCCTGGACTCTCGGCAGACAAATAGCTTATTCGAATCTTTCACTCCTCTAACCCGCACCAGCGACCCCCCCAGCACAGCGCCCCGCTCCATCCTGCCGCTGGCGCCAGAGGCCACGACACCCCCAGCGTTTTCCGCAGGTGACCCGCCGCGGCAGCTTCCGGCAGCGGGGCCCGCCCCGGGGGGAGG
>JAVJGI010000062.1:49899053-49970811 GCA_035590275.1 Ibycter americanus
ACTCTGCGCGTCTCGGGCGCCTAGCAACCGGGAGCGCCGGGCCCGCCCGGCGCCCTCTAAAATGGCGCCGTTTCCATAGCGACAGCGCGGAGGAGCCGGGCCGGGAGGCGCTGCTGGGC
This sequence comes from Ibycter americanus, assembly GCA_035590275.1. Lineage (NCBI taxonomy): Eukaryota > Metazoa > Chordata > Aves > Falconiformes > Falconidae > Ibycter > Ibycter americanus. The sequence goes on from JAVJGI010000062.1 coordinate 49,899,173, forward strand.
GGGGCGGTGGGGCCGCCATGGCGGGGGCGAAAGCCCTACGGCCTGGGGCTGAGGGAGATAAGGCGGCCTGTTGCCGCGGTGTTTCTTATGCAGGTGGCGTGCCTGTGGAGAGGCGGATCCGAGAGGCCCTTCCCTGGGAAGGGGGGGGTCTGCATCTTGTTTCTGGAAACAGCTTGGAGGGAAGGCCGGAGTATGTCATGTACACCCAGCAACTGAAAAATAAACCATCGAAAGACATGGGAAATATCTGAATTCTTACAGTTCTAAGCAGATCCTGTTATTTTTAGCGGCCAGAATCAGGACAATGAAGTTAAAGGGCACACTTTGCACAGTTTATGGATTGGGGGGGAGGCGGCAGTGTTTACAGATTGTCCAAATTACTGTGGATGTCAACCTCTGAGTGCCGCTCTAGACGGTGGAAGATGCTGTTCAGGTTCAGCGTGGCCTGGGTGAACTGCAGAAATAGCCTGAACAATGAAAAAATTAACTCCCTGGGGGCAAGCGCAAAGGCCTGTACTGAGGCAGGAACAACCAGCTTTATAAATGCAGACAGGGCAGGACCAGCTCAGCTCTCTCGGCAGCCATTGCATCAACCAGAGAGGGTGTGTTAGGTATGATCTACCTCAACTTGTCATATGGTGCTGTTAAGGAAAGGAGATGCTATATGGGGACCTGGAAATGGGTCTATAGCTTGCAGAAAGTGGGAAGTGGCATTCCTATTGCACTCTGCAATAAAGCCTCACCAGGAATACTGTGGAATACGACATTCAGTTTTAGGCATTGTATTTCAAGAAGGTTGAGGGACTTGCAGCATCAGGGCCTGAGTGCGCTGACAGGCTGCAGCTGTGGCCTCCACCCCTGCGACCTCTGTTTCTTTGGCAGACTGCAGCTCTACATTTTGACCTTGTCTCTAGTCCTCTGTCAGGCCCTGCCTCCTGTTGCTCCTGAAGGAGAAGACCCTGACTGGTCACCTCACTTCGGGACTGCGCTGGCATCCTGCAGCCAGCACCTCTCTGCCCACCCCGCTGGGATACAGCGGGACTGTGGCTGGCCGCTGAGCTCACCCTTGGCCCCAGTCTGAGCCCTGTGCTTGCTGCCTCCGCCAGCCAGAAAGCAGAGACAAAACCGTGAGGACTGTGGGAAGGCTTAACAAGTGGTGCTTGTTTAGACAAAAGAATGAAAGGTTATAACTTGGTTATAGTCTTAGCACATATAAAATATTGCAGCAGTTTTCCATGTCCAGGGGTGAGAGGGAAAAATACAATGAGTTAAAAGTGTGGTGATTAAGGCTTTGGTTAAATATTAGGGAAAAGCTGGTGGTAGGGCTAACGTTTCTCAGCCTGGACGTGTAATACTACAGATCTGTTGCTGTGGGTAGTTACAATCCTCAGGTTCTTTCTGGTCTTTCATCTAAAGTTTTGCCTGAAATGAAGGCCCAAATCATCCAAATATTCTTTATTGAGCATAGCTCTGTGCCCCACTAACAGTTGCTTTCTCTTCAGTGATATGGTTGAAGAAGGTGATTAAACTTGACCTACACAGGTGGAAATATTTAAACCTCTTTAACTTAATGAAGTTATAAAATTGCAGGCTGTTTAATTTTGCCATGTGAATAGAATTGCAGTGCTTTATTTAATTTTAACTTAAAATAATATTTCTTAAAACACCCAGAACACTAAGAAGGGCTTCTGCATTGTACATAGAGTTTATCTGGTAGAGCCAGGAACAAGAAAGGAGAATGACCTGCAGGACCAGCCTCTCTTCCAAACTTTGAAATAACCTGGATGTAATTTTGAACTTCATTACTCACAGTTGGTTCTGTAATACACTGACTTGGGATATCCAATGCAAATAACATTTTAACTTTTAATTGTTATCTGAGATCAGATTTCCAGTTGCAAGGTAAAATAATTTTCTTCTTTTCACTGAAGCATAAAAAAATAATTCTTTTGAACTTTTATCTGTACTAATTGCTTTGTCATTCAGGCCTGAATAGAAAACTATTTTGTGTCGAGGAAACAACTGTTTGCGATGCAAGCAGAGTTTTCTGTGCGAGTCCTGGGGACTTTGAGGTTAGTAGTATTTCACATTTATAGTTTCTGAAAAAGAAATTGTGTAGAACTCAAAGCCACTTCTCTTCCTGTGTGCGGCTTGAAGACGGAGCATATTTTGATGATATCAGTCAGCTTTTATAGTCTCTTGTGCCTAGCCTCTTTTCAATGTTAGAAAAATGAAGAACTTCTCTTTGATTGCTAGTTGCTGTTAACAAAACCAGAGACTTGGCAAAAGCTGTTGTAACACTAGAGCTTTGTTGAGTGTATTTGGTTTTAGCTGTTTTGGGGATGCTCCTCTGTACATACGTCAGTCTAATTTTGGTGTCCAAAGGAAGGAAAGAGGGTGGAGAACAACCACTAGTTTTCTTTAAGGAAAGATAAATAAATAGTAAGAGTGCTACTGATCCCTCAAAAGCAGTTTACTTCCACGCATCTTTGTTTGATAGCTGCTGAAAAGGTAAGGACATCGTTTTAATCTGTTCTATAGGGCATTGCAGGGAGGGATGCATTTTTACTTACTGGGATGGTGTTGTTTAAACTGCAAAGATTTCAGGGAAAGACCACAACTGGAATTTAAGTGTTTGTGTTTTTTGTTGGGGGGGTGGTGTGTGTGTGTGTGTGTTTTTGTTTTTTTTTTTACTTTAAGTGCTGGGATGGGATGTTATTGAAATCACAAGACACAACTATGTTAAAGCATTGTCAAAGAACTTAAACTAATTTGCGTGTGGGTATGCAAGGATATGAAAATTAAACTTTTGCAGCCAGGTAGTATAAAATACCACTTGTAATTTTCTTAACTAAGAATAAGTTTATGTGAGTTTATTTCTATTCTATAGAATAGAAAATAGCCACAAATTACAGCAGCTTTTGTGGTAATTTTTACTCTGAACCTTCTTAATCTGTGTCCTAGCTACTGATCTATTACGTCCATCTTCTGGGTTAATGGATGAAGTAATCCAATTATCTCAAGCCAATGAAGGCTGTGACTTTAGAAGATCAGTTTATTTATACTTGTTTAATAGTCATTATTTTGCTGATGCTGAAAGATCTGAAAGGAGATCAATAAAACGTTACATGCAGAGTTGCTTTGAGACAAAGCTTGCTAGGTCAGGCATTTCTAAGTTTAAAAACTTAAAAAATAAGCTACCTTTGCAAACTTAATCTTGCCTTAGGTAGGTCTTTTGATTGTTCTTTGGTTACATAACTACACACAATTCTAGCCTGATAGAAAAAATCATGGTCTTCTGAGATTGCACTGTGGGCATGTATGTCTCCCTCTCCTAAGGTATGGCCACGCTGGTCGTCCCATCTCCTTTACGATGGCTTTGAGACCTCACAGGTTGTTTTCAAAAAGCTACTGATCCATCTGCAAGGTGCCTGATACTGGATTATTTTAAATACATAATTTAAAATAATGCTTGAACAAAATACTTTGTGAGCTTTGTGCTGAAAAGGGAAAAATGTCATGGTATTTACTAAAGAGGTTGCTGCTGCTTTTGGTTTTGCATAGAAGATGCTTGGCTTTGAGGTTAGCTGCTGGTGTAAAAAAGCTAGCTAGCTGGATTCAATGGGTAAACATGAAAGCAGGGCATCTGTGAAGGTTTTTAAGATTGTTTTTTCCTGTCAAGGAGGGTCATTACTGAAAACACCACTTCTTTATTACTGCTAAAAAACTAATGTAATGCAGACAACTTTGGTCCTAGAAAAGCTCTTTACAATGGTAGAGGGCTTTTCAATCTAGTTTGAACACCTCTGTGAAATGATTATGAGTTCAAGCCTGTTGTGGGGCACAAGGATTATCTCCCATTTGGGGGGATGCAATACTGTATTTATTCATTCTTAAAGCTACCTCATCATTAAGCTAGATTTTGAGTTATCTTTGAATATGCAAGAAAAATTGACAGAACACAGTGTTTGTCAGAGCTTAAATGAAGATTTTTAAAAAAATTCCAGCTATAGGAATGTCCAGGTGCAATATTGATAGAGCTGTTGGCTACATTGATGTATTTTAAGGTTTATTCTATGCAGCATGTGATGATCTTGCCCAGCAGCGAGAGCACCACAGTGGTTTTTTCCCTCTCTGCATAGTGCAGACACCATAGGACGTAGGGCCTCTGGAACTTTGCTCTGCAGTAAGTTTGTTCCGTTGTTTGGTGCCATAAGATGATCCTAGTCCCTGTTGGCAGTCTACTGCTGGCATTAGATTCAGTGCTTATGATTTATCACTGTGAATAGGATATGAAATGTAGTGATAGATCAACTGGTTTTAATGGTTGTGTTTGCAATATCACTGATAGTTTGAGGTTGAACGCCCTTCTGAAGAGTTCTGCATGGGCTGGGGTAGAACCCATGTCTCCCAGGGGGAATAGCTGTGAGCCAGACAAAGTGGAAACAAGGAGGGGCTCCAATCTGTTCCTTCCCTCACAGCATTTAAATTTGTGCAAGCTTGAATAGCTGAAAACATGTATTTAAAAAAAAAAAAAAAGCATCTCTAAATAAGATTCTGTATCTCTTCAATATTTTTCATACACTAAGATGTCATCTAAAACCCATTTCCCAAAACAGGCTTGAAATATGGAAAACTTTGTGCTCTTCTGTGAATAAGTGAGGTAGTCCTTTTTTAAATAATTTGAAGGAGATATCAAATAGTAACTATTTCTGTGCTTGCTTAGCTGCAGGTGTTGCTCTTAGTAACTGTTTTACTTGTTTCTTAATAGCTCTGTAAGACATTCTTTAAGATCACTAGAGCGATTTTATTGGATTCACTTCATAGTGACTATCATGAATTTGCTAACTTTTACTTATGCTTCAGGAGGACTTCCTGCTGACGTTGTAGATATGCTAGCCTTTGGAAATCCTAGGAGTTTATAGAAAACGTAGCTTACTCTGTAATGGGAGTTTTGGTATCCTGTATAATGCAGAGGTCTCAGACTTTGTACTGACTGCTCTATTAGACTGTATTAACTTAAATGGAGCTGAAGGCTCTGAACGTACTCGTCAATCCTGGGAGGTATTCTTAAGGTGACAGATGCAAGCAAGTGAAGGATGCAGGGGCCTTTGAAAATGACATATATTGTGTTAAAAAATTGCTCAGGTTTTTTAGGTTTCAACTGAGTAATTTCCTGTGAAAGTGCAGTTGGTAAGGAAATAAAATATGATTATGCCTATCTCTGCCTCTCTTGTTTCCACAGGAAACCAATATTATTTTTTTTTTTGTTAACACTACTTCTGTGAAATGCTTTGTCCTTTTGATGTCTGTTGAAGGGTTTCATGAAAAAATATAAAAGAATGGAATGCATACTGTTTATAAATACAAATTATTAACTCCTGCTTTTTTTGTGGGAAATTAAGTACCATAATTGGGGCAAATTATATGTAAAGTAATTCCCTGCATCAGCAAAAATGCATTGTCACTATATATCTGAAGTTTTATTGTTGCATTTTTTATTATTTTTTTAAAAAACTTTAAAACTCACAGTATTTTAAAATAATGGTCCAGCAATGCACATAGTCGGTCACATTCTCAGCTGAGGTCTATCAGTGAAGCATCAGTAACTGCTTTAGAAAGCATTACCCTTCTGTCCTAGTGCCTAGACCTTCTGCCTACAGCCTGACTGTATGTATTTAACTCAGATTGTTTGAAACACTTAACCAGTTTTCATATACTCGTCTTTAATAATTTGTCTGCCATAATTGGTACTCTTACATTTCTTGTAATACACACTAGACAGCGGTATTAAAACTGAATATAATGTGTAAGCTGAATTAGATTGAATAATCATTTTCTTTCTCTAATTTGCTGCAAAGTATATTTAAATTATTTTCTATTTTAGTGGGAGTTTTACAAAAGTGGAGGTCACAGAATATATCCAAAATACAGTTGTGATTCTGTTTAAATACTTCTTGTATATTTGTACGTTAACATCATCAGTTTGAGGCCAAAATTACTGGTGCACTGAGCTGGAAATAATAAATGTCTTAACTCTTTAGTGTTTGTGTGTATTAACAGAGATAAGGGCATTATTGGGTATTAAGCTGTTTATCTAGACTTAACAGGCCTAGGTAATTGATAGAAGTGACTCTTAGAGGGTGTCTTTCCCTCTTTCCTCTTAGGCTTGTGACGTTTTGTCTTATCAGTAAGATGAGATTAGAAAGGGACATTTCTGTCTCAACCAGCATGACTTTTCCAGTCATGGGGCCTGTAGGCCAGCGTTCAAAACAAGCTTAAGCTTCTTTATTGGTTGTTTTATGTTGACTGTATAAAAAATGTGAAGGTACATGGCTGAGTGTTAATGGACAGTATGGTGAGACTGTCTGAAGAACAGGACCGTCTTAAAACCTCTGCTGTATCTGAATTAGTGCATGAAAGGTCTGAATATAGCAAAATGTGGTCTTCACACACTATTTGAAATGTCTTGAAGAGCAGAGGAGAAAATAACATGTATTCTTTGTTTCCCTAGGCCTGGAAATCCCAAATCTACAAGGCCAAATTAAAAAAAAAAAACATTCTCCCCACTCCTTTATACCATCTCTTCGTGAATTGTCCCTCCATCTGGTGACAGTTAAAGCCCTATCTGGGACCTTGCTGCAAGCTCTCATCTCTTTTGGAACCACTTTCAGCAAAAAAAGAACAAGAAGTCCTTTCATGTGAAAAAGACAAGACTGCTGTGACCTTGCTAACTGTTCATACTCCCTGGGTAGCAGAGATACTTAAATGATGACTTGTTGAAGACAGACATGGTTATTTTTCTCTTCAAGGGTGTGACACAGTGACTGTATCACCAGTCAAGTAAGGGCACTTAGTAAACACTCAGACCATATTATACTCTATAAAGTGTAACTTCTGAATGTAGTAGAACCATAGGACAGCAGTCTACAAAACAAGTGAAGTTTGGGGGAAAATGGCCTGTGAATTTAATCTAAACTTCCTTAAGGAATTAGAACGAGAGGCTGTTCTGGAAGTCCTGTACCGTGACCAGATGGTGAGAAAAACAGAAGAGGAAAGAATAAGGTATCTGCCATTCCCCTATTCCTGTATTCCTGTCCCTTTTTTCTCAGAAGTCCTCTTCTTCCTCTTTGCTGCCCTTCCAAATGTGTTCTTTTTTTTTTTTTTTTTTTACTTCTTGTTAGCTAATGCCTTTTTATTTTTTGGGAAAACTAAGGGTTATCCAGAGCCTCTTGGATTTACCATACTATTGACTACTCTACAGTAAATATGAGCAGTACTGTTCAATGAATACTTGAGGAATTTTACTTCTAGCCCTCATAGAAAGTTCAGTTGCTGCTTGTATTTTTTCTGTGAAGGCTTTATGACATTCTCATCATGTTCCTATGTAGTCCTGGTAACACAGAACATGTTCAGATCTTTGGTTGGCTTATGTAACATATTTTGCCAAGACTGGAGTTAAGAATCATTAGATATCTGCTCATTGTGCTGAATCCATCACTGTCCCTTCTCACATACAACAGGTAGCAAGTACACCACACTGTCTTGGAGCTTGTTACCAGTGTCAGCAGGTGTCATTGGTTAGGAAAAGGATTCTATTTAATTATTCCACATTATACAAGTATCTCAGCTGCGAAAGGCATTTTATTTGCTTTATGTCAGGGCTAGGGCAAGGATTTCCTTGCAGCTTGTACCCTGCTTTGTCACATTGCATCCACATGTGAAATAGGGTATTTGTGTTGTTAAGTTAGAGATTTTTATTCTCTTAAATGTAGAAGCTGAAACTGTTTACAGCAAATATTTGTGTAAGTATTACTGGACATACTGAATGATAATGGAAAGTAAAGGGTTATAAAGAAAGTCTGAATTGGTTAGAAAATCCCTTTCAACTGTTGATGTTGCTAACAACTGAAAACATAGATCTTGATTATTTGTACATGTAATGGAAGAAAAGGTAATGAAAGGGAGAGGTTTCAATATTTTGGTCTGATATCTTTTTTTATTTAACTTTCAGATGATGCATTTGTTGTGATTATTTTTACTTGATAAAAGATTTGATTCTTGGATAAATATGATAAGACATTATCAAATGAAAGGAAGCAGCATTTAGTCTCAGGTTTTGTGTGTGTTTATAATCATTTGCATACACAATTTCAGTGCCGTGCCCTGAGTGTGCATAAATGACATGAACAGAACCCCGTTTTTACTCTTCATGTGCAGTTGTGGTTGCATATACAGTTACAGTGCAAAAATGCTGTGTGTAGACACCTTCAGACAGTGCTTAATTGAGGTAAAATTGAGGGCATATGTCCCATTACTAATGATATTGCACAACCAGGGTATTAGCTTGTGAATTACCTGGGGGGGTTGGTCTATTTAAATTTATTTATTTATGTATTTACTTACTTTACCTGGGTTATTAGGAAACTGAAACTGCAGCTGCATCAGCTTCAATGGAGAGAGGCAAGAAATGTAAGCCAGGAATACCAGGACAGATCTTGTGCTCGCTGTCAGAAATCGCTTGGGTTGTTGATAAACAGAGGTGCAGTATGCAATGGGTGCAGTCATCGAGTGTGCTCTGAATGCCGTGTCTGCCTGAATCCCTGCCTTTGGAAATGCACCGTTTGTTACGCTCATGGGTAAGAATTTTTTCTGGGTTGGATGTTGGATGAAGTCTTGGTAGAAATGAAATTGATGGGAATTTTGTGTTACACTTCATACAGTCATGATTTCTCTTATATTTAGCAAAATGGATTCTCAGGGCAGGTCAGAGGTAGTGTGACAAAGGTGACAATGGCAGAGGATAGGAACAGTCATTAGTTTCTGAACTGCAGAGAGAACTTCCCCTGACTCAGTGCTGAACCAGAGCATCATAACAAGTTGCTGAAGATGGTGTGGTATAGCTAATTTCTTGACAATTTCCTGATCGTGATTTTTTTGCCTCATATTAGAGGAGTGAGGAAGCTGGATTGATGAATAATTTGAAGTCATGCTTTATAAAAATTTCAAAAGCAAAAAGCATTAATAACTTTATCAGAAATTGTTTAAATGTGGTCAGAAATCCAAATTTATTTACTTTGTATTAGTTCCTTTTTTTTTGGTATGTCACCTCAGTTTTGTTTTCCAGGAAACAGGAAACAATTTTACTTTTACTTTATTGGTACAATTTTTATATCAAAATACTCCATCATAGTCCATTCTATTCATCAGAATCTTTCTAAACCAAATGGTTTAGCTGTATTTCCACCTTTGATGAAAAATAATATTATTTAGGCAAATAAAGATAGTTTTGGAAATGAATCAGCAGCTGTGCTGGATGATATATATCCCTGTATATATATTGGCTGAAAATTGGAATGAAATTTTGCTTCATGCCAACACAAGACTAATGCACCACTTCACTTCTTAAGATGCCAAAATGAGATTTTAATAGTGCCTGGGAAATGTAAGGCAAGGTATTGGTCTTAAGTGAAATGAATTTCTACTACTAGTTTGAAGTAATTTTCTATAATTTGGAGGAGGCTATAAGCTATCACTACAAAGACGTTCCCTGAATCCTCAGTTTCATTTGCAATTTATACGTAAAATAGGCAGATTAGCTCCATCCCTATTTGATGCAAAGCAGTTATTAGATTTTGGTGCATATATTTCACTATCTGTGCTTCATGCTTTACACACTAAAAGGAAAGGTTAAAAAGTTAACTTTCCATATCGTCCTCTAGAGACCTGCCTCTGCTTCCTCTTCCTTTAAATTGGTTTCCAGTTATTTGGTGGCCACAGTGGAAATCCCCTATAGAGAGTGGCTAGCTGTTAAGCTGCCTTGTGTAGTGCTGCACAACCTTAATTATTTCATAAGCTTGTCCAGACATTTAATGGTAAAACCAGGAAAGCACTATTTAAATGAATTAAAAGATGTTTTTACTTTCCCTTGAGGGAATTACATTTTTTGTCTTGCTAAGATAGAGGAATTCTTCAGCTGTGATTGAAATTCTCTTTATAGCAAAGAGGCAATACATTTGATCTTGTTTAGTTGTGATGTAGAGTCCACTAAAATTGGTCAGACTTCTTCCATTGCCTTCAGTAAGCTTTACATCAAGGCTGCAAATCTCAAGAAGTATAGGGAGTACAGCAGTGTGGCAAATGCTGCTCAGTGCCTTCTGTTTACCCTGGAGAGGGGAAAAATAGGATGACAGAAATGTAAGAGCTGATTTTCAAGTCCTGATCAACTGTAATTTTGAGTCTTGGTTACCACTAGAGTATTTTTTCCTGAACAAAACATTATCTGCAGCAGCACAACTGGGATTCTCTCCTAGACACTAGGGTTGTGTTTGTAATGAACATGCTTAAGTGCCTCAGTGGGAGAGCATGCAGAGATAAGTGAATGTTCATTGTTTACAAAATAAGAAATTTAAAAATCCTTGTGGACTGACAAAGTTTGTATCTTTCACCTGGAAGAGGCAACTCTTATGTGAATGCAGTTGGTCTACTGTGTGGTTGGTTGTTTTTTTTTTAAGGAATCCTGTCTTCTAGGAGTCTAGAAGTACATTTGCTTTGAAGGAGTTTAGTCTATTTTACCTGACTAGGATGGTTCTTTATGAGCTTTCTTGTCGCACTTTCGATCATAGCTTAACTTAATACAGTCTTTAGCCAAAAAAATCCCAAACCGAAACACCCAAAGAAGGCTGCTGCCAGCACTGTTTTCATCCTGTGAGTGGTCTAATTATCATATGAGGGTGCAGAACTGGAGATTAAACTCTGGGAAGATAACTATGGGTAGTGGGAAGAACATAAAGAGAAGGCTGGAGATGAGAATTGAGGCACTACCAATGCAGAGCCCTTGAAGATCTAGTGCAGCCAGGGTTTTCAGACATTTATTAGTTAATAGATCTCCATCCAAAGTAAGTATCCCATCTCAAAGTTATTTTAACCTCATTTTCAACTCATCTGTGTTGTTATGCACAAGGATCTATGTTTAGGCAGGAAAATAAATAGTACAATCTAAACAGGTAGTGATTTTTTTTAATATTCTGCTTTACTACTTGCAAAAGTATTATTTTAAATGCCTAAAGTGCCTTAAAACCAAGTCACAGAAATAAAAAGCAGCATCCTACGTATACTTTGTCTATTTTAACATAGAGTAAGGTGAGGTGTGAAATGGCAGACCCAGGGATTTTGTTGCCTGTCATTTGGTGGATATCACCATAGGTCTCATGTTTAGAGATTTTGCTTTCTTAAGGAGGTAAGCCCTACACAAATTTTCTGTCTGTATGTTGTTGCCAGTTTCAAGCAATTTTGGCAGAGGGAATGGTAATAAAGAGATGAATTTCACAGAAGGAAAATGAACTACTGTGTAGAGAAGAAAGTTTTGTGGTGCCTGTACTAAGGACATATTTGCAGTGGGACTTCATCCTGTAAAGCATCAGAAAATCCACAAGGAACAGAGATATATGCCCTAAAAATGAGTAGGACATTTGGGTAAGAATTTGGAACCTGAAGACTCAAGAGAATCCTCTCCTCAGTTAAAATTCTTTTTGTCTCTTTAATAATGGACGAGTTCAGATTGCAGCCTTCATCTAAGTCAGGTGGAGACAAAATGCAAGAATCAAATCTGCTGAAAATCTGCTCTTGACAGAGCTATCTGGACTGATATAATTTTATACTTGTTAATCATTACTTTTCTGATGCTGTGATCCTGGTGTCTGTGTCTGACATCACTGATGTTAGTCTCCACAAAATGGAGACAGATGGTCCACGAAGACATCACACCATCAGGGTTGTGGAGCTTAGTGCTCCCTGGCAGCCATCCCAAGTTCTGCCTGGGAGCATGTCCTTTATCATTAACTTTCCCCGCTCCTCAGACTAGGCTGCAGCTGTAAGCAGTTGGCACACCAGTCAGCACAAGTGCCTGAGCTGTATTGCAGGCTGGTTGTATAGACTGGAGTGGATCTTGGTGGTGGCTTCAGAGCAGTGCCTAGAGCAGTATGTGTTGTTTTCCATGGGCAGTCCTACACAGCAAAAAGGAAGAAAAAATATGGAGGGGAGGAGTCCTTTGCAGGCCCACAGGAAAATCAGTCGAGTCAGCAGTCATGAAATCTTAGTTTTATTGTAGGATTAAGAAAGGTTGTTGGATTGTTAAATAGTTATCAAACATTTGAAGAAGTGTGCTTTGGAAAATGTTGATTCAAATATCTCTTGCTTGATTTTCAGAGATGTGAAAGTAAAGGCTGGTGAATGGTTCTTTGAGGAACGAGCAAAGAAATATCCAGGTGAAGGTAAATCACTGGAACAGACCATAAATTTCTGTGCAATGTGTGGTCCTCATCTAAGTGAAGCACAGAATGTAGTCTGCCAGAGTATTTAATGTTTCTTCCACTTGGCGAGAGATTTGTCAGGAATTATCATGCAGTACATCTTCTATGCACTAAATAAAACATCAACACAGACTAGCAGAATGCATTTAGAAGTATAATTTATTTTGTATTAGTAATAAGAATAAGAAAATTGCTGGCCATATCAATTTGAATTAATGAGTGTGTAAGACTTCTAAGAAACACAATGACATGAAATAAATATAGAAATGTTAAAATATGTGTGCAGGAAGGAAACTATCTCGCATGCATTGTTTGTTAAAGCTAAAACTTCAGTTCTTTTCAGTGAGAACGTTCTAAAGCTTAAAGAAATGACAGAATGGAATAAAGAAAAAAATGTATAGCTATAAATCAGTGAGCTAAATGCTGCTGTTTCTTTACTCAGCCAGCTGTGCCATTGCCTTGTGTTCAGTCTTTTCAGTGCAATTAAGAATACAAAGACCTAAAAGAAATTGTAGAGGATGTAGATGGATTGCTCTATGGGGAATGTGTTTCACCAGCGAAGGGGCTGGTAGTCTTGGTTTTCACCTACAGTGACTAATGGGGTGGAGAGGATTTCCTTCCTCTTTCCCTTGAAGTGCCAGTTCGGATAGGCAACTGTTTCACTTTGTGCCTGCCTGTAGCTAAATGTTACAGTTTCACTTCCAGTATCTGTGTTACTTCTAGCTGGTAAAAAGGAAGGCGCTGGGCCGTTAACATTTCTTAGGAAACTTTTAATAGAAATAATTTTATAAATGGAAGAATGTAATCAGGCAAATTTTGGGTAGTAGGTATTCATGAAAGACAGCGGGTAGCATATTAAGAACTACAGTTCCTGCTAAAACAATTCATTTACAATTTGAAAGATTTCGCTGAATTCCATTCTAGTTAACACAATTTCTAATTTTAAAGTATTAGTTGACTGATCTTTTAAAGCACAGTTGTATCCAATAACCATTGTTAAGAATTTCCCCTCATATTCTTTCCAGCAAGTCTAAAGCCAGTAATTTTACCAGTCTCTCTCGGTTATTGAAGTTGCTATGTTGTTCTCAGACACTGAATCTGATATTGCAAGGTACTGACTGTCCTTTCCAGTGAAATAAATGAGTTCTCACCTTGCATTATCAAAGCTTTGTGGGTGCTTGGAGTATTTTGCTTAGTTAGTCTAATAGTAATACTGTTGAAGTCACAAAGATCTAAGGATATACAGAAGATAAGCCTGCAGGGAGAAATATGTTTTGTTTGGTTCCTTTGATTAGACCAACTGGTATAATTAAAGGGGTTAAAAAACGGCAGACTTTGAAACGCAGCAGCTGTGCCAGTGTGGTGTACTTCGAGCCTGGAGAGACAGTGCCCTCTTTTGGTATGAAAATATAACACAAGTGGAGTATTCACTGGAAAATAACAGGGAAAAAACCATGTTACGGTGAAATTTTCTCACGTTGCAGAGTAAAAAAACCCCATGTTACATCAGTATGCTTTTTATTAATTTTGTTTAGCTTCTACCTGAAGAATAAAAATCATATTTCATAAAACTGATGGGATGCCTTTACTAATACATTAAAAATGAAATCATTTAATGCTGCAATAAATCAAGATACCAAATATTACTTATTAATAGCAGAGCATTAAGTCTGGAGTTCTGATTGAAATTTGTAACATCAACAAGTTGATTGTTGTTTCTACCACCACCACTGTCTACTACTTTTATGTAAGTAATATGTTATAATTAATGACATCTTCAGCAAAGTGTGGATCACATGATGCTTTCTGTATTATGAATGATTAGTGATTAAAACCACTCCAGATATTTTCAGTTGGCCATTAGTTACATGCATTTAGCCCTTCTTTCTGTTTGCGGTCACTCAGGAGCAAACTACATTTTTATGACTCTTCATTGTTTGTGCCTGGTGGAGTGCTTGCTCCTTGGTGTTCTTTACATCATGTGGCTGCTCATCTGAGGAACGTGACATGGTTGCTATTTCCCCACAGAGATGGCCTTAGCAAAGGGGTTTGCTCATGTTTGTGAGCTAGTCATGTGTTTTCACGATTGCTCAGGTCTCTGGTAGGAAAAGTGAAAAGAATTTTTCATAAGATGCAAGAGATGACCATGTGCCTACTCTTGTATGCATTTTCAAGCTTTCCATAGTGTTTGAGTTTTATGGTTGAAGTGTGCTTTAGTGCAGTGGGCCTGTGCACTATCTGCCTCCTGGATCTCGGGAGGCTGAGAGCACTTAGCAGCCTGCAGGAATGGGCCTGTTAGCATCCCTACCTGATTGTCCTCGGCATTTGTGAAGAGCTGGCCTGAACATGTCACCTGTGAGAGGTGAAGGTGAAGTCATGGTACAGTTTGTGATAAGAGAGAAGCTTGCGTGTTGCTTGGCATGTATCCCGATATATCAGATGGGGGTTGATTTCACTCCTGACTTGCATGTGTGTGAGTTTTTGTCAATACAGGCCACTTCCTGAAAGGCACTGATTTTAAAAAGTGTTGTACAGGTGTTAGTAACTGCTCTTGTTGCTAAATGACCTTTGGGTGTTGTGGGGTTTTTTTTCTCCTTCACAGGCAGACATGAAACAGTTGGTGCAAAGCTCTTGAAATCTTACCAGAAACTGAGGTAAGACTCATAAAAGGACAAATGGTCCTAGGACACTGAGAATGTGTATAGGCGATATATTGTATGTTATAAACCAGCCAGAAGTCTGTGGTTTTTTTATTATGAAAACCAAATGTCAATACCTTTGGAGTGCAAATGATAAAAGCATAGAAAAATTGACACTTTGTCAGCTATCCATAGAAAGGGTCTCAAGTACAAAAGAGAATACTATGTTTAGAGTAATATTGTCTTATTTACTTAAAATGAAGGGACATGTTTTTGTTATATCTGCTTATTTTTTTTACATAGCTGTTTACACCATTATCTTTCAAATTTACACACTATTAAATGATCAGAGATTAAAATTATTTACTAGGTATAATAGCAAAAGCATCATTGTTTGCTCAATGGGACATATTGCTGATTTGATAGCTTTAGAGTAAATAGTAGACAAGAAGCTCTGTATTCAGCAAGACACGTCCACTTCCCAAACTTAAAACAAGCAAAAAGTCCAGTTTACACTGAATAAATATAAATATTTTGACTTGATGCCTAAGCATGACTGTACTGAAGTTATTACTAGTGATACATAATGAAACAACAGTCTACTTAAACTATATTGTATAAAAGAAACCCTCTTCCTTAAAAAAAAGCAAAAATAAGATACAAAGAGATGGCCTCAATTTTATGATCATTATCTGATGAGACATAGCTGCATAAGACAGAAATTTACAGTCAGCTAGATATCATCCTAACCAGGGCTGCATAAGGACTTCCTTTTACCTAGATGCGGTAAAAGTAGAAGAGAATGCAAAAAGGAAGTTCACTAGCTGCCTTAAGGACCATGATTGTGCTGTGATAACAGAATCAGTCAGATAACAGTCAGATTTTTTTTCACAGAGGGGGGCTATTTACAACAGATGAAATGGCTGGAATGCTGTAAAGGGGCTCTAACAGTTTTGGGCTCAGGCAAGGAAGGATCCTTTTAGTGTTGTCAATAAAGATGACTGTTTTCTGAAAACAGGGGTGTGTTACACAGGAATTGTGTTTTAACAGTCGGGACACAGACTGTAATACTGCCAACCATATAAAAGCCTAGGAAGCCTGTCCTAAGTTAGGTCTTCCTGATTGTTTTAAATTAATAATTCTGCCTAGAGCAGTCCAAGATCGAGAAGATAGAAAGGTAGTCCTAATTCTTACAAAGAGGCAATAAGCCTGTGCTGTGACTCTTAAAGACACAGGATCTCAACCCAGATCTTTAGATACTGTGCATGAACATGGTGTATTTGTCCATCTATTAGCATAATATATTAATTGTTGCACTGTTTATTGTCTCTTAAATTCCTAGTAAAATTTCTGTCGTACCTCCAACTCCACCTCCTTTCACAGAATCCACAGCAGGAAGCAACGTGATGGTAAATGTACGTATTCCAAAACATATATATACATGTACCTCTTAGTGTGTCATGAAAAGGCCAGCCACAGAAATACAGTAAATAGCAGCTGCTGTAGCATCATATTGCAATATAAATGCTGCTTTATGTTCCTTTGTCGTTTTCTTTTTTTTTTAAGCTGCTTTGGTAGTAGGAGAGAAAGGTCAGAGGCTATCATGAAGGATATTTTCAGTTAGTTTTCAGTTTTTGAGGGAAGCAATTAACTGGTCTACCTGGCCCTAGAATACTGCACCTGTTTTTGTTGTGCCTCACTACAGGAAGACTGGACTGAGATCTCCTCAGCTTCCCTCCAGCCTGAAGGATCCTGTGATATTCAATAGGCATTTATAAAGTGATCATTCCATGTATTACTTTCATTACTGAGTGAAAAACAGTGAATTTGATGGTTGCCTTTGCCTTGGAGGGTCTAGTGGACAGAATAATAGGATATGGCTCAGAACTCATCAAAATCACATCTAAGTTACTCTTTCAGTTCATTCTGAAGGGGGTCATCAGGCCCTGGGTTTGAAGCCCACTGCAATTTTGTAAACATTCTAATACGTGTATACCTGGAGTTTGATTCAGAGGCATGGGAGCATCAAGTAGGTCTTTCCTACTTGAAGTATTAATTACATTACAGCAAATCAGTGATGTAATTAGTTGTATTTATGAAATTGCTGTGTGATCTTCCTACAAGGAGTTCCACTTATATATCAAAGAGTGTGGAACTGAAAAGATGATTTTCTGTCTTCGTACATTAGTTGTGACAGTTTTCAACCACGTCAACATATGTCCTCAGATGCGTTTGTCTACAGAAGTGAGCAAAGGGCTGCAGCCTTACCATCTGATTGTTATGTGGTCTGTAGATATCTGATCATGGAAACTTACAAACAGAAAATATTTTGTGTTTTCTTACTCTTGGCATCTCCTGTTTGCAGGAACTTGGACAGTCTAAAAGTTTTAATAAATCTGTGGAAAACTTGTTTTTGTCTCTCACAACACACATAAAAAGTAAGTAGCTTTCACTGCTTTGTCATTCAAGAGTAACATAGTCAAATGTTTCAAACTTTTGGCCAAATTGTTGGCCAAAAAATGGTTACTAAAAAAGGGCATTGAGTAATGGCTGAAATGACTAATGCCAAGACTGAGCCAACCTGAGAAATAGTCCAGTAAGCCTAATTCTTCAGTATTCTGCTAGTTTAACAAGCTGATGATACCAACCCAGAATGCCTTTCTTGTAGAGATGTGAAAAGAACGTACAATGTTATCTTTAAGTTTACTGGGTGTTCAGATGCAGTATACTTAACTCACGTTAGCACAGAGTAATAACCACTTTCTACTGTAGTGATCTTTGTGTTATCTCACTGAACCCCAACTGACCCCGTCAAAGAATCTATCATGTAATGAAAGTAGAGTTTAATATTTTGATTCACTGGCAATTTTCAAGAGGACTTCCTTCCTCTTTCTCAGTCTGTCTAGTTACGTGGTTTCTTTCAGTGCATACTTCTAAGAGCCAGCCAGTGCTAACAACTCTTCTTTCATTCTGGTACTTTTGGTTCCTTCCATGCACTTATGCTGCCTGCTGTTCTTTAGGGTGCAGATTGTGTGTGTGTCTCTAAGGCTAACTACACTGAGAACAGCCAGCCTTTGTGAAGAGCAAATTAAAGGCATCAGTGACCAGAGGAAAACAACTTCTGAGCCTTATGAAGATTACAGGCGGTTGCAGATTTGCATGTATTTGAATGAACCTTAGTGTTTTCTTACTAGCTTCACCTTAGCCAACCCCAAATGTGAGATTAGACCTGAATAAATTTGGCTTTAGTGCCTTTCTGCCTTTCCCCCTAACTCTTGTCTTAGCTCTTGTTTGGTCTTTCCTCTAACTTCTTCCACCCATCCTAAAGGCCTGTTTTCCTTTAGCTACACAAGTGTAATGTTCTCTCTGTGTGAACACATGTTAAAGCTATGCAGAGACACAATGGCTGTCTCTCCTGAAGGGAAGTGTAGCGTAGGGTGGCGTAGGATACTTTGTTACTGGAAGCAGATAGCTGAGGCAGCACAGAATTGGATGCGAAGTAATTTATTCTGCTTTTTCTTGGTTTGAAGTGTGGTCATATCCCACAGTTACTGGTAAAGACTGTCAGGAATGCAGCAAGCTAATTTAATAGTTCACTGCTACCAAAAGGAAGGTCCTACTCCCCCCCCAGTCTTTCTTCTCTCTATTTCTGACCTTATGCTGCTATCACTTACCTTGAAGTAGCACCTGTGTTTCTGGACCCCTCTGGAAACTGATTTAGCTAATTAAAAAGGCAGAACATTAACCCAGACAAAACACATAGGTACTTTTCTGCTGCTTTAGTGAGTTAAATCGGCTCAAGATAGGGTATGTATGTTGGAGCCTGCACAACAGAGGGTGCTGGGCCATGTGGCCAGGAGCCAGGGGTTAAGGAGGGAAGAGCAGTGGTTGCAGAGGGGGATGACATCAAGTTGTTAGTTCAGTTCAGATGAAACCCCACTCAGGTGCTATCATCCTCAAGGTAGAACCTTTTAATTTGAGAGAAAATAACAGGCTGTTGCACTCACTGAAGTCCGTAATTAAAAAGTATAGGAAGTCTTGTAAAGAAAAAGACTGGGGCTCCTCGACTTAAGGAAAGAGCTCTGTCAGACAATGTGGCCTCTTAATGAAACCTGGTGCTGTGCTGATTAATGCTTTCAGTCAGGAGTGTCTAAAGTTAGTACTCGATATCTTATCTAGATAAAAGTGTCCTGGTTTGGAGAGGTATTTAATACACCCAGGTCTTGTGTATTGCAGTAAATAAACCTGGAGAACCTTGTTATGCCTCTGATTCTATCACTGGAGCCAGTGAGTGTGTCTGTCTGAGAGCAGTGGGAACAAAGCATTAGCGCGTGCAGCACAATGCCACCATTGTACTATCTGCTCTTTATGCTGTTACCTCCTGTTCCAGCGTGGTTTGGCAGCGACAGGAGATTATAATCCAATGGTTACCATTTGGTGAATGTAAAATGAGTTGCTGGTTGTAGTTTTATTTGCAGTGCAAAATCACCCTTGGCACTAGAGATAGCATCCATCTTACTGACCATTTGGGTAGAGAAGCCAAAGGAGGAATAGACATGAAAACTGAACAATCATTTTTTTTCTCACAGTAACCTGTTCATTTTAAGAGAATGTGAGGCAAGCTTGTGTTTCTGCTTCTACCGCTGGTCAAGCTACTCAGATTTTATCTACTCCTTTAGGCTTCTTACTCCAGTCTCTTTTATGATCTCTGATTTCACTGTGTACTTTAAAAACATGGTTTCATTTACAGTCAGAGATGACTTAATTGAGCCTGCCTGTCAATATGTCACATGATACCTTAATGGTGTACATAGAGTACAGTAAACATCTGAGGACCAATTGCTGCTAATAACAAAACTAACCCAAAGTGGCTTTAAAAATCACACTTAAGGGTGCCATTGTTTTTGAATACTGTAATGACATACTGTCTGCTGTCTGAGGTTCCTCCACAGAGGCTCATGTTGTAAGAGAAATATTTATTTCTTCTGTATGAATTAAACATATGATAGCTATTTCGTGTACCACTTAAAAGTTATTAATTCTTCATGAGAGACTATCTAGAACTTACAACAAAGTGTCTGCTGCTAAGCCTACTGGTTTTCAACTTCAGAAATCATGGATAAGTGCTGCCCTTTCCTTTAAGTGAAATTCTGGCTGTACCCTGAGGAATAAGAAGCAAAAAGTGGTGCACTAAATGTCCAGTTGCCCTATAGATTTATTTGACAATAAACTAGATGTTACTGAAGTGCTAATTCAATAAAGTACTTAAATATGGACATAGCTTATCCACATGAGTGATGTTATTGAAGTCAATGAGGGCTACTCGTATTCTTAAAATTATATGTGGTTTGGGACCAGAGTATGTAATAGCTCTCCTTTCATCCATATTTTGGATAAATTTCTAAGTATTTTCCAATATGCTATGCTTTCTAATTTCCACTGTTGTGTCATATGTTGTTAGAATGATCTTGCTTTTATCCTGAAACAAACCAAACTGCTTTACAAATCGAACTGTATATAGGGACTGTAGTAGCTACCATACAATTCCTTGCAACAGCTATAATGATAAGAAGCAAGGAGTATAATTTCCAGTTGAAAAGACAGGAAAGATTCAGGTAGGCAAAATATAATTATACAAAATGGGACAAGTACTTGCCTTCCCATCTGTTTCTTACTCTTAGGAGATCAATACTAAAATTGCAGGATGAAAGTTTGAAAGCTACAGAATTAACCTATAAATCTACAGGATTGCTCTCGATGTTTATTATAGTGACTTCTCTCTTGATTTTCACTTCAGAGATCTCTAAATCCCAGAATGATATGGCTGACAAACGTCTTCTAACCACAGATTATGGGCAGCGCACGGAAAGAAGGAAGCAAAGAAGGAGCCAGTCTGACACTGCCATCAACGTTACAAGCAGGGTATCCATGTTATTATACACAGTCTCTGACTCTAAGGGCTGTTTCAGGAATGGAATATATTTGTAAGACTTATGACTTACACAGTGGAATTTTACTTTTATTATACAGGCAGGGCTTAGCTGATGTTCACTGACCATGGCCAGCAGCCTGATTCTTCACGAGGTTTTTGACTGAGTCTGCACACTTGATCTCAGCTCAGAGCTGAAATGTTAGACTGAGATTTTACAAAGACCCTCACACAGGGAGAGAGAAGATGGGTTGTTTACCCCTCAGGTGCTCACAGGCTCTCTTGAGGCTGATTGATGTCAGCTCTTTGTGATTGTTGGGTACAGGGACGTGCTCTGTCTCTTGTCCTTCTCCTGCCCCTCTTGCTGCTGAACCAAGCTATGATCATCCAAAACCCATCCTGATGCTTTCTGAGCACTTTTTAATTTGGGAAAGAGAAAACATTGACTGCTGTTAGTTGTTGGGCAATTTCCCTTTTCCTTTTGCTTTGGTTACAGTCTCTAGCTCTCAGTGTTTTCTTGAGAAGTTTGAGAAAAATCCAGTCATCTGTTTTTCCACAAATTGTGCAGGGCTGAAGATGATGTCACACATCTGCTGTAAAGTTACACAGAAGATTTTGTTTTGTACACTTCTATCTCTCAAGTGACAGAACTTTGTCCGTACTCAATTTTCCACATAGTGTGTACTTACTGAATCACCTTGTTCATCTGAATGAGGTAAATGTGGTCTGCTAAGTGCCTGAATTAGATGCTGAGAAAACCTTTTGCTTTGGGCCACATCTCATGGCAAATATTACTCACAGCTCCCTTGGTGCACACTTTTCACTTTCCTCTGAAGTGTTAGGTGTTGGTAAGTGGAAGAAACAGGATGTCAGACCACATGGACTAGTGGTTTAAATTGGCCCAGAAGGGTCTGTAAACTCTGCAAAATTAGTTCTGGTATTTTTGTATGCAGTTATATTATATGACAACAATTATTAACTACCTGAGTGCTGCTTTTATTGTGGCAAACCACACTTCAGTGTTACTTTATTCCAGTGGCAGAGCACTGCTCTTTTAATGCATTGAAAAACATCCGAGTTGGAGATAATATGAACTTAAACTATGCTTCGTTAAATGCTGATCACACATAGCCTGTCATGTTTAAAAGATGGATATGGATTCTTTGGCTTTTAGAAATATATTAGTAGGAGATTCCAAATTATTTGTGTGGGGTTTTAATAGCCCATTTAAAGATTTAGGACTTAATTTATGTCTACCATTTGCATTACATATTTTGAAAGATAGATTTCAATGCTGTTTGTGTGTCAGAGTACTATTTCTCTGATTCAGGAAGCTTTTGTTTCATTCAAACCAATTAGACTATATTTAAGCTAGAATTTTAGTTTTGCTAGAATTTTAGTTTTGCTAGAATTGCTGTTGATACCTTTTTCTTGTAAATGTCATCTTAGCCATTTAGGTTGTTTTAATATTGAAGGAAATTTTACTTGTCTGTCCCTGCATTTATATAATGGCTTTATGTATCTTTACTGTGATTTCAAAAGTTATTTTTAATCTCTATCAATGTCAATGGCACTATTGCATTATTCTTCCATTTATTTTTTTCTTTTCCACCTTTTTTTTTTTTCTTTAAATAAGGGTATCTCTTTACATCCTTACTAGAACTATGACTTAAGTTTAGGGACAGAACCTGTTTTAAATTACACTTGCAAACCAACTAATTATAATTATAACAAAATATGATGTAGAAATCTTACTTGTGATTTCCACCCCAGAAAGAACTTTCATTTTTGGAGAATGAATCAAAACAGTATTTGTTCCCCTAGAAAGTGTACATTTTTCTTCTAGGAATGACTGGGAAGTAATAGTTGTAACTCTGCCATTTTGAATGTGCAGGGTATAAGACTGGGGCACCACTTTGTTCTCAAGAGCACTGTCTGTTTCTTGAGTAAGTTTTCCAAATTTGTGATATGTTCAGAGCTTGGTTTCTTCAGATTAAGATTGAAAGAGATTATTTAACTTCAGTAATTGTGAAAAAACAATCCAATGGCACAAATTACCAGCCAATGTAAAATCTGGATTTAGGAAGTTAATTGAATCGTGTTTTCAAGGGCCTTTCACCATCAGAATCTCTGAAGTTCATTAAAGGAACTGCAACTATACCTGCCTTACTGGGGAAACAAGCAGACACACGCAAGCTTTGGAAGCTGTTTGTGGTGCGTTGGTAGCTGTGGGTTACCCCTCTTGTGACAGCAGATGCATGCTGCTGCAGACATTAAGCTGGGCTAGGTGGGAGTCTTGCTTGTGTGACCTGATGTGAAGTTTAGCTCTGGTAGTTATGTTGCCTTGTCAATGACTTATGTTCCGTTTAATACAATAGAGAAGTCTTTATGATCCAAGTAGAAGCTAAAATTCAGTGTGTAGTAGGTTACGTTGGTTAGCCAGTGAAATTGTTGGTGTTTCAGGTTTTTCTAACGCAGGAGACAATTTCTCTGCTGAGAAATATCATGTTTTGGTTTTGTGTGGGGTTTTTTGGTGGCTATATTCTGAATGCATTTTCTGTCCTCACAAGGGAACTTAATGAATTCTTACATCTATTCTTAAGGTAGGGCAGTTGTTACACATAACAATGTCTGTGTGTTATAATAGCAGCATACTGGTTTGGATTTTGCACATCCTGTTTTCTCACAAGTAATCTCAATATATTATCTCCTCTGTTGTCCTCATTCTTTAGTGCTTTCTGCTGATTGTGCAGGAGGGGTTCCCAGGTTTGTTAAAGGTATATTACCTGTTCCTTTTACGCAAATAAGGCCCAATCCTTTTTGTTGATTCAATCACACTATATTCTTTCTAGTCCTTCAGGTAATCCCTGTTACACTTTTTTTTTAAGAAATTATTTTCTTAGGTCCTAATCACCTAAAATTTCTTACCTCACTCTTTTCCTATCCATTGAACTGTGAACATACTTCTCATAGATTGTATTATCCAGGGTAGCTGCATGCCAGAATGAGTTAAAATCTATTTTCAGCGTATTTCTAGCCATATGTATTAGCCTTTTGGCGTTTCGCTCTGTTGTTATTGGTAACAGAGGTGGCTGAAGGTAAAGCTCAAGGAGTTTTGTTACTATATATCTTAATTTTTCACAAATTATCAGAGTTTTCATGGGAAAATTGGAAAAGTGAATGGACTTAGTCAAAGCAAAGTCAAGAACACCTCAAAGTTTAAACTTTTTCTATAATCAGAGCTAAATAAGAACTTGTGACTCTGTTTCTATTTTCAAGTCTCTTTCAACTTACATTAATTCTTGCATAGGTAGACATGGGCATGTATCATGCAAATTGCAAAATACTATTTTTAATTTCCTGGAGGCAAGATCTTCTTTTCTTCCAAAATTACTGTTTTGTTAAAGGCTAATAAGGCCTTTTATTAGTATATTGCTACTTTTGGTGTGTTATTAGTAGGCTGTTGTTAGTAATTGCTGTGGTGGTGATCCTTAGATTAGGTGGTGGTTTGTTGATTTTAGAAAATTATGAATACAATGAATATACTGCTAGCTGGGATGAGAGAGTTGTAAATCAACATCTAAATGAAGTTACTACATTGTCTTTGAAAGTGTGCCAGCTGTGTGACATTGATCGGAGTGAATTGTAGCTATTTGCTACTACTGATTTTTCTTCCGATAGCATTCCTGAGGGAATCAAGCCTTTTCTCTTAAGTATCAAAAAAATTACTTGATAAATTTCTTACAGGTTAAAAGTACACCCAGTCTTCAACAGCTTATCGCTGGGGCCCAAAATGACAGTGAAATTCTGACCAAAAGGAATTGCAAGGAGGAAGACATACCAACCAGTCCCACAAGTGATGCGGTTTTCTGTGATGGCAGAAAACATGTAAGTTAGAGGGTAAAGCACAGCAGAGCAGGTGCTTAATGGGAACAGAAAAAAAAGCTAAGATCTTGTGCAAAATGTTCATGTATTTTGGGTTATATTATGAAATGCAGGAAGAATTTTACTTAAGTTTGTATCTGATGAAAGACTGACTACCTTTGGCACAGTCCTCATAGTAACAATTCTTGCAGTGAACTTTTTGCAGCATAAGCCCAATCAAATTAATAATGGATAATTGATAGATGGATATATCCATTAATAATGAATAATTGATAGATTAGCTTCCTCTGAATTTTGCAAATGCAACTAACATTCTTCCCATTTTATATTAGGGTTGGGATCATGGAACATGGTTCTTTCTAACCTAGTAGCTAGCTTTAGTCTCTTAAAACTTTATTTAACAGAAGGGTTTTGTTATTCTGCAAGAACGGTGGTAATGGAAATGTCAGTGGAAAATCAAATGTCAGAATGTCAGCCGATGAAAAGGAAGCTGACAGTGATGGAAGCCAGGGGAGCAGTTCATAGGTTTAGGGGATGGCACTGAATCATCGATTGATGGATGGTATTTTGCATACTGCAAATGAGAGAGGAGGAAGCCAGTTATAAATTAGTTCAGCACATGCTTTAAAGCTTCTGTGATTAACTGTGGAAGTTAATTTCTATGTATTAGTTATGAGGTTAAGTGGGGTGAAGTGTCCAAAGAATCCATGATTGATGTTGTAAAGAAGGAAATTAAAATGACTTTTAGGGAATCAAACCAGCATGCTCACTTTGCAGAGAAGTATAAACACACACAAGGACCTTGGTGCTCTCTGTCATTTACTGCGTTGTGGAGTCTGAGATGTTAAACTGACAAATGGATAACAGTTTTGGATGACATTTGTGTTTCTAATGACAACCATTTGAACTGGGCTCTAAACAGCCCAGGCTTAAAACTGAAATGTTTTCTACTGTCTTATAAAGGGAAAGATTAAGTACCATTAAACTTTCCTTTATGGGTAAGTGTTGGATGTTGATGACTGCTTCATGAAAATGTATCTTTCAAAATACCAGATGGCATTGCTTCCAGTCATGCCAGCCAGAGTGCGATACATGAAGTCATTGTTAAATCCTTGTTCACTGAATGAAAAGGATGAGCAATTTCTACATTGAATCAGTGCGACTCCTGATCAGGTGGGAGACATATGTAGTGATATTCAGTCCAAAAGTGATTGATCAGAACACCTATCCAGCCTCTCTAAATAAATAAGAGGTTCTGTGGAAGAAATATGAGGGACTTTTGCAGAACTTTTTTTAGCACATATGACCTAAGACAAAAATCTGTTTGCATTCCTTTGTCATGAAGGATTTTTGTGGAAAATAAACATTTTGTGGTCAGATTAGTAAAAATATGTCAGTGAGTGAAAGAGCAGAGCTGAACAAAGCTGCAAGGGAAATGGATTATACTGGTACACACCTCGTGGAGGGAGCAAGGTTACACACAACAAGTGTCAGGTCAGAACAGTCCCAATGCTTCTTGTGACTTCCTCAGCAAGCACTCTGACCCTTCTTTTGTCAAGTTTGTATGTTACTTAGAGCTTATAAGATAGATAACTTCTTTAAATAATTAAGCTGTTGGTGTGAATTTTAAAATAAGTATTTGGCAAGCTGCTCAAGTGAAGAACATCATCTGCATGGAGGAGAGATATGATCTTCAAACACTACCCTGCACTCTTAACTGCTAGGTTGTGCAATGCAGAACATCTTGGTTAACCAGTCCTGTGTGGGCTGGTGTTTATTTTCAGAGGGAGAGGTGATCTAACACAGGTATCTTAGCAATCTAGGGCAGTGTTGCTGTGAAATTAATTGTAATTGTGTCTTCGTGACATATGCTATGTAAGTTTCTAGGGCTCACCTTGAAGAATATCTTTATAAATTAATGCAGACCAAACTATTTTGACTGAGTTGATAATTTGTTACAGTGAAGGGTAGATAGTACCATAAAGTCACATGTCTGTGCTGGGCCACAGAAAGAATTAAGTCTCTTCCTTCATTGCAGTTTTATGGCCTTTGTAAATGCTAGACAGAAATGCTGTTTATATATGTGGATGGACAGCATCCAAACCTTTGCCCCATAGGCAGAAGTAGATTAAAGGAGAACAAAATGGACAAGGCGAGTTAGGAAACACCTTCTTTATGCACCAGCTTATGACAACTGGATGCCTTTGTAGTTTAATCTTTCCTAAACAGTCTGCTGCACTATGGAGTATGTCATTTTTATACGGAATTGGGCTATCTTGTAGAGTATTTACTGGATGTCCAAGGCCGCTTTTGGTTCCTTTAATGCATGGTAGAACCCAATGTCTTGGCAGTGTACTCTACTATTAAAAGCAGTCTAGTTCAATGGTTTGTATCTTCTTAGATTTCAGAGGTGATTTTTCACTCTTTTCCTTTCAGACACTTACCCTGTTTTTCTCATGGGAAGCCACACAGCAGTTTTATTCAGAGACAATCTCTAGATCTAGAAGCTACCTAAGAAAGCATTTTCTTAGACTAAAGAGCTTACTGAAAAGAAAAAGGCAAAGCAGTAGAGTTGCAATTGCAGTCATAATTTTCAGGGCTGTTATGGAAGCAACAGAATGTTTTATACAGGTTACCATAAATCTTCATTATTTGCAGTAGCTCTACAGGCATGTCTGTAAAGATACTGACCTCTGAGGGAAATAAATGCTTTGTCCTGTTTGATCTGAAGCTACTTTCCCCAAACGTTTGTCTTTTCTTAGGGGAGTTTGTATAGTCTTAACAGCACTTGCACTGAGTCTGGCAATTTTGGCAAGACTAACGTCACAGGAGAAATAGAGTTTGCCATAAGATACATCTTCAAAGCTTGCATCTTAGAAATTTGCATCAAGGGATGCAAGAACCTGGCTTATGGAGAAGAGAAGAAGAAAAAGTGTAACCCGTAAGTATTTTGTAGAGACTGAGAATAGAAAAAAAAAAAAAAAAAGGAAAATATTCTGGCTTTAAGATACATAATTGATTGATAAATGATCACTCCTTTCCTTGCCAAGCTGTGAGCAAGCACCCTCTATTGGTAATACTCCTTGTTTTGAAGCCATAACACAAATACAGCCCACTGAACTCATATGAAGGGAAATATTTAAGTATTAATGTTCACATGACCTGTACATGAGGAACTTTGAGTAGGAATCATTGGTGCTTGATAGCAGTCCAGCTCAGCTTCCAGAAATTCTTTTTACTGGTTTGCCTTGAATCAGTGTTAGGGCAACTTTCAGCACTTTAGACAATCTCCCACTTTCACTGTAGTGGCTATTATAACAATTAGCATTTGTAAGAGTTATGAATTATTATATACTATTTGTATGATTATACCTTTTTTTGCTACATGGTACTTGGTGGTGTAAAGATGAGGTATTTGCTTCATGAACAAGCAGCAATGATCCTAAAGTTGATTTTGGATTTGTTTTTTTCTTTAAGCACATTATATGCTGTTTGTTGTCATCATAAAACTGTTACTACAACTGACAAGGTGACTTCTTTGGTGGCTATTCTATCAGAGGCCAAGAGCATGAAAATGAAAGATTCCTATTCAGATCCTAATCCTTTCCCAATTAGAATAGAATTGAAATGCATTAGCTGGATAATATACAGGGATCCTTATAGTCTGTCTGCTTTTATTGAGAAAGGATATAAAACACGATTTGCCATTTTATTGCTTGGAAAATTACAAAGTCAATAAAATTGTTTAAGAATTAAGAAAAAAGTCTCATCTAATTAATTTTTCTTCTCAATTTGATTACTTTTATTCCTGTCCTCCCTGCTGTTCCCCCCCCTCCCCATCCCCCACCTTCCCTCCTTTCTGGTAACTTTCCCTATATCCTTCTCTCTTTCTACAAGGTATGTAAAGGTTTATTTACTTCCTGATAAATCTCCTCGGAGTAAGCGGAAGACGGCTGTCAAAAAGAACACAGTGGATCCAGAATTCAATGAGACTTTGAAGGTACCATTTTCAATTGTGTGCTGCGAAGTGTGCTTTTCCATGGTAATGTCCTCTTCTGTAATGTGCAATCCTGCAAGTTCAGAGTTGTCCTGAAGGGGCAAATCTAGGAGCCACTGACAACAAAAATTTTAAAAACCCCCATGTTTTTCAGTTCAAATAAGAGAAAATGCTTTTGGAATTACAATAGTAAATTGCAAACCATTGGAAGAGTCTGCCTTTGTCCATGAAAACACTTCTAGTGAATTCCAGTGTTGTTACCATGTGACAAAAGCAAAGTATAGACACATTTTTTGTACATTCAGGAGCTAGGCGTATTGCAGAGCAGTTAGTATTTTACACAAGTATCCCTTTCAACTGATGCTCCTTTTGTCAGTGCCACTGGGAGTGTCTCTCTGCTGTTAGCTGAATGCTAACTGAATTCCACCACCTCTGAAATGTTGTCTGCTTCCTTTTCCCTGGGCAACTGATGCCAGGCCATCTTTGTAGTGTCTAGTTTCAAACATTAATAATCCCACCAGAGAACAGTAGTTATGATTTTAATTCCCTAATGCCTTGCAATATTACTTCTTGCATCCTTGTAAGAACTGTGTGTAGAAAATAGAAGCCCTTATTCTCACCTCAGAGACACTTAATGAAATGTGTAGCTGAAGCTGAGTACCATCATCTGGGAGAGGTTGGATTAGTTTGGTTGTTCCCAGCTCCGGTTTTGTACTCAGATTACTACAAACTCATTTTTTCTGTGCGTAGCAAGTTGCAGTAGCACATAAGATGATGAGTTCTTCAGTAATATGTTATCTTGGAAGAGACGTGAAACAAAGTTAATGGAGGGACAAACTTGCACAATTGCTTCTTGAACTACTCAAAAAGTTTCACTGTTACCCCCATCACTTGGTGTGTATGAACATCAAGAATTTGGAGTGAGAGAAATAGCCAAAATGTTTGAAAAGACCGTTGTTAAAATTAGATAACAACAAAAAAGATTTACGTAACATATGTAATTCTCATATACAGCCCAAAGTCTGTATATAGGGTTTAAGTTGGGAGGAAAAAGCCCTGCAGGTGGAATAATTGGTCCTAATTTTATAGTGCCCTTTTCGGTGCCAGAGTTGTGCAGAACTGATAAAGTGAGAGTGAGAGCCATGCCCAAACTGGCTGCATGAACACTAAAGGTAGTTTAGTTAGAAATCTTTTACATTAATTTAATTATTAGTTTATCCAGGGTAGAAGAAATAGTCAAAAGAGCATAGTGCTAGTGCAGGTAAACTACATCGTGACACTGATCTCCAGCTCAGTAGGATTCAGCTGCAAATTAAGGCACCTGTATTTAGGTAGCTGCATGCATGAGAGGTGCGTAAATGCTCTTGGGAATCACTGGAGCCCAGGGTGATTAGCCCCAGAGCCTTACACCCAGCTTGTGATTCAGCAGCCTAAATGCGGGTGGTGATGTCCTTGTCCATGCCATTGCCTCCAGCTTTCAGTCCAGGTGGGTGCAGGTCACCTGTAGGCTGGCTGTCACATTTGCCAGTCTCATGTGGGTACATTAGATACCCAACAATGTCTCAGAGGGCTCTAACTATGTTTTGGGAGTGGATCAGGGCTTTAATTAGTGGTCAGGTGAATGACTGCCTTGCCCCAACTGACTGCATTGAGTAGATATCCACTGACCACAATGGAAGTTTTAGCAGCTTCGTTAGGTGTCTTAATCTTGAACTGGCCTCCAGAGCAGCCAAATTCTGCTGGGAGTGTAAAACAAAAATATGAAAAAACACCAGCAAAAATGGTCAAGAATTATTTAAAGTTCTGAATTAATAATCAAAATCTTTAGCAAGGCAGGTCAAGGTATTCCTGGAATGTTATTTCATATTTGGATGAGCATTACTTTAGCATTTAAGTGGTGGGGTAATACGTAGATTGCAAAGCAAATTCAGACAACATGGTTCTGTCTGCATTCAGGTGCTTTCAGCCATGCTGCAGCTGGGCTTCCTTTGAGCAGGTTATGAGCACTGGCCCACATTTGTCCTGTATTGCTTTGTAAATGCTGTTTGTCTTTCTAGTACAAGATTGAATACTCCCAGCTGGAAAGTCGGCAGCTGCAGGTCTCTGTGTGGCATGCAGGAGCATTCAAATACAGGGTATTTCTGGGGGAAGTGGTGATTTCACTGGCAGCGTGGAATTTTGAAGAGAACTCGATGCAGTTGTTCAGCTGGTACCAGCTCAAACCCAAGGTGATTCTTAGTTTTTGTGCTTAGTTGTATCTTAAGAGCAAGATGGAGTGAAAGCTATGAAAAAGTTCACCCTTCTGAGATCATTGAGAGAAAAATGCTGTCAATCCAGCCCATTAGTAAGACATGTTGCAAACATAAATAAGCTGTGAGAAAGATGTGAAACAGAATGATTGCAGTAACACAGATTTCTGTATGTCCCTTTCTTCAGCTTGAAAAGCCTGAGGATGATCTTATCCAGTACAGTGGCGAACTCCTCGTGTCTGCAAGACTATCGGTACCAGCCCAGTATAACAGTTTCCAGTTTGAAGGTATAAAATGTTTCAGCATACATGAATCCCTTGGCTAGAAAACAGTTGAGATCAATGAAGGACTGATAATGTGTCCATATAATATTCCTCTATGGGGTTCACAACAGCTACTGCAAATGGTGGTTTGTGGTGTATTATATTTTAAATTAATTAAAATCCAAACATTTGCCAGCTTCATCTTTTTGTTCTTTTTAATGCCAACAAAAGCTGCACATTATAATGGCAGCTGTATGATGCATCCAGCTGTTCGGCAAGCTTGTGCCTGTCATGGTGTTGCCAGTAGACCTTATTCTGGAGGTGATGCAGCAGTTTTACTGCCCAAGGTAGAGACCAACAACTTAGGGAAAAGGTGGAAGGGAAATGGCTGCAGGAGTACCAGACTGGCACCCTTGGCTTCCTCCAGTGGTCTCTCATTTTAGAGAGATGGTTTCATTTGGAAGGTGTTATGTTCAAAATGTACAGTCAGGATTCGGTTTTCGGTAATGAAAGACTTGTAAGGTACCTTAAGTTACCTTAAGTATTGCTGTAGTGTGTTAGAGCAAGCACTTGCTGGTGGAGTAAAATAAACACTTTGGGAGGGAGGGATAGGACAACCTCGTTTTCCTTACCTACCTAGATCATAGTGAGGTATACAGAGGTTCAGAGCTCTGGTAATGCTGTGTCAGGACCAGAGCAACAGGTAGAGACCAATAGGAAGATATAATTAGCTGTTAGGTTAATTTTATTGCCTTTTCTTTTCCAAATGACCCCAAAGTTACCAGCTTGCTTTCTTCCATTGTTCCTCCCTGTACACACCTGTGTGTTGGGTCTCTGCTCCATACCCAGAGCTGTAACAGAGGAGCAGTATCATACTGTGAGTTTGGCTGTTTCTCCTGCTTCTGGCTTTGTTGTGGAGAAAGGCTTTTGTGGGTACTGCCCAGTGTTTACTTTTCATAAATACTACAGAAAGCTCTGTCTTTGGAACAGGTATCACGAAGCAACCTGCTACTCATTGCTTGCTTTTTTTTTTTTTTGTGAATCATACACTGTACGAGCAAGTTGAAGTCTTTCAAATGATTCTAATACACTCTATGAGTCCTTATGTCAGTAGCACTGCTTAGGCATTTTCTTACTTATAGCAACATCTTAAGCTATCTAACTTATCTAGCTGAACTAACTGGTTATTTCATGTGATAAATGCTCCTGTTTCAGGAAATAAAGACCAAGGAGTTCCCAACTGCCAGCTTCAGGTTATGATATTTGGGGCCAAGAACTTGCCCATGCTGAGACCTGCTGGAATGCCAAACTCATTTGTTAAAAGGTATGTATGAGACCTAACACTTCAAATAGAAAATGTCACATGCATTCTATGCAAATGTATGTATTAACATGTTTTCATCAGGAGACTGGCATGTGAAAGTGGCGTTGTCCACACTCTCAGTCAGACTTCCTTGTAATGGTGACATTTGGGTGTCTGCACAACAGCAGCACTCAGCAGAGCAGTGATGGGTCTCACCTGCTCTTTGGGTCCTGAATGGAACTTCAGAATTTACTGATGTCATTAAAATTTAGAGTTCACTAGTTTAAGTATCTGCTTTTAGATATTAGGAGAGGAAAATAAAAGTCCAAATCAAGAGAGTATTTCCGTTCCTATTTTCAGCTGTGCCTTTGCAGAATTAAATATAGCTTTGGATACATTGAAAAGGAAACTTCTATCCTTTCCATTCTAGACATTTTATAAGAGGAGGGACTGAGTTTTTCTTCAATGTACTGAGCAGCCTGTCTGCAGGATCATTTTACTCTTACTGTCAGACATCAGATGCCATTGGAAGTATCATACGGGGGTACACTTACAATGTCTCATAAAGCCATTTCACTGTCTTCAGTGAAATGGGTGAGCATTTCATCCTACTGAAAGGCAGGTTTCAGGCAGTATTGGATATCAGAAGGGGGCGTAAAGACTCCTTCAGCAGTCAGCGACAGCAAAGGAAAAGCAGACCAGAAGAGCCTACTTGCACCCACACTGAAGGCAGACAGGAAAAGGAGCAAGTCCCAAAATAAACACACTAGTACCATGTTCTACCTTGTACTTAAGCTGAACTTTTTTGCTATTTAAGGCAAACCAAAGGGCCTTAGTTGATTATTGCAAATGTTCCATTTTCTGGTTAAGTCAGTAACCTTGCTGAACTCTCATTGTTTTTCGGAAGTTGTCTTATCCTTCCAGACCAAGCAGAAGTAAAGCAAAAGTCTCCTGTCTTGAAGAAAGAAGCCTGTCCCCAGTGGAAACACTTGTTCATCTTTGATGGTGTGACCCCAGCTCAGCTACAGCAATCATGTCTACACTTGACTGTCTGGGACCAGTCAACTTTCAGCTCAAGCGATCATTTCCTAGGAGGAGCCAAGCTTGGTGCAAGTAAGTTATCACTAAAAATTGAAGGTAATTTGGGAAAAAGTTAATTTAGTTTACATTCAAAATAATAATATTTACACTGTGCTATTTATTACCTGCTGTCATGTGCCTACATGTACAGCCCCAGCCCCTGTTCTAAAGCAACTTGCAGTCTTGGGCTTTGATCCTGCAAGAACCAATGCACATGTTTTAGTTCACGTCTGTGCAGAAGCTCAAGGTCGTCAGTGGGAATTTTTGGGAAAAGCCATTTGTTAGCATGGTAACTTTTAGGGTCAGAGCCTGGCCATGCTAAGACAGGCACAGAAAAGTTGGGTGGACTTAACTCACCTAGAGCTCCATATCTATTTTTCAAGACTTGTTCCTTGAGTTGTTTTCTATGAAGTGGCTAATTTCAAATACTATCTCATCAAAAGGAAGCACAAGAACTAATGATCTAGTAGATTCCAGCCTTGCTTTTGTTTGTGCTTATTGTTTTACATCCACAAATCGGTCCAATCAGTGGGAGATACAGAAACTTGCTCAGAGGGGCTATTGCACATCTGAGTTTTGCGCTCTGTTCTAACAGAAGAGTGAGCTCTCTCTCTCGAGACTGAGAAATTTCTGAGAAATCCTCTGCTCACTGAATAGGCCCCATTTAACTGGTAGTTGAGAAGGGAAGCATTGTCACTTGAAGACTGCTCAATGGAGTCTCTCACCCCTGCCCTCCCAGAGAGTAAGTGCTTTGATTTCAGTATTTGAGAGGAAAAGCTCAAAAAGACTGAGGCTCGCTCACTTTGTTATGGTATCAACATGCACTTTAGAGTATTACTGCTAGTAATAACTCAATGCTGTGCAGGCTTCCTCATGAACTTCTTTTGAGTGTCCTTCCCCGCATTTTCCTTTCAGCTAGAGTGGGAACTACCTGCTTCTGAGTGAAGACTATCCAAGCCCTAAGCCCAGTAATGCATTAAAGTCACTGGAGATGAACTGAAGCAGTGGACTTAGTGCCATTCTGCTATTATTAGTATGCACACTTGCTCCTCTGCTTTTAGTCATACAACCAAAAACTTTTTCTTTGCTGCAGGCTGAGTTCTTCAGAGAGTGATCCTAGTTTAACAGGTCATAAATAATGCTTCAAAAGTATAGCTACAATGTATTGCAATTAATGCCTTAGGAGCTACAGAACAGCTGAAATTGCTGTGGAAGTGGGAGAAGCAGGTTGGTTGTTACCTTGTCAGTTGGGCCAGAGGCTGGGTAAGGCCAAGTGAAAAGTAACTGTGACTTTTGCTTTCTTGCAGAGGAATTTTTTGACTCTACAGACCTCGTTTCTCAGTCAGTGGTCCAATGGCAGGAAGTGCTCTGCAGCCCAAACACGTGGATGGACTTCACACTCATACTGCATTCAGATAATGAAAACTTTAAATCATAAGAGATTACCACACAACAACTTTTCCTTTCCCACATGTGATGTTTTGTATTCTAGTGGCACATACCTTTCAGGTCTGGGGAAAGGTACACTGCAACAGTACCTACTCCAGCTTTTTGGGAAGAGTTATGCATTTGACAGCATGTGATGTTCTGAGGGTTTTATTTCAGCAAAAGTTCAGGCTTTGTTATGTGTCTCTAGCTGGAGTATAAGGTTAGTATTGTTTCTTCAGGGGTGACAAACTTGATTTTAAATACATTATGCTGACAAGGCAACAGTAGCCAGATGATATGCAGTTTTCCATTTCTGGGCATAGCAGAACTGTAATTATTTAACTTAATCACAGATAGCAATACTTCTTAGAGAAAATACCTGTTACCTTAAAGTTACATGCTTTCACTCTGATCTTGACATTTTACACATGTTCAGAGAGAACTGAGAACTAGCTTATCTTTAACTGCTTGCTGCAGATGGGTGATGCTAACACCTCTGCTTCGGAACCATCTACAGTGCCACTATTATTTTGCATGACCCTAAAAAGCTTTGGCCTGTGGCTACATGCCTTTCAAACATGTGCTGTATCATGATGCTTAAAACCAATTAAACATTAATTTCTTCCTCAGTAGGAGCGTGGGACAACAGCTAATAGAATAAGTGTAGCTGTAGGAAGTTCTTTGTTCTTATCAGCTACCAATGTAAGACAGTATTAACAAGTCTGATCCATATAATATACAGCACAGGACAAGAATTTAGCTAAGGTTATTTATTCATGTGAACTGGTGGAAATGCAAGCTTAAGGCCCAACTACTGCATCAGTTCACTTTGCCCCAGCCCAGATGTAGTGTTATGTTCAGCAGAAACGTCAATATATACAGCTGTAAGTAGTGCTGCTGTTACATACCTCTAGCCATTACAGCAAGTATTCTCCTTTCTTCCTTTTAAGGGCTTCAGAGTTAAAGACACAGGGATTCATATGCTCAGCTCAGGAACTAAAAGAGCAGTAGCACACCTCACACAAAATACACCCCACACAAGAAACACTTGAGTCCAAGTCCTTTGTTACTTTGCAGATCTTTTATTTAAATGTTTGCTGCTGTCAATAAAAAAAAAACAACCACACAAGATTCAACTCAAGTATAAAGCAGCATAGATGTTGTAAATGGAAGAGAAGAGCTGACAACATACTGTATCTCACTTTCTAACAGATTTTCAAGGAAAGGGGAAGATTATAGGGGAAGGAATGGTCACAGAAATGCTCTCTACTAGAGAGAATACAACTGTGATATAAACAAGCAGTCCCTTCATCTTTGGAGTCTGAAACTTTAAATCAAACATTTTAAAAAATTAGAAAATTTGTTAGAAAAATAGGTGCAGTAAAATTGTATATATTGGATCATGTGTACATATAACAGTTTTCATTAAGTAAAAAAATGATCTTTACAAATAATCAGCTGCACTGTATCAGACTACAGCGTTGTTTAGACATTTTTACAGATGCAAGTCTTATTAAATCTGAAAAGTAACAAAATATACAGAGCAAAACTATTTCCCTTTAAACTAGTATTGCAATCCATGTATTGCATGTTTTACACACACATATATATATATAAATACTACACTATAACTGATCAGTAATGAAGCTGGAATGCAAACACAGTAGTGTATGAGATTCCAACAGAGTACTTGCCTAGTTTTTACGCGAGGAGGGTATCAGTGTCTCTATGCCACACTTCTGAGCCATCACTGCAGAATTTCTCCAGTTGAGAACAGCAACCAGAAAAAGCCTGACTTCTACACTAAGTAGTTCTGAGGTGCTGTCAGTTCTTTTGTGTGCATGGTGGGGCTGGGGGACAGACAGGACATGGGCATCAAGACCATGGGGAAAAACCCAGGGTTTACAGACAGACATGCACGCATGTACACACATACATACAGGTGCTTGCAAATCCTGACTTCTACAACCTGTCTTCTCAGCTGTTGGACTCTATGCTGTAGCTAATAACACAAAGACATATGGCACAAAATTCACCCACAGCTGCTTATTTTTAGACCAAGCTGAATCCAGCATCTGCACAGGGCACGTATCTTCAAACAGAAGCACAGCCTATGAAAATTTATCTTGCTTAAAGAGAGATGTGATGTAAGGCCTTTTGGCACTAAGCAAAGGCATGAGCAACTTCCATGATCAGTGGTATGATGAGTTTTGAACTGTACCAAATTTAATAGGAGGTATGAAATAAAAGGGAGATTCAAACACCTCTGGGTTTAGAGAACATTTGTTAAGTGTCATACAGTGACCCCTCCTCAGGGAAAAAAAACCCCAACCACAATAAAAAAAAAAACCAACAAAACAAGAATACAGCATTAAGATCTGCCTTTCCCACAGTCCTGCCTTCTTGTTACAAGCATCATTACATCGCCTCAAACTCATCAATTCTTTGCTTGGTGTTGCCTTGCCGGATCTGCCGCAGCGTCTTGTACTTGTCACGTCCCTGTCGCATGTTCTCTGAGTGGATAATATCATTGTGGGTCCTCTTATTTTCATCTCTAGCCTGGGCTAGCTCATCTGTCAGTGCCTGCAACATAAAGAACATTAAGTTTCAGCTCATGGCAGTAATGTTCTTTGGTGAGAGCTGACAGTTGTTAGATGACTGGACCCAGTGATAAAGGTACAACATATGCTTTTCATAAACAGTATGGATAATGTAAGTAATCCCAAAGCCTGAGCAATGACAGTAATCTTTATATACCTTGTCTTTAATTCGAACTGCCTATAAGAACTGTAAATGAAGAGAAACTATCATGCGTTGTGTGCTTAACCAAGTGGTTAAATGATCTCTTTTCCAGGAATGATTGTTTCAATTACTCTGCCTCATGCAGACATTGTCTTACCCTCAGCTGCATCTGTACACGTTCATTCTTCTCTGCTTCAGTAATGCGTTTCTCCTCATTGCGGTCATTCCTGATCCCCTCACTGGAGAACTCTGCACTGTAGGCAGAGTACTCTGATCCTTCATCTTGCAAGTTATCGTGGACATGGTAGTTCAGTGGCTCGTAGACAGGCGGTGGAGGTGGAGGTGGAGCAGTCATTACAAGGTGTAGCTCCTCCTTTGTCTTTACCAGATCCTCCTGGGCTTCCTTGGCCTTTGGGCAGAGTGAAAAATATTTTAATGCATTTCTTACTTTAAACCAGCTTAATGAATGCTTTAATGCTTATCTTCCCATTTTTTTCAATTTACTGTGAAAAGCAGGAAAGAGGGAATTAAATCCCTGCAGCTGACAGTACTGTGTTACAGTCTTACGCAGGACATAATCTTTTTTTTTTTTTTTTTTTTTGGCTAGTGATGCTATACATCATCCACTGTGTAATGTGCAGGGGATCAGAACAAAGGATCTTCTTCCAATAAAACAGTCTAGGAAAAATAGTTCTGTGGAAAGCTACAGTTACCTTCATCCTGTTCTCCATTTGAAGAGCTGTAGGCTGTAATATGGGTTCCACAGAGCAAGAACTTAGGTTCCCGGGTTGACATTTTTAATGCAATTACACACTAGGCAGTCAGCTTCCTCACCGCTTCCGTGGTTCTGCCCTCCCACATGGTCTGCAGCACTAGTTAGAGGGCACCGGGAGCACCAGGCCCTCCAAGCCTTGCATGGTTTACTTTTGGTTTTAGTGCATCAAATTATTAAACTCTCCTGACCCAGGTACTAGGAAGCCACTGACAACAGCACACTCTTCTCAAGACTGGCAAGTGCTGTGCTCAAGCGTAGAGCTTCAGAGCAACATTGTAAAGCAGATACTCACTCTGATTTGCCACTCTTCAACCTCACTCTCTTTACGCTTCCTTGCCTCTTCAAGAAGTGCAATCTTGGCTGTATACTCTGCAAGCTCTGTAGCCTGTTGAATAATAGAACTAGAATTATAAGGACTCTTAAACAAACAAACTAAAACCCAAACACAACAACGAAACACTGCTGACTGAGAAAAGACCCAAGTGTTACACTGCACTGCAATTAAGACTGAACTGGAAATTAAGAACAAAACAGTAGATTGCTCACAATAGAAACCAGTGTCACACTAATGCTATTACATGGTCTAGTACTTCACTGCACCGTATTTTTCCCCAGAGAACAAGTTGTTGCCTTACTCATAGTAACATGCCTGTACACCTTACCCTCAAAATGACTGGGTCTTACCAGCTGTTCCTGGCTCTTCATCTGGTCCATAGTTTGTCTCTCCAGCTCTTCCTTGGCCTGCAGAGCAGCCAAACGATCAGCTTCCAAGCGTTCTGCTTCCTCCTGGGCTCGTCTCCTTTCCTCCTCCAGCTGAATGGCTCTTTGGATCTGAGCTGAGAGTTCTGGGAAAAGACGGATCAATGTGGTTGGTCCACAAGCCTGGTCAAAGTGAAGGGACTACAGACAGTCTCTTAGGTAACTGCAGAAATCATGACAAACACTTTACTCCAGCTGCAATATCCCTTCACTGTGCACATCAAAGTAATTATTTGCATAATGCTTCAATTAACTGAATTCAGAAGTAGTCAACTGCACAGTATAATTAAAACTTCTGCAAGAAACTTGCACTGAAGTCTGTAACACTGACACAATTCTGCTGCCTTTCACTGACAGTTTACTGCAAGGACCCGATGTTGCTGTCTCAAACCTGCTTATCTGTACATTGAAACAGAAGCTTCTGTTTCACTGGGAAGACTTGTTCCCTAACTTTTTCTGTTAGGAGTTAAGTAAAAAGTACTTGAGAGCTGAACTCTTCCTCACTGCTGGAAGAGGCTGTACTACTAAAACCATCTTGGCAACAGGGGAAAACAGAGTTCATGCCTTCCAGTTCCCAAATACAATGAGCAGATAGTATGCTACTTTCATACTTTGGATGATCTCAGCAGTATGAGCACATGTGTATATTTATCCATAAAGGTAGATATTGGTAAGCCTTGCCGAGAGATCCCAGTGTCACCAGATCTAGGCTAGGTGTAGGCAGCAACCCGTATAACAGTTCTGTGGAGCAGAATACACATGGTCTGGTCAGCCAGTACAAGTACTTCACCTTTCTCCGCTTTCTGAGTCTTCATCTCATACTCTTGTAGCCTCACCAGCAGCTCTTCCTTCTCCCTCAACATTTGCTCTTTCTCCTTCTCAATTGTCTCCCTCTTCTTCTTTTCATTTTCTAGTTGTTGCCTGTTAGAAACAGATTTCATACTTCAAGCTCATTTTCAGACCTAAGCTACAGCCAGGCAAGAAAGTTGGCTGGGCATCTCTCCAGGCAGCCCAATGGGAAGTGACAGCCACAAAGCAAGACCAGAAGACAGAAATACATATCACCTGTTCTTTCATCACTTCCAAAACTGAGCAAAAATTTTGGTATCGCATTTCATAAAAACATTTCTATTCTTCTTGCCCACCACAGAAATTTAGAATGCCAAATAGCTACTAGATGCAGAGAGAGAAAGCCAGGACTCTGTACTGCACAGCAGAGATTTAACTTTGTTACTTCTGTCATAGGAAATTCAAGGAGGTGTGAAAACAAGAGCACTGAGGGAATGAAGACAAACAAGCCACAAATACAGGAGAAAAGCAACATTATTTCTTGAATCATAAGCAACCTGCAGCCAGTGGTAGAAGACCAGTGGGATTGCTAATCCTTTTCCCTTGCCTGTGAAAGGTCTCCCAGTCCCCTCTTCTCTCTTCACGCATGCTCCCTGTGAAGGTTTCCCCCTTACTCCCAGCCATCCCATGGTGCAACACATAAATCAGGTCCTAACACTCGAGTCAGGAGGAACCCTCTTCAGCTGTGTGTCCCACACGGGAGCCCACTGTGCCTTCACTTCCACATTTCCCTGCAACTCTCAAGACTGCAACCAGGACAGCAGACTACAGGGTCACAGGTCCAAGCAAGAAAAGTAATGCTTACAGTCCCGCTGCGGGATATCCCGAGTTCACCCCTGTAAGCCAGAGCTCCAGGGCCACATGTGCCTTATGAACGTGGGACAGCTCACAGCCTTGCCTGAGCGAAACCCATGTTACCAACTGCTGCCCTACAGGTACAGCTGCCTGTTGAACCCTGGCAGTTTGGTGTCATTTATCTCTGCCGCCTCATCTCCGCTGTCTGTATCCAAGCTCACCTTTCCAGTTGTTTCTGGTGCTTTTCCTCCCGGGCCTGGGCTTTCATCTGCTGCACCTCGATGGTGTCGGGCTTCCTGCGCCGCATATACAGTTCGTGGTTACCCATGCAGAGCTGCAGGATCCTCTTGTTAATTCTCAGACGAGGGGCGTAAAACACAAAGTCCTAGAAGACAGGCACCACACAGTCAGTTTTCCAAGCATGCTTTCTCTTCTCCAAGCTAACTGCAGACAGATCATCTTGCCCCTAATTTCACTGTAACTGAGACATATACACAGGCCACTTAAATATAGCAGCAGGGGCTGCCAATATCATTGGAAGCCAAAACAATCGTTACTTATATTCTCCATTTAAACTCTACACAGAATTGACAAGTTGCTCTTCTATAAAAAGTACATTTTAGAGAAAATTAACAATCTCCATTTAAAGGAGACTGTGGAGTTTGGAAATGCTACAGAAGATTCTGGGTTGGCAGGTTAACTATCTGGGCAACTTGTAGACCTCTAGGACTAAGTAATTAGTTTTTCAATTTGCACAGGTTTGTGACTGAAAGATAAAGCATGAATGTATTGCAGACTGTTAAAGTAACTTCACAGAATTTCCTGATCTATTTGAATCAATATTCAAGGCACCATCTGTGTTTTTTCAGAGAAAGAGAAGAAACACCTCCCAGTATCATTCTTTCCTCTCCGTGGCATTTCCTAGTTAAGTTGACCTAGGCCATTAAAACTGTCAAATGAAAGCTTTTTTTTTTATCTTGAACCACCAAACATAAGGGTTATTTGGAATATTGGGTCACAGGCAGTAAACAAAACACAAGATATTCTAAAATTTCTGGTTCAGCAAAAAGAACAGCCCCAACTTTCTTATTATCTGTGTTATAACCAGGCTTTTACAGAAACTATACACCAGACTGGATCTTCTAGAAGTAAATCTGCTAAGAAGGGGATACAGAGGACCAAGTTCATTACCTGCCTGATGATTTTTCCTGAGTCCACAACCACATGTTTACAGTGTAGTCTGAACTTACACAGTGAGCAAACTGCAACTTTGTGCCTTTTTTGTGGACTGTGATATGAGCCATAGGCAAGCTGCCACCATAAACCAGCACCCATTCCTTACAATCACTCTCCCATGGATTGCCTCACTTTGCAAGAGGTGGAAGTGAGAAGGGGCACACAGGCTCTACACTTTTGCACGGTAGCAGAGATCATTTTTTTAATTGCCTGAGGTCAGAAGCACAAGTTGTGGCCATCTCTGGGGAACCCAGAAGTCACACTAGAAGCAATGAAAAACCCTCCACATACTGTTAAGATGAACATGAATATGTTGAGAAAGCCTCGTTTTCTTCCATGTGTTTTCCTAATTCCCATACTGACGGCAAACAAGGCTGTCAGCACAGCGTGTTGTGTTCCTCCACCAAATCCTGCTAGAGCCATTCTGAGCTGCACAGGTCTGACACTGCTAACTGTACCTTTAAGCTGTTCATCCGACCTCCTACTTCTGACAAGTAATTTTAAAAACAGTTTGTGTAAATTGTGATGAACAGGTCCTATCCTGAGGCAAGTTCACTCACATGGAAGTACATACTGAGGGCACGGACTGTGGTTGCATTTGTCATTTAAGGCCATAACATTCACATAAGAACATAAAATAATGCCCTTCTTTCCTAATCCCCAGCCTCCCCCTGGTCTCACACAACTGGGAGCTTTGCAGCTTGATATTTTAAAAGGTAATGTGCTGAAGATGTTGGAGTATGTAGGCAGAAAGGCCCAAAAACCAGAAAAGCTTATTCTGGGCAAGGTGCCACAGGACTCTATCCATTACATTAGTGTCCATTTAAACACCAACATATAGAATCCTCCAAATTAAAGGGCAGCTTCCAACCACATCTTGGGTGGACTGAATGTTTTGCTGTAGTTATAATACTTGCCTTTTAAAAAGGAGACACAAGCATATGAAAAGACCCAGACAACTTCCTGAATGCTCAGAATTAGTGCCCAGATAAATTCTTCTTTCAGGCACAGCATGAAACAGAACACCACCCAGAGGGACGAGGACAATTGACACAGAGACAGGAAACATCACTGAGGTTTTCAATGTTAACACCTTTCTGTATCAGCCTCTTG
Organism: Ibycter americanus; assembly: GCA_035590275.1. Lineage (NCBI taxonomy): Eukaryota > Metazoa > Chordata > Aves > Falconiformes > Falconidae > Ibycter > Ibycter americanus. The sequence continues at coordinate 49,942,526 of JAVJGI010000062.1, forward strand.
CAAGTCTCCCATTTCAAACTCAGTCGGATTTACTGTTGGGGATGGGATGGAAAGCTGTGATCCATAAACAGGAGACACATATTTCATAATGTGTACAACATATCCAAGAAGCTTTTCTATTGAGAAAAGCATGCCTGACAGACCAGCTTTCTGTCTCTGAGGAGTTTTGCTGGCTTTCACTAACAAGATGACAGAAAACTCTTCTCCCCACCAAACCCCAGGCTGTTATCTGCAACACACTGTGCATCAGCACACTGTGCACCAGCATCCTTTAAATTACTGGGAGGATCTTTTCCTGTTAAAGAGATTTATAAGCCATCACCCTTTGCCAAAGCCAAACTGCTTATTATTTCTCAGGGCTGTATTTACCCACCAAGGCCAAGTACTGGGGTGGGGGAAGAGAAGATGAGGCCTTTCTCAACTATTCCAATAGTTTCACAAGACTGACAGTATGAGATCCACCTATACCTGTTATTCCACTTCATGTTCTCAACAGGTCAAAGTAAGTTGCTAATTCTTCACCAAAATAACTGAAAACATGTTTGCAAGTATTGAAAAGCAACATTCACAGGTAGCTACATTTCAGTTCTCCACAGAAATCATATCCCTGCCATTTATCCCAGCATTCATGAACACCATGGTCCTTAACTGACTTTGACTCTTTCAGTGGTGTAGAAGTGAGTATTAAGATGGGAAACCATATGTATCTATGTGGTTTTGCAGTAGCATTAGAATGATTTTTGTGTTTTTTTTTTTTTTAATGGACAAAAAAAAAGTTACCTACCAGCTTCCAGGCACTGAGAGAAATGGGGAGAGGACTGGTCTCAGTATAATTTGGCTACACAGAAGACTCACAGAACTAGCAAAGAATCTCAGATTTAAGCATAAGGCTACCTAGTTTTTTAGGAAAAAGAAAAAAGAAAAGACTCTGCAGTTGTAAAATCCTTGTCTTTCTCTATGTTAGATACTGCCACAAGCTCTACATTTATGCTGCACAGAAAAGCAGAGAACTCTAAATACACCTTAAATACTAAGACTCATTTTGCATCTGATGTCTGCAGCTTTCTCCTGTCCAAAGACTACTTTATTTTGAGATGGAACAGTATTAGTTGTTCATATGCAGTATCCAGGAATACATTCTGGTTATACTTACTGGTGCCTTCTTGTCAATAGGCTTTATAACAAACTTCTTGTCATTGAAAGAGATATTTCTGATTTCGCTCCAGGGGAACCCAATCTTTGGAGTCAGTCTGGAAAGAAGAGAAATAGTTTTAAGACATGATGCAATTAACCTTTTTTTCCCCCCCACATTGCTTCTAACACACAGACTCAGTGGGACGCAACACTTTCAGCTCTCCCAACAGAGGGAAGACAGTAGCTGAACCAAAACCCCACAGCAGGAAAAGAAGCCCAGTCACCTCCCATATAGAGTCTCTTCTCATTGTGGTCAGCCACCCTACTGACCTGTGACTATGCAATGGGGATGGCCTCTACTGAAGCCACACACTCAGCTTTACCAAACTGCTGCTTTAAGTTCATTTATTTTAAATCAGGGCCTGAAATCTGCAACATGCAGACTTTAGGTATATGTGCTGTGCTTCCTGGGTGCTTCTCGTACATCATGGGAGGCATAAGCCAAAGTAATTCCACTGCTCCCCACACTTTCTAGCATCCACAAAAAGTCTACCCTGCTGTGTTACAGATAGCCCAGTTACCTCCATCCTGCCTTCACTTCTGAAGTGCTGGGCAGGCACAAACACAACTGATAGAAGCAGATTTCTTGTCTTTTGTTTCCTTCCCTAGATTACAGGCAAGGCTAGTAACAAAGAGCCCTATTCTTTCATTCCATGCAAACCACTCTTTCAGCCCATGCCACTAGCCACCAAGCAGAACTTTACACGTTGGTCATGCAAGGAGGTGCACCGTGTAGCACTCTCCTATTGCAGAGCACCCCTATGAAGCACAGGGAAAGATTCAGACTCCCAGCTCTTCCTTGCTACTTAGGAGTTTAGGGCTGTTGGTTTAAAATTACTTCTTTAAGCTTCACTAATCGTTTGAGATTTTCCTCTAATTTCTCCAGACTCTGGCACATAAAAAGCATCAAGTTATTCATGAGATCAAATGTTTCTGAACCATTCCAGTACTTCACCCTTACATACCAGCCCAGCTCTGCAGCAAGTTCTAATATTACAAGGACTTTCACATTTGACTAACCAATTCCTTTAATTTCCCCCAACCAAATACTTCGATTTTGAATTTAATATCACATTTTTATTCTTTTATTCTTCTCTTATCAAGGGAGGGTATATGGTCTAGAAATAGCAGTTAATGATGAAGAGTTGTGTCTTGCATAAATTATAATACCAACAAGCAATCTTCTTGTTATTATCTAACCCATCCAATATGTGTGTCTGACACGCTGAAGTGCTGACAATTATTTCCAGCAGATGGTTTGAAGACATGAGTATTTAATGTTTAGCACTGACAAACTTCTATCATCACTGTGAACCACTCGAACTCTTTAGGAATCCTTTCTATGGAGCTCATTGGTTAAGGAAAAAAGCTGGCAATTTTGGAGGAATTTGACTCATCACAGAGATGGGAAGCTACTACATAGCATGATTTCATTGGGCCCAAACACATAAAAAACCCTGAACTTGCCTCATTTAAAATCAGACATCAAGAATAAAATACATCCTCTTCAGAACTTACCATTCCCTAACCTTTAACTCAACTGCAAGGTTGTGCAACACTCTGTGTGTAACATTAAGAACTGTAAAGAAAATTGTTTGATTAGACTAAGATTAACTAATTACTCCAGTCTCAGTCATATTAGCTTAAGTGTTTCAACCCTAGATAATACAGTATGGCAGACAACTGAAATAGTTCACTTAAGTTCTATTGCAAATTCACCTCTTTAATGCGGGGGGATGGGTGGGGGAAGCTTGAAAATACCTAGAGCTGTGACACTGACATAAAATGCAGTATAGAGGCTCACACCCCTATAGCACAGTCTCATTTTCCTCAGGTTGAACTTCAACAACGAATCTTTGATTTTTCACCTTTGCCCCAGTCCCCAAATTTTGCACATACAAACCAGAGGTGAGGTACACATTACTATTTTCCTAGTCCCCGTATCTGCTCAAAAGACTTAATTACATAGTAGCAAGAACTACAGTAGAAATAAGCAGTTTATTCCAGCCCTGTATTTGTTTTGCAAATGCTCTCGATGGCTCTTTACAGTCCAGGGCTATATTCTGTCTGCTTCCGCAGCTTGAAAAACCTGTTTGTGTGACCATGGTTACATAGCAAGACTAGTCATTCAAGACTGAAGTATTACATGAGCGAAACTACTTTTCTTTCAAGTGACACTCCTTGCTTTCTGGGTGACAGCACATATTAGCATTGCAGAAGAGACTGCATTTCTCTTTGCCATCTTAACAGAAGCTCCAGAGAGTTCCAATTAATACTTGGGTTGCATTCAAAGCTTTTTGGAGGCAAAGATGTAGAACAGGTGAAATCCCTTCTGTATTACAATGATAGTCTGTTATAGATTAGTGACATGAAAACAATACTTGGATGGGGGGCAGGGACACAATGGCCAAACAACAGAAAAGTCTAGACCCTTTATCTAAAAACATGTCTGTTTTAAACTCCCCTTCAATCCTTCAGTTGTGGAGTATTAGAAGAGACTTAGCAGGCTTAGACACAGCTGTTCTCACCTTCCTTTTGTGTTTATTTATAGATGTAGTCTATCATTTCCCACCTCTTATCCCATTAATAAAGGCTCTGCCTTTACCAAAAGGGCTGATTAAAACTATGCATACCTCAGCAAGACCTCATCTCATTCCTTGCTCCCAGTAACTATCTAGGTTAACACCTCCCTGGGTTCTGGGTGTTATCCAGCATTGGGTTTGTGGCCATTCGTCTTTTTTCAAAACCAGGCAGTTGTATACATATCTGCCATTAACTTCAGTATAAGAACAGCCTTACATGTCCAAACACTCTGCCGATATGTTAGCCTATCGAGGTACTCGTATTGTACCCACGGCTGGCATACCTGGCACCTGACTCAAGGAAAAGCTTGGTAAACTCCTTAGTTCAGGGTTCAGCTCTACAACTGTGCACTGTTTACCAGACAGCATTGTACAACTGACATCTCTTTTTATATGGTAGGCAGCATTAGCAGGTAAGGCTACAAAGGTCAGGAAAGTCAAGAAAGCATAAATGATGTGAAAGCTCATTTCCTAGCACAGCTTCACCTACTGATCCAGAACTGGAACAGGAGCAAGCTCTAAACTTTGCCCTGATCCTGTAAATGAGAAATGCCCCTTGGTTCCCACAGCAGCGCTCGCTTTGGGAGATCAGAGGTGAAAACAAAGGCCTTACTTATCGTCCTTTTCATAGATGTTGAGCCCCAAGGCATCAACCCCCAGCCAAAGGTCAGTTCCTTTCTTATTCTTGATTTCAAAATAGTTGATTCCGTACATCTCCAGGTCTTGAGCAATCTTCAGGTATTCCAGCATGGCATTCTCTCTGGTTGAGATACAAAACAAAGCAGATGTCAGCCTCTCGTTTATCTATTTCAGAAAGCACAAAACCCTTGGAAGAAACATGTAACTCCTCCTAAACCCACACATCAAACACAGGAGTTAAAAACTGAACATTCACCATCTGGGATTCACTTTAAAAGTTATGATATTACACCTAGGAACACACACACATACACCAAGCACTCCCATTTACCAAACCCTAGTATTTCCGGACAGAAAATGAGCCACATTCATCTCTTTCAGCATTTATCCTTGTCCCAAGGTACAATAGGAAAGGTAGAGGATCTGAACCTTCCCCACGTGCCAATGCAAGTGCTTCAAGGTTAGACATACACCTTCACTTTTTCCCCCCACTCAGAGTCATCACTAATACACTGTACATAGGTCCAGGATCTTCAGAAAGCCATCCAAGACACTCTTTTCAGCACCAGTGCAAACATCCTGCCAAGTTTTACTATGTGATTCAATGCTGGACCAGAAAATATACACCAAGAGTCCCCCACACAGGCAACTCTTGGGAGTCTTATTTCAAAATCACATTGTGGAACTGCAAGCTTAAGGTAATCAACCAGCAACAAAATGACCAGCCTAAGGAGCAATACAAAACCACTTACTTGAGCATGCCACTGTGTTCAGCATGCCACACCTGGATCCGTTCTTCCCACTGCTCTCTGGAGAGTTTATGCTGGTCCATCACCCTATACAAAGAAAGACAAATTAGCAAAATTGACTTTATGTTCTGCAGTATCCATTGATGCTGATCTATGGTATAGTCTTACTGAAAAATTAGTCCCACCCATGAAGCCTTACTGAAGCCAAAAGGAAGATCCTACTCAGCCCAAAATCTGTGAATCAGAGCATTACAGAATGAACAAAAACCCTCTGCAAAGCCTTCGTCACCAACCAGAGACATGAGAGGCATAAGTAGAACACTTAAAAAACCAAACCAAACAAAAAACCGCCACAACATCACATACACCCTGTAGACACCAGAGTGTTAAAGCAAAGCAAAAGTTGGTGTTGTTCCTGGAATTAGACACTGCTGCAGAGTGTCATCAGGAAGTGTAAACAGAAGCCATTTCTCTGGTAACATACATGTGGCAAAGGGGACTACATAGCCTCAAAACATGCTTTCCAGATACAAGATTTTTAGGACTGTAAGGACACACAACCCAACCTTCTCCAGCAATGACACATCTTGACTGAATGCTGCTCTTTTCTGAAAGAGGAGACATTCATACTGCCAATCACCAGCACGGCAGCAATGTTCAGGAAAGAAGTGCTGAATTCAAAACCGTATCTCCTCTCCCTAACCAACCCAAGGATAGTGTATAAAAACATACTCTAATATGAACAAAAGAAAGAAATGAAGGAAAAAACTCAAATGCATACAGTTCAATTAAAAAAACCAACATGCTTTTAATGAAGCTCTTTGTATTTAACTAGGATGCAAATTCTTGATTTTAAAAACAAAACCAAACAACAAAACAACAACAACAACAAAAAAACAAATAAAATGGGAGACTGTATCAACCAACTCCTTCACCTTTGGGGGATCAGACGCTCTGAATTCAGGTATCCAGGCTTGTGCACATCTTTGTTGTAATCTCCAAATTTGGCCTGCACAGCATAGGAGCCAAGAAGTACTGCTGTTTCAGGAGGACAGTAGATCTCATCGCTGAGGATCCCTTCCTTCACCTGCAGGAAGAAGAGCTTCTGTGTGATGTCCTGGATCAGCTCTTCAGATACATCCTCTGGGAAAAACTTGGCACGGAATTTGAACTGGAGGGGATTCTCCTTTCTGATTTCTTGAGCGGAAACCTGAGGACAGAGGTGACACCACAACTAAGCAGGGTTGCAAACAACAGAATACACTGCTTTTACTCAGAAAAAAGGATTTGGGGCATTTGCCTTCAGAGGCGAGTGACTGGCAACTCATTACTGGAATGCCTTAATTCTGGCTGCATACTGGTATGAGAACACAGGGGAGATGCATTATGTTTTCCAACAAAGCCAGTAAAATTCTGTTTGCACAGCAAACCTTGGTCACCGGAGAATGATTTACTACGCTGTACCAGATGGCAAACCCATCCAAGTATTGTATTCATTTGAGAGAATGGCCCCCTGTCATTAAACAGGTATGCCACTGACTGCCCCATAAAGAAAAACAGTTCATACCCTTGTAAGAAATGCAAGTCCACAAACCAGAGCACATCAGAGGCATCAGTGCTCTGTTACAACTGCCCAGCTTTGAACTGACCTATCTTTCTGATTAGTGCAACAACTGATCCTGCACAAGCAGAGACTAAAACCCTCACTAGCCATGATGTTCTTCCAGTCACAGCAAGAACAGCTGCTTCTACTCAACAAAGTACAATATCAAGCTGCTGTTGTACATCTGACAAATGCTATAAAGCTTTCTACAATTCACACAGAGAGAAAGGGCAAACTTCCACCATACCACACCTCACGCAAACAGTTCCCATGAAGGTCAAGCTCTCTCTAAAAATAATCCTGGAGTTATGAGAATTAAGAAACAGTCAACAACAGGCACAAAGTTTACAAAGCTGCAGCAAATAATACATCAGAAATCATCTAAGCTTTAACCTTTGTTCAGCAATTAACCTAAAGTCTGTTACCTTTTTATCAAGCTTCAGCCAAGTCTGGAATCCTTTGTTGTCCACATACTGAAGACCAAAGTACCACACTTCTCGCAGACCTATGGTTTTAACCACCTGCAACAGAAAGGTCAAATACAGAAGTTATTGCAGGTAACGGTTCACTTGAAGTCACGGTATCCTCTCAAGTCCCACATCACCTGCGGGTGCAGGAAACAGCCTAAACCTACTCATCTGGCATCTCTTAATTTCATCTTGTAGACAAAGATATACAGATGCCATAGTAGATGACAGCAATGGCATAGGCTAAGCTACTTGTCCCACCCAGTTCCTAGGAGAAGACAATTCTGGGGAAACCAGTAGACACAAACAGGGCAAGTGACAGACCACCAACTGCTAGACTGGCAGCAGGGGGGACTTCTGCTTGCTTGTAACTTCCAGCCCTTCTTAAAACTGTACTCAGTGAAACAGACAAATTACTTCTCTCACCATAAACTTTGGTGAGAAGCTCTGTAACGCTGTTAGTACTAACTGCAACTAGTTAGCAGTATTAATGCCTCAAGTGATCTTGTCCGCCAGTTACCAAAGATTACATTGCTGGAGGAAACAACTGAGGGATGCTTCACACAGCTGCTGCAGTAAGCTCCCTCTGTGGTTTTGGCAATTAAAACAAGTTGTAAGTATTCTCAAAAGTATTCTTTTTTTAAACTCACACAAAGGCTGGTTTTGAAGGACAAAATACATCGATGGCCCAACATTAGGACAATTTTCATTTCATATATTGCAAATACTAACCAGACAAAAGATCCAGTAACAACATCCATTGACTGATGACTAGTGAATTGGACATGCTCCTTCTCCTCAGTGGTGGAGATAACCTAATTCCTGATCTCCTCCTACTCTTGACTGCTTCTTACAGCCCAGTAGTCTGCTGCCAGCTCATCTACCTGTAAGGCTGTACTCTAGACAGAGTTGAGATCTAGAAAGATCCACTACATACCTATCTGGATCGCTTCCTTGATGTTATTTGCAGAGCAGCCCCTCAAAAAGTGATGCAGGCATCACCACAGGGAGCTGAACTGAGTGGAAGGCAAGAGCTTTTTAAAGCTACTTTGCAAGTTAGGGAAGTATGACAGATTTGGGAGGGTACTGTTACGTGTGCTTCAACAAGTCTAAGATCTCAACCACGGATCTGTTTCACCCTCTCCATTTATAGTATTGCTGGAGAGCAGACTTGAGACAGACAATGATTTTGGGATAGTTGATTAGTTTTTGCTGTAGTTTCTCATAAATTTTCTTACTGGTGAGCTAGAAGCCAGCAGTCTGTAGCTGGAAGCCAAAGCTTTCTGGGGCTGGTAAGGGAGATAGGGAAAAATGCACCACTCTGATTAGCACTCTGAGAAGTAATGTTTGTGTGATGTTGACTAACAGACAATCTGTAAGGTTTAGCGATATAAGCAGACCACAAAAATTGCATAATAGTATGAAAAACGTCACTAAGCAAATATAACTTTTAAAGATAAAGAGATCAGTGCCTACTAGTTGAGGAAGTGGGATAGCTTCATAGCTAGACACCGTGGGGTGTATTCAGTAGGCTACAGTTTATATGCTCTACTTCAACCGGCACATAAGTAACTAGTTATAACTAATTAGAGTTTATGTTAAAAAAAACCCACAGCCCAACAAACAAAAACCCTCAAACCCCACAACTTTTTTAAAAAAAGAGCTGGGGTCTGAAAGTACTTCAGCCTTTACTTGACTAGAATTCCTTTTCCCTCCTCCTCTCCCTCCACCACAGAACAGACAAGTTTTCTGACAGCTAGATGTATTTTTAGAAGGGTCTGAACTGGGCTTTACTCAATCTAGCAGAAAAGCAGGGGTATGTTGAGCATAGTACTTCCTGTTGCACAAAAAAAGTGTTGCAACTTTGTTAAAATAGAGTTGCATAAATCAAGCAGTTATCTGGTCATTATCTCTGAATGCCTCTTACAACAGAAAAAATGCACTTTTTCTATAAATCAAGTTAGAAAGCTTGCAAAAGTTCTGACACCTCAAGTTCTTCCCAAAATCTAAAGGCAAGGAAGGAGAAAGCACTAAGCTAAACTTCACAATTTGACTATTTGAGTTCCAATACAAAGATCAAAGACATTAATGTTTTATTCTGGGAAATGGTTTGTAGAATTCCTCCACAGCAAAACAAGGAACAACAAAGAACCAAGCCACTAAATTCAAGATGGGAGATGGCTCCTCCACCCACAAATGCATGAAGCGGCAAATCTTAAGTCTGCTTGTTCCACCCAGAAATGCATTCGCTCCCAGAAACTGCCAATGGCACACTCTCCTCCATCTGAATTTCTTTTCCTTGTGGTCAGGATGGCACATGACTGCCTGGAAGGTACTCCAGCCAGCTGCAGAGCCTACTGTGTTGGTTCCTGGGACACTTCAAACCACTGTGGTGTAAACTCTGCACAGGTCTGGCCTGAGTGGAGCTGAACTCAATATTCACAGGTTTCCTTTCTTTTTCCATTTCTATAAAAAAGTGAGCTATAATCCACCTTACGTGCAGGACACACAGCAGCAAAGCCTAAAGCACAAGGGCCCTGCCAGAGTAGTTTTGCTAGCTGACAGCCAGGTCGTCTTGTGGTTTTTAAAAATAGCCTGCTTCTTCAAATGCCCTTCCCCCTCTACAGTGGTTCTACAGTTCAAGTTGGGCCACTCCCCATACCTGCAAAAACCTGTCGCCTTTGTAGGCTTTATCTGAGTGTAAACTCCATCCAAGATAAGGGCCTAGCAAAAGGCTGGCACAGCACAAGTGAAGAGAGGATGTCAGAACAGCTGCAGCTGAACATACAGTCTTCACCCTCTCTGTTTTTGTGCTGCACACTTCTACCTCAGTCTTCTCTTGATATGCAGAAGTGCACTCCAACAAGGTATGGACTACAGATAAGAATTTCCAGTCACAGGTTTTAAACCTGAGCCATAGGATGTAAGGAGCAAATCTTCATGAGGTGATAATCTATTCCAATAGTGCAACACATGCGGCAACAAAAGTCTTCAGAAATCCAGAACGACCTAGACAGCAAGCTAGAATTATCTTGGACCTGAAGCATCCTGCCATTTTCCATGTTCTCAGGATTTTGTGCTTCTCTGCTGCAGGTCAAGAAAGTAGTTTCTTCTGCCAGATCACCCTGACTCTTAACAGATATAAACACTAGGGAATACATGGAGGACAAAATAGTCCTTATTGAATCCTTGCCATAAGGAACACAGGACAGGACATACTCACACTGTCTGATCTAAGGCACTGCTTTTAAAAACCTGGCTTTTAGTAATTTGGATTTTTGTACTCTCAGACACGAAACCCGAGTTCTCTCTTTTGGGTTAACATGGAAGGGGCTGGGGGGAAAGTTATCCTGATGCAAGGGTAATCAGCAGTGAATGAAAGGTCAAACACCAAAGGGCGGTTCCTTAAAAATGCTGGTTTCATATGCACTTCACCAAATTTCCAGTCAACGAATACTCGATGTTTATCCCACATCAGTAATAACCAAAAGGAATCAGATTTAATACTAAACACAATTTGTAGTACTCTATTTTGTACTGTGAAGTTCTGTAGTGATTATAATTTGATTTCCTCCTTTCATTCCCTCCAAGAATCCACTAATTATTTTTTGTTTGTTTGTTGGGCATTTGGGGTTTTGGGGGCTGGGGTGGGGTTGGTTGCTTGGGGTTTTTTTGAAAAGTACTTCTCACTGCACAGCTGCCATAAGGCCTATCAAGTTCTAGCTAACTCACTGGAACAAGAGATTGTACCAACAGCAACTTCAAATGAATGGACATTGTTTAGCCAATTCTGCCTACCTGAGCTAAAACTAAATGACCCTTTGCTATCAAGGCCAGCAGGGGACAAGGGGAGAAGCGCAAAGGGATTGCTGTAACCCTTTGTGAACAGCTTAGTACGCGTAACTGAAGTCAATTCTTAGTTTTCAGGGTTCCAGCAGGAATAACTAGAAGTAAGCCTTTTTTTTCTTTTTTTTTAATTCCAGAACAGTATTTTTTCTGCTGAAATCTAGGCCTTGATTCAGTTTTGTAAGAGCAAGCTACTTAAGAAAAACAAGAAAAAAGCTTTACAAAGTGCTCTTTGTTTATTTGAGTTGTCTTTATCTGACCTTTGTAGGTCCATCTCCAAACAGACCTGTATATTGTTAATGCAGTAGCAGGAAGAGGAACAGTAAGGCACGAGAGGCTTGGCTACTCATGCCCTCCACTTCCCTGGGAACCCCCAGAGGCAGGCTGGACAAGTCTCTGCTCCATTCTGCTGCACAGGGACTGCTTACAAGGTACATTGCTGTAGCTGCTGCATGGAGATCACAAACTCTTCTGGCTTCCCAGTAGTCTGGCAAATTTGAACACCTGCGGCAAATGGCTACCTACCTCCAACCCAGCTTCTGAATGAATGCAGCTATGCCTACACCTTTGTCAGCCACCTGAAGACCTCATTCTGGAGGGTTTTATGCACAGGGACAGCATTTCAACTTTGGGATTTAAGAAAGAAATAAGAGCTAAGCTGTATTTCAAAGCACAAAGTGCATTTTACATGCTACCTATGCTGTCTAAACATTTTAGATTCCTTATACCACCCAAAACTGCTAGGAAGACAGGTTTCACAGAAACGTAACATACCTGCAAGAATTTTTGCTTTTTTCTTTTACTCTGATGGAATTTAGAGATCTTAGTTCAGACCAGAGCCCTTTGATTAGAAGGTAAAGAAAAGAGAAAGGTAGGTTTGGAATCTAGTCTTAAGAAAACATTATAGTCTGAGATGTACTCCAAGCTTGAACAAGAGCCCATACCAACCCTTCACTGACCTGATCAAACAGCTGTTTGCCTGTAGTGTTTGGCTGGATGGCAAACTCCAGCTCTGCATCCATAGTAACAACTCGAACATTGATCTAAGGAGAAAAACAAAAAGCATTGTTTAAGATGTATTGAAAGCTGTTTCTCGGTGTTAACACAGTACTTTGTGTACAATACAGTCTTCATGCTTTGATGCACTACCGTAACCTCTATAATATACAAATCTAATTGGGGCTTAAGTGTGTATTATCACACCAGCAAACTTAATTGGGGCACTGAATTTGCTGTCTTATTCAGATTGCTCTGCAGGTTTTCCCACTCAACACAGGACAGGACTGAGCTTCTAGTTACACAAGAACTTGACCATTTTAGAGTTGACCATTTCCAGGCCTAAACCCCCTTGGAATAAGAGTTCCTGTGAGTGCACAGCATGCTTGCCTGCAGGCCATTCCTTGGATTAGGAGAGGCCCTAATGACTAAATTAAATTTAAGACTTATAAATTAACTTCCATTTATATTAGAGCTGGAATTAATCTGAGGTTTGAAAGGCAAAAGGCTACAGATTATTCTTATGAAGCATTAACCCAATAAGCATTCATTCTTTCCCTCAAAAATCTACTCAACACAAAAACAGCAGTTAAAGGTACTGAATGATACTACAGGCCAGGAGTTCACTAAGCTATTGCTGTTAGTGAAGAAACAACATAACCAGATTTGCTGCAATGGCAGTAGACTGCAAGACAGAGGTTACTATTGTATACAGAAGGCAAGAGTGTTTAATGACAAGAAAAAGTCTATTAGCAGTTAATCAGGAGACAAAATGAGCAACTAAGCTTGCAGTGAATAGCATAAGGACCAGCAAAACAGCAAATCAGGAAAGGATTATCTCCAACTGTTCCAATTGCAGGAGACTACTGCTTGCAGTATTATACCATGTCTCAAAAAAACCCAACCACCAAAAAACAAATTAAAAAAAAAAACAAAACACCACAAACAAACCTGGGATGATTGTGTAGTATAGTTCTACTAACAAGTTAAATTTGTAGCTTGGTATTTTAAAGGAAAGAGAAACAAGTGGACATGTAAGCGCAAGGATAGACAACAGGTAAGCTACAGGCACGTAAGATTTTATGACAATTTCCCAACATTTTTCACATTACAGAAAGCCAGAGCTAACAGATCAGGAGAGCCTGCTACAGCTGCAGCCCTGGTGCCCAGTGCAGAGGCACACACTTTAAGAAATGAGGGGAAGGGGCAGAAGAGGAATAGAATCACTTGCTACAAAGCCTTCACACTGCAGTAGGTTCCAGACACTTAATTATGTCTATTTAAACTCTAGGACAAATGTCAGGTAAAACAATGTTACAGTTAACACAAAACTGTGAATAGAACAAGTTGCCTCAGCTAGTTTTAGTCAAACATATTAGAACAGTTTGCATTCCTTTTTTAGTGAGACATGAAAGCATCAAGTGCCTTTTAGCCTTTATAGAGTTGTTCCTTTCTGCTCTCTCCCAGATGATAGAGTACCCTCCTATAGGAAGATAACTGAAGGCAGTTTCCAAGTCATGGAACCCCAGAACTGAACCAGAGAAGATGATGCTTAGATGCCCTGTCACTTTCAAGCTGTATTTTTAAAGCAGTGTCCTTTAAATTAGGACAAAAATCCTCTAAAAGCAACAAGAAAGAACAAGCATGAAAGGTTTTCTAAGAGCCTCTTTTCCCAACTGTAGCATTTGAGATCCGTAATGGAGCATGGAAGTATGCTTAAGGCTTTCTTCCCGTGCCTTAAGAACCAAAGGTTTCCCAAACAGCATTTCCAGTGTAGGAAGGGAGGGGAGGTTCAGATACCAAGTTCTCAGGAACAGCAAGGCTGCAATTCAGAGATGTGACCTTAAAAAGCTCCTGTTTAATCCCTCTCAACAATAAATCCTTAATCATATTCTAATCCCTTTCTACCCCCTTCAAGAAAACATATGCTCGTAATCCACAGTTTTGTATTGTGCAAGTTACTGTACTTCTGGCTGAAACACTGCAGTGGGTGTAAAACAAGTATTGCCTTACACACTGGAGAACTTGAGTGAACGTGCTTCCCACTCCTTCCCAGAAAACCCGCAGGATGTTGGCTGAGCAGAGAAGTCCAGCTGGTATCAGTACCTCTGTCTTTTACTCTATCTCCTTAGTGGTTATTTGCTAGCAAAAAGAGGTGAACTCCATAGTCTAGGGGAATATTCTGTATTATTCCAAACCTAAAAGACCCTTCTGGATATAGTCCCCTTCCTAAAGGATCAGCTATATAGTGAGCTATTTAGTGCTAAAATCATCTACCTGCTATACCTTTTAAGAATGATTTCAGTATTAAGAACAAAAATTGAAGTAATCTGCTTTCCACTTCAATCATGTAAAGCCATAAGCATGTAGGCACATGACTACTTGGCTATCCAAAAAGCTTTCAAGGACACTTGGGGCACACGGTAAAGGTTAATTTCTGTGTTCTTAAAGGGCTGAACAACCAGCAGGATAAAAAGGAATTCCCTGGTGTGCCCTCAGACAAGCTGCTAGCCACACAACAAGGGCAGCAAGAAGAGACAGGGCCTCAAGCAATGTCACTTCAGTGAGTTGATAACTGCCTGGGAAAACCCTTTGAGTCTTCTTCGTGCCATATTAAGTCCCCTTACTTCTCATCGCCAAACCTGAGCACTGAAATCAAGAACATAATGGTTTTAACAGTGTTTCTAAACAGATGTCCTACAGAGAAGCTGGTAGAGAAACAGGCAGAGCTTAACCCACTTGAAACCCTGGTTTAGAGAGCCTGAAGAAACCTTGATGTCTTTTAGACTGAGACATGACCAGTTTGTCATTCAGCTCAGACCACATGAAACTCCCCATGGCACCAAGATGATTAAGTCAAAACCCAAGGTGCTAACCGAGTCAAGATATTTTTGGGGAGGAAAACAGGGAACAACTCAGACTAATTTTTATCAGCAACAAAAAAAGAGCAAGACACAGTTAAGACAAGTTTCACAAGTGAAGTCCTGCTTACCCTGTGTAGGCAAGGCAGGTCATTTGTAAGATTCGTATCAAATCCTGGCAATTCCCCAAGACAAAATTGAAGCCACAACCAAAAAGAAACCAGTTTTTAATTGTTTCATAGCACAGGTGTGTGGAGGCGGAGAACACATGGCTGTTATACATGAAATAAGGGTTTTTAAATACACATAGCATGCTAAAAATCCTAGACAGTAAGATGTAACTTCCTTCTCAATGGGCCAGTGCCGTAACACTTTATGATTACACTTTTATGTCTGAGACTAACATACTCAAAGCGAATGACAAATATGGCCTTAGAAGGTTTGCTTGTGTGTATGAAAACATTACAGAAGACAAGGATTTTCCTCTTCTCTTGTCTTAGGGTGCATAAAATTAGTAACAAATTTGATCCAGAGGGGGAAAATCCTGCTGTTGAAAAGACATTTGCATTAAAAGGAAAAAAAGCTCTATGAATTGTAAGAGACTACAGAAACCGAAGAACTTACTACACTGAGTGACTGAACACTAATTCCACGATATCAGACTGTTCAGGGTAGACTGTAACATGTTACCTACTTTTCCAACTGGGACCAGAGAGTGGAAGTAGGATAAAAGATGGAACATCTCTTCTAATGCTAAGTCAGTAGATCAATCTATGGAACACTGCAGCCTTTCAGAGACTGTGCACCACACAGTATCTAACTTGGCAAATTAATGTGCCATCTGAAAAACATTCAGAAAACATTGCCTCTTACAGAGGAAACACACTGTCAACCAGCTGAGTGGCATCATCTTCTCTGTGTAAGATCCAAGGCCTAAATAGGAATCCAAGATGACACTGCCTCTTCCATTCCTTCCTCTCAAACACCCAGTTTCCAGGTGTGTTGGACACTACGCATACATAGGTAGTTTCTCCTAAAGTCTCTCTTAAGCTATACAGCCTGTTGGTCCAGAATCTGTCTCCAGTTGTTGGTAACATGGTATCTTTGAAGTTAACCACCCTCCCACCCCACCCCACCCCTCCCCTGCCCCGATATTGCAGCTCCACTGCAAAACATCCTACACTGAAGCGGAAAAGGCAGGCAGAACAGGGGAAAAACCCACAGCCAACACACACAGTAAGCCATCATGGATACTTTGCACCTTGATGCATGAAACCTAATACCTCTTAAGTTCACCTGCATAATAATATAGTTCAGTGGAACAATGAAGTTGTGCAAGTAATTTTAAATACCATACAATTATTTCCAGTGAACATATAAGATAAAGGGCAGTAAATACCAACTTTTATCCATACACACAAGACAAACCAGTACTTCATGTGTTGCATATCATTATTATTATGCAGCTCTAAATGCCTCAGACAATGCTCAGGAATATTTTCTTCCTCTTTCCAAGGAGGGATAAAGACCAGTCTCTTAAATAGCAGGTTTACAAGTGCAAATGTTAGTGAAGTATCTTCCCAAGTGGTGGCAATTAGCAGTATCATAGTGGAGAAACCTAGACAGGCATGCCTTCTTTCTTCAGTCACTGGATGTCTGGAAATCTCCAACAAGTAGCTAGTACACATACAGCATTTAAGTGCTGTACCTGCACAACACGTACTGCGAAAACCAGCATGCAGGCCTATTAAGGTTTCTTGCACGTACACAAACTGACCATATAGCACATGGACATCCTTGTGCTGAAGGAATATGGCAATCTTAGCAACAAAAAGGAGAAAGCAGTGGTAATATGAATACTATTAAGAAAGCAGTAGTATTAGGCTTGCATCCTCACTTCTGCAGGTCTACTCCTTCACCAAACAAGCAACAGCTACTATTGTATTTGTAGTAACAGACTTTTGCCCTGAGTTGCGATGCATCTGCACAGATGAAGTAATCTCATTTCAACCTTAGCCACCAGGCCTCTTCATAGACACGTGTAGTGATTAGGTATCTGGTAACAGGGAAAACAATTTCATGTAGCAGCATCAGAAAGGCACTGAAACTGCTCTGTATTCTTCCACTTTCTTCCATGCATTAGTGTTCATTGATTCCAGGCCCAACAATAACGATCAATATTGTGCTAACTGATGGAGTAACTGTAGTCCCAGCTCCTGGTAACTGTTTTGGGAAAATTTTCAACTTTGATTAGAGAAAAAAATCCTACAGGCTCCAGTGCTCAGAGCTGACATGCTAACGCCTCAGTGTCTGCATTTCTCTGTCCTCTACAAGTTACTTAAGTCAACTTAAGTTCAGAGACCATGGAGAGGAGAGGATAACTCTGGGGGGGTAAGTAGCACAAACAACCCAAGCAACTGGAAAGATACTTGTTCAATTTACTGTATTATCATTTAGTACCTAAAACCACCAACATGTCAAGAACACAGCACTTAGAACCAGTTCTGTTTCTTCTCTCACAGAGTAACCTGTTTGATGGAACAGACCTCATCTAGTAACATATTTTATGTGGCCCTATGTGACAGACTAGGCATACAACAAATATGAGCCATGTGAAATTACAACTGAATGACAAGTTGTGCATCTGAATTCTCCATAGCTTCTGTCAAAGCAGGATACAATATCATGAATATCAAGCAAATGATATTTGATGATATCAAATGATATAAAAAAAAATTTGACTTGCTGCTGCAGGACTGCCAAAGCACAACTTCCCTCCCAGTTGGGCTCAGCACCTTCATCTTGCTAGAACTACTGTAGCAACACATTCTGATCTGTAGGTCTGAGAAATAGTTACAGGTGTTATACTTGGAGAGGTCAGAACAGACAAGAGGCAGGTGAAGGGATGAATAAATTATAGGCCTGCAAACAATGGGTTGCAGCATGACTGAAGACAAGGATGTGGTCTATTATAATCCCCAGAAAAACACCACATTTCCTGATATGATGCTATTGCATAGAAGGAAAAATTACATTCCTGTGTATATGTGTCACCAGAAGCGTTACAGGTGACTGTTCTGTTCTGCTTCCCTGATGACTTGCCGGTTGGAATGCTGTCACCCAGATCTGAATGCCTCTTTTGGAAGGGAGCAAGATATTCCAGGAAAGTCTGCACTAATCTGCAGGTCAGGTGGTTTTGGGTTGGTTGTGGGGGTTTTGGGTATTTTTGTTTCAAACTGGAGTTGATTTGTTAGCATGGCACTGATCTCTTCCAAATGGAGTTGTCTGAAACATGATGCACCTATAGAGAAGACAGCAACTTTTAAACCCACGAGGAGAAAAACACCAAAAAGCCCTCTTATTTTGCAGGCTGGGTAACAGGAAAAGAAACAGTAATTGCTGGAGTGGTATGATATTGGGACACTATATAACCACTTCCGTGTAGCCTCCAGATAACATAAGTTCAAGTCCTCCCCAGTGCTACATTTTTATGATTTTAAAGGGTCTCCAAGAACTAAAATGAGAAGGCAAATGACAAACCTGCAATTTCTCTTCTGTGGGAAGGAGAATCCGGTTCTTATGAGAGCGTGACAGAGATGTACAGCACAACACTGAAGAAAGCCTTTCACATGCTCCTACCCTGCTCCCATGCCAGAATCATTTCTGTGCTACTTGCCCAACACACCTAGCATTTCAGAGAAGGCAGTGGCAGCACAGCAAAACAGTCCTGAGTATTTCCTTCCAGACTGAAGAGCATACAGTTTGCTGACAAGGGAGAAAACAGCCTCATCAGTTCACAAAACACGAGTAGGGGACGGCCTCACTGGCATCTACTTGACTGACAAGGCAAGCTCATTGCACCCATTTAACCGACCCAGTTTCTCAGCATACCATGTTAAATCAAAAAGACCAAACTGCAAACGGAAGGACACATTCCATTTCAAATCTGTGTTAAACATTGCTTCCTCATTGCAAATAAATGGGAACATTAAGTCACATTCCACTGAAATTCCTCCGAATCCATGAAGCAGTTAAGTATCACTGTACTTGCAACAGGTAAAATTAGAGTTGAGTAGGCTGGTCTCTGTTCCTTAAAACCTTGCTCGCCTTCTCAGGAGAGGGGGAAATACCACTGAGGGTAAATACAGTTGTATATAATCTAGAAGCTGGTAGTTACTTTAAAATTGTCTAGCATGGTTGTTAGCCTTAACTACTAGACAACTTTAATGCAACAGCTTGTACAACCATATTTTTTTTGGTAGTAATCCTCTGTATTTAAGGAGCAATAACTATATCAGCTATACTTAACTGAAATGTCTGAAGTTTACTCAAGGCAATAGGAGCCCAGGTATTTGCTGCTCTCGTGTAAGGTGAAAAAGCCTTATAACAACTTATGTGGAAGTTCTTCTGAAGAGGAAAAAAAAAAAAAAAAAAAAATAAAAAAGTACTTTGAGGGGAAGCCAAGAATAATTTTGAAGTGAAATTTGAAAGCTAGATTCTTTTGGATGAAGTGGGGTGGAGGGGCTCATGTGGGCAGGAAAACCTTGAATACCCAGATCTGGGGAGTCATCCAGAAATTCCAGTTTTAGCAAAGCAGGTTGACTTTTCAGAACAAAATTCCCCCTCCTTGCCAGCATACACAAACAGACCATAAGAAAGCCAACCTACTGAGCTTGGTTTTTCAGCCAGGTCACTTAACTCTTCTTCATGAGATAGCACAAAATCTTCCTTATAATTAAGCATGAAGATAATCCTAGCACATAAGTTCAAACTTTTTTAGTTTAGATGAGCAGCAGAAGATGGCACACTAAATTACATGCCTATCTCAGTTTCCTTAACCAAAGCCTGATATATCTTCTGTCAGTATATAATAACTGCATAGCAGGCATCTGCATGAAAAGCTGAGAAGCAGCCATGGCTGTAATCCAGTTCTTTACCTAAGGTCAAGCAATAACGCCCTGCATGCCAGAAGATCATGAAGATTCCATGCAGGTGTGGCAAGCTCACGTGACACCATCTCTGATGGCCCCAGTTCCCAAATGCCTAGGTCTCAGCCAGAATTCCAGCACCTTCCACCACCTCTGGTCAGCTCCATACAGTTAACATGATTTGCTCAGTGAAACAGTAAAACCAAGCAAGTACTCTTCCCAGAGAAAAATCTTTCTTCACCCACCAAAGTTTCCCCCAACTCTTCCTTAACAAGCAATCTGCATCATTCTGTCTTGAGTTAGGAAGAAGTCAAAAAATTGAGACAGATGTCTTATTAAAATTTTTAAATTTTTTTAAAATGTAAAATTACCTAGGGACAGCCCCTATGTTCTGGCAAGACATAAAGCAATGCAGTTTGAGCCTGAAAGGCCCCAGGATATTGCCCTTAAACAAAGCACTGTACATTTAGGAAGCCCATATGTTTTTCATGCAAAACACTTGCTCTCACTTTCTGTGAGGGATGTAAGAATGGCTTACTCTGAACATAGACAACATTAGGAAGCAGAAGGAGGGTTTATGGTGTTCTGTTGAAATACATTAATGTTAACTTTTAAGATTTCTGATGCTGTATAATACTCTATTAGCATTGTTGGAACGTCTGTGTACAAACTGCAGCCTGTTCTTTAAAGAAGGAGCACACAGCCAGTGACAGCAGGCTCAGCACAGCACTGCTGTTCGCACAAGCCATTTGCCCTCAGTGGATGTTAGGATGGATTTAGGAACACAGACTGCAGCAACAAGAGGTCCTTTGTACCTAAAGGATAAATACAAAGGGAAGCTACAGGCCACTGGATCAAACCCTTTCAAACACAGACTGTTTTATCATGACTGCTGTTGCATCTAATTAAACATAATGAAGTTTCAAGACTAAGGCTTTACACATGAAGTTTAAACAAAAGCCCCACAACCAATCCTTAAATAAGCTTTATCTCACTAAGTTACTCAGAGTCCAAACGAATCAGATCATCTTTTGTGGTCTTCCACCCGAAACATCAGTATGGGGACAAGTGTAGATAATACAGAGGTTTAAGATATCAAGTTTTATTAGGACTTCAGAATCTTTTAAACAATATAACATCTCCAATATTTATAGGAGTCAGCTACGTAAAATAATATGATACTTCTGTGATCCTTGCAAGGGAAAATAAAAAAAAAAATAAAATCACAGAGTATGTCATAGTCTTGATCCAGAACACAAACACGATTTCATACATCTGCTTGGCTTTTTCATTTGGAAGCGACAGGCACACAACAATTTATGCAAAAGTCAAACTCCACACTACCAAGTCGCAACAAACGGTGAAAGGGTCTGAAGGCATGAATAATCTAAACAAAAGCTATAATAGCCTCAGAGCTTCCCCTGAATCCAAGGCAGATTCCACATTAATACTGGTGCCTTTTATTCCAAAGCTTATGCAGAGGCATAGGTTCTAAAGAGTGATGTTGCATGGAAAACCCAGAGCCATTCCAAAGAGTCAGAAGTCTGACGGATACCCACCTGGAGACCAGGCAACCACACAGCCTGTCAGTGCACAGGTCTCAACACCTTCAGTAGTCCCTGCATGAACAGTGCTAGCACAAGGTACAATGGTTGTTCTTCAGGGGTGGAAGACCAGCACATTATATTGGAGCAGAGTGGGCTGTATGAATGCAAGGAGAGTCTGTGACTTACTCTCTCACAGGATTATGCCCTGAAAGTTTAAGGGGACGAAGAACCAACTGTTGGAGAAATGTTCTCAACAACTGTGCTCTTCCCAGATGGAGACATTTCAGGACGCAAAGCAGTATTTTCATCACGTGAACTGCAAAAAGTTCAAGGATGTTCAAAGGCATGGAATACTTTCCATGCAAGGATCAGCTAAGCTAGTTAGGACTTCTCAGTTTGCAAGAAAATTAACTGAGGCTAGGATGTAAGAGCGTATAAATTAATGAGTTACATGAACAGGGTGGACAGAGACCACACGTTCATTGCTCTACCAATAGCATAACTACTGGGCATTAACACTCTGAACAAGAAAAAGGCTTTTTAAATAGTGTTGTAGCAAGAGTTTTTAGATAACTTTCCAAACAGTGTGAAGGTTATCTAGGACAGCCGTTGTTAAAGCATACTGTGGACGCTGGAATTCACATGGTTTCAGGGGAAACTGGACAAGTTCACAGAAATCCATTTAGTAACTCATTATATAGGAACTTTCAGCCTCCAAAACCTCAGCAGCAGCTCAGAGGAAAGCAATGATGCGTATCTTTGAAATACTCTTCCTCAGGCATCAGCTTTTGGCCAACATCAGGGGTATACTATTAGGCTACAGGGGCTTTCTGCCTCACCTACAAGGCCAGCCATGCTCTTACAGAAGTCGAAGTGCAGAAGGGACATGAACACCATTTACTTAACAAGAAATAGCAGTTTAGCAAGTCACACAAGACCTGGTAATGATGTACATTCATTCTGTATTCTAGATAAGAATCCATTTGTCAAAGAGGGATTTATTGATTTGATACCCCACCCTTCTGTTTTACCTGTTCCATAATCACCCTCTTTCATTTTACCTCATGGACTCTGGTGGAACCTACCACATGGTATTTGTGAAATTTATGAGTGGGATTATGTGATGTGATCACCTCTGATAGCTTGATAACCTGATTTACATCCAATACACTACAATGCTTACACTTCCCAACAAGGTACTTCAAACAGTATGGAACAGGTACTATTTGCTCCCAGATAAAGGTAGGTTATTGCAAGTCCTGGAATGTCACCTAAGCACAAAGAGATTGCTCTTGAGAGGTTATAGATCATACAGGAAAAGTGATTGGAAGGCTCAGCAAAATACCACTTCCTGACCCCTAAAACAGCTTGAGGGTTTCTGAAATGAAACTCTTCACAGGCCCTTCACTATAGAAGTGTGATGGCAAACAAATATGCACCAGTGGTCCCCAAAGTGTACCCAGAGCACAGTGGGGGCAGAAAAAGTAACTTTCAAAAGTTTGCCTGCACAGCTGTATCGGTTTGTAAAGGCAAAAGCTATTCTCTCCTACAGTGAGATCACTAAATATCAATTACACAAAGCCACCCTTCAATTCACACCACATACTTTGTACACCAGGAACTTTCTATAATCACTTATATCTACAAAGGCAAAAAGTTGTGAAAGCTTAGCTTGCTTAATTAAAGCGTATTCAGCAAGATGTTAAAGAATAACTTTAGCTCCCACAAAGAACTCTGAAGCCCAGATCCTACCATACAGACTTTGAAGTCCTCTACCGCGCTACACAGGCTAAATTCAGGCAGCCCAGTATAAATGTGAGATTCTTTAATCTCTGCTTCTTGAGGCAGCTCACAGATCTGCTCTATGCATCTGCAGAATGGTGGTGTCTTGGCAGAACTGAGTAGCTCTACACCCATTTCATAAGCCTGTTCAGGATTCATCAGCTGGATGTCCATTCATTCACATCCCCAGAGAAGCCCCTCTCACACAAATTACACACAGAGGCTGTAACAACTACAGCAAATACAGACAATTTCATGCAAAATCAAGACAGGAAGAGATGGTGATAGTGATACCTCTGCATTTTACACAACAGCTAGAGCTGTTCACCAAATTGGGAGGGAGAAGCAAGTGCACAACAACCCTCTCTCAAAAAAGGGCAATTCCACGCTCCCTTCTCAAAGCTAGCAGAATGCTACAGACTTACTGTAGGGGTGCCAGCACCTCTTCCATTGAGCCTACACAGCAAGTAGCCAAATACAAGTCCTTGGTCATCAGGCAACACTTTCTCTAGCTTAGTCAATTAGAAGATGAGTCCTGCACGTTAATTCTTAGACTTGGGATTTTTACTTTAATTGACAGCTGATAGTATCAGGTGCTCATCAGGCCCAGTTGAGCACATGGCTGCTACTCATGCTCTCTCAACAATGAGAGCAGATGCAGAGAAGGCAGGCGATTTTTCCCCACTATGAAGTAGGAATTAGAAAAAGAAACAAAATCTGGATCTGAACAGATGAGCAATATGGAAGCAACATGGTTAGCTGCTACACTTGAGCTACGCCTTGTTTCCAGCCTCACATAGCAACGATTTTCTCCCTTTCCTAGGGGAAAGGATCCCATACATGGCTCAGTAAAAGCCAGAGACTTCAGTTGCTTCTGCAAAAAGCTGCACTGCTCCGCTCACAGGCTAAGTTTTATCTAATGCTGAAACCAGGCTTCAAAGCAAGCACACAACACAGCTAAAACACATTACTTAACAGTGTGTGTTCACTGATCTTAGGCAGCACTGCCTTCCTTCAAGGTCAATTGAGTGATTATGGGATTTGCAGCATGCATAAAGCTCTTTGGACAGAGTGCCAAACCAGAACAACAGTGATTTGGGAATCTTCAGTGGTCATCAAGAAGACTTATTCTCAAAAAGTCCTGACATACCACAGCTTTTTTTCATGGACTGAGGAAGACGTTCATGTGGGCGGAGGGAGGAAGAACAGGAAGGCTTATCTCCCCCCCTCTGCCCTTTAAGAAGGCTAAGAAATTCCTTAAGCAGTGACTAACATAACAGTTAACACCCTTGATTTCTCTGCAGCAGCTAACATCCCAGAACAAACTGCCCTCAGAAATGCTTACTCAGCTCATGCAGTAAATAAGGTTTTTGGCACAACTGGGAGCTCATTCTCTTACAACTTTAGTTATCTGTGAACTACTCCCTAAATTTACTATGAATAGGACCCTCCACCTTCCTTTTGCAGCTATGAGTGAGAATTCTCACATTTGGCATAGGGAAGCTTCCTTACATTTCCATTTTGCACCACAGATACACCTCCTGGTATCAAGTACGCCATACACCAAGTCATCTGATGTACTGCAATTGGTGCTTACAAGGAGAGGGTAAGATTTTATTCCTGACAATCTATAACTATCCATAACTAAGAGTATTTTAATTAATTATAAGCACTTAAGGATATGAAAAAATATTTTTATTTCAGTCCAGTTCTAGCAATCTGCTGTGAAGAACTCAAGACAAAACTGCTACGTATAGTTAGAAGATACATATTCAAGAATAAATTGGAAGATCTGAGAACAATTATTAATTATTTGTATTTGGAATAAATTCCTGTCACTACACTTGCATCTCTTTGGCCTAGCTTGTCATAAACTTGTTGAACTTTAATGCTATAACCTGTTCACAGACAGCTAAAGGTTTGGCAGAAGACTTGCATGCTGTCTTCAAGGTCTTTTTTCAGAATTCATGTATATTCAACATCAAACAGGTATGGAGGACTTGTCTAACCACCTAATGCCTAGCACACACTAGCACATTATTAACAACACAGGGCTGGGAAAAACCTTTTGAGTCATCAGTTCCAGTTGCCCACTCCTACAGGCAGCAGCATTAAATTGTGTCCTTGTCAAGCTTTATCTTAAGGAATGTTAGGTCCTGGAACAGTCTGCTAATAAGAGCAACAAGGAACACCCCCACCCCCCTCACTTCTACCCACTCACAACAAGAACAAAAACATCCAAAAAAACAAACAAACAAAAAATCCCAAACCACACCACACACTTAACTGCTGTAATGTTTAAAAGTCTCTTAAGCCACAAGTTCTGCTTAAAGCAATTCTTCCTCCTCTTTGGCATTTAACCCTCTTACATTTTATACAGGTGAAGGAAGAGGTAACTTCTTTAATTCTGCCATGCTAAACCAGCCAAGCACTCTCTTATCGTGAAGTGGCTTTCTACCTCTAGTCATCCCCAAACCCTTCTCTACATTCAGCTTTGAATTTGTCTCTTCTATATACAGATAAGTGCAACCTATATTCAAGGAAAGAGCTCACTATCACCTTCTATTAATGCTTTCTGTTAGAGAAACTCTATGCATTGCAGATGACATGCACAAGACAGTCATACTACCACTGATTAACCCATATCCTGCTATGCTATATACTGAGGGACCTTCTTCCTCCACACCTCCAAGTTTAACTGTTGCAATGGGACCTTATTACTCCAGCCCTCCAACCCCCTGTATGTGGTGGTCCTCTGCATCAATACTACCTCCCCCTCAACAGCATGGCGTTAGCAGATTTCATTAGTATGCTCAGCTTTCTGACCACAGGCTATTAGTTAACGTATTAAAAAATGGTGCCTCTGGATATCATTCACTTGTATTTACTCTTCAGCACCAGAAGTTGTTAGACTGCATTTATTGCTGTGCTCTCCTTACACAGTTTTATACACATGCACACAAGTATTATAGATTCTTGTGTGACACTACATCAAATGCTCTACTGCAAAGCCGACTTCATTTCTTGTGAAGCTTTAAATTTTATTCTCCCAAGAGGAAATAAAAAAAAAATCTACCTTCAATAAGTAACTGCTGGCAGGTCAGATCAAATTAACAGGTCTGCAGACCAGAGATCGTATTTCCTTCTCCTTCGGTAAATACTGTTCATTAGCCCACAGCCATGCTGTTCTAGCCACAATTTATTAGATTGGTTTGTTTTGCAAAAAGATGTAATTCAGCTGAAACACCATCCATTCAGTGAGTCAAACAGAAATAAACTACTAACATGCACTTAAGAAAAACACGGAGTGCATGCAGACACTCCAGTAATTAAAAGATGTAAAGCTGAGCAAATAAATTTATTTAGCATCTCCTTGTTTGCAGATAGCATAGCAAGATTTGGACAAGTTGACATCCCTTGCATTTCCTCATATAATAATTCACCGCCTGTGAAGGTTAATGAACCTCTGTACAGACTAGATGGAAATGATGTATCTGAACTGTTGATGAACTCCCAGCCATAAGCCCTTATGAACTGCTACAAGTTATATATTTATAGCTTACCTCAGAGAGATCTCATTACTTTGTAACTGTCAAACATGGCAGACTGTGTTTGAATTATAAATGAACACTTGCCTCTATTAACAAATACATTTATTTCAGAATTTTTTTTTCTGACTGTTACTAAAATTTGAGCACTGTAAACATGCATCAGATCCAACTAATTGTGATTAAACATTGCCACAAAGTCTGGAATACAGTTGGCTTTCTAGCACTTTGGTACTTAATTAAAATATGTTCTAGTGTTAATGGATTTACTATTTGTTTACTGTGAAAGAATAAACTACGTGATCTGTAAGCTTTGTGCATACATGCTTAATTTTTTTTAAAACAACAGTTTCATATAAAAGGTTTAACTTACTGGTTTTAGGGGGTGTGGCTGAGCATTGCCAAAGTTTTGCTTTGTCATCTTAATCTTTACTCGTAAAGAGCTGATGACCAGTGTGTCAAACTTCACCCACAGCAGCATGAAGTCTGCCAAGCAACATCATATTTACTTATGCCATGCAGACAAGACACCTGCAAACAAGCATGGGTAATAAATATTTAGTACCCATGTCAAACACCTATCAGAAACAAACTGCTTCCCTGCGCGTCCCAAGAGTTCATGCTATCATTCCTCACACATGCCAAAGGCTGTTGTCACATTCATCCTGAACATCGTTTTGCCTCTGGAGTGACAGCTTTATATCCTCTCCCCCAGCCCCCTGCAAACTGACAGGAATCCTATTTAGCTGTATTAAGACCAAATGAGCTGGGTTGGGAAGGATCCAAATCCAGTCTCAGTCTGAAGCAGTCAGACCAAACAGTGTGTTTTATTAAAACAACCTCTGCAAAACTCCTCTTTTTGGTTTACAGTAAAGTGGCAGTTAGCCCTACTGAACAGCAGATTAAAAAAACCACTTATATTGTACAAACTATTGACACAGTCTTGTCCGTAAATCCCAGCCAGTAGGTCACGTCTCAGAAATCATTAGAGTACAGCTGTCCTTCCCCAGTAGAAGGCAGTTTACACCATCCACTTTTGTGATTCAATGGCTAGTCAGCAAAGAAACAAACAAAAATCACCATCTGCGAGGGAATATGAACATAGCCATGCCAGGTAAAAGGATGAACACAGCTGTTTGGTTTTTGGTGGGTTTTTTTTGTTGTTGTGGTGTTATTTGGTGGGTTTTTTTAAGAGATTAAAGAGTCTTTCCACACCTATCCATGGCTTCCAGTACGACTTAGTCCTAAACCAGGATTTCAGATTATTCTGACCAAGATATTTCAAGAAAGCACTCTTTAATTAGCAAATGGCTAGTAAGGCTGAGAGAGATTATTCACACACAACCTTTTATATCCATGCATTGTAAATTATATATTTGTTCCCCCAGTTGCAGAAAGGTCCTTTCAGTATACATTTTTATATGCAGTAATATGTCACCTCCTACTGATGAAATACACCCAGAGAAACTGAAGATTTAGCAGTTCTCAAACGACTGGGTACCTTTTTTTTTCAGTAGGTTTACTGAAACTGCATTTTAAATTAA
>JAVJGI010000062.1:49981265-50002477 GCA_035590275.1 Ibycter americanus
ATTTAATGAGATCAAATGTCTTCATCTAAACATGTGTAAATATATGCAAAGAAATAAAAAAAAAAAAAAAAAAAAAAGAAAAATAACACAGAAAACTAGTATTTGCAATAATACAAACTTTATGTGAAAGACCCAAAATACTTTTGCCACCATAGACTTCTAACATACCAAGAGGGAGAAAGGAAAAAAAAAGCGACCAACCCAAACCCTTCTACTTAGCATTACAGGAAACTAGTCACTGAACTATTTTACAGTGCTGTTTTTGGGTCAGAATTGTTCTAGGCAAAATAGATATGTAGGTTCGCAGTGTACTCTGTAGAAGGAATTTTGCTGCAGAAACCATATATTGCATTCTTTCACAAAAAGTAATGTGTTTATAAACAAAGTGTAATCTAATGTATTCAAAAGTGAAGATGGGAGATGTTTCATGAACTTGGGTATGCTGAAGTACAGTTGAGTTCTGGCGTGCTTTTCTGTAACTCAACATTTACAAAACATTCAGGAGTTTAAACCCTTTTCCTTTCCATATTCAGTTTTGTAGTTACCATAATAACCGTTAAGTCTGAGTGCTTGTGTGGAAAGTATTCCAGATTTATGATATCTCTGAGACATTAATAAAGATTCAGTGGAACTCACAATAGCCAGTCTTCCAAACTGCATAAATCCCTATGTCAATGACCTGGTAGAGCTATTCAGGTGCATTTGTCTAAAGAAATTTTTTCTCAGCACACATCCTAGCTTAAAGAAATCCTGTATATAAACATCCACTTCCTGCTGGGTCTGCAAATCCTGTCTTTTAGAAATACGATTCTTCTTAGAAGAAGAAGAGGAGATTATTAGATAGAGTCTTCCTCCTCATCCTGGAATAATGCCTGGACAACAAACGACAGAGCAATTCCCCCATAAATACTTTGATTTTGGGGAGTAGGTAAAGACTCAGATTCTTGCTTCCATACATATCCCTGAGGCGATCCCTATGTATAAACAGGGGTAGGGCCAGTTTGTGGGGTTCCCTGTCATCCCCATGCCTTAAATACATCTAACCTTCATATGCCCCTTCATTAGTGATCCCCCTAACCATGCCAGCATCTGGACCCAGGCAAGCTTCGTCGCAGCGTCCCTTGGCCCAGCACAGTGGGCCCATAGCAGAGAGGTGTCTGGAATGGGTTCCTGAAAGAAGAAGTGTTGGCCTTTCTGCCTCCCTCATCCTGCCACACCGAAGGGTTATGGTGAGCCTCACGGCTTCGCAGTTTGCTAAGATTCGGGAGAATAAGCTTCTGAAAGACATCACCAAAATGTTACAATTACTGTTATTTTGTGAGAATATGATTAATTTTAACTGAGATTCAGAGATTTTTAAAAAGTCAAAAGAGGGTGTATGTCTACAAGTTGAAATTTATATGGTAGAGTTCTGTTGTACTGTATCTGCATTCATTTCCAATTAGTCATGTTTGTTCATCTCTGAAGTGTTAAAAAAATTAAGTCAGGACAAAGGTCAGTGATCCTCAACTTCATTCTATGTGCAAATATGGTACACAGTTTGTTTACTTACTTCGTCTTCTTGAATATTTTAAAAGAAACTATAGCTTGGGTACAATAAAACTACAATTGAAATGGTAATGCAGTATTGATTGAAGTAATAATATAGTCCACTTACTTATTCTATCATTGGTGAATGCTATGAACCCCTTGAGAAATTTTGGTTTCATGGCAGCTTTGGTTCCATTTAAATAAGGATAATAGAGGAATAAGCAGGAAAGTACGATGATGTTTCAAAGAAAGTACACAAAGATATCTTCTAAGTGGACTTGTATGATGATAATTATAGACCAAAGCAAATAAGGTAGAATATTTATAAATATAAAGATAATTTTACAAATATTTTATATAACTGTATAGTTCATAAGAAAAATATTGATAGCTTGTGTTAGGTTTGGGGGGGTTTGTATATTTTGATAAAAACACAATGACTTTGTAACTCTGTATATTCTTTACAGTTTATAGCAAAGCAGTTTTAAGATGGCAATGTCATGTTTATAGTTCAATTGTGGCACTTTTACTACAAGTAACACGTTGCAGTAATGAGTCAAGTATTAATGACCAAATTAGAATTAAAGTAAGTGTAAGAGAAGGTAAATACTATACGTTGTCAAAGACTGTAATTTGCTACATAATCGCATCTGTATTTTTGTTTAGAAGAAAATATTAAATGCAGATGTTAAGGATTGATAAAGAGTCTAATTTTATTTTTAGAAAGAGTGATTATAACTCTGTTTTTGCTTAATTAAAATAACATCTTCCTATTTTTCTGTAAGTCTCTCCATTTTTTAAGTTACGTTAATACTTACATAATCTATAAGATCCAGAGATACGTATCTTCTAATAGTTACTTTGTTAGAAGATTAAGCAACACAGTTACCAAACATTCCCTTCGTTAAGGTCAAAACAGTGAATCAAGAACACGCCACAGCTCAAGGGTAGTGATGGTATCTCCTGGCATTGTACCATCAAGGGTGAACGCAATGCTGAGGTGAACAGACTCTACCTGCTCAGTATCTTAAAGGACTTGGAAGGCAGGTGAACTGCATTTAATAACTTTGCAACATCTTAAACGTTTTCATGAGGACTTGAAACTTTAAAAATTCTTTTCTTTTCAATTCTGCTAGTAACTTTTTGCAGTATAGATTGTGTATTTTACACACTGTACTTCAAATTTTTTGGGACAACTGTCAAGAAACATACTTCAGAATGCAAACATTTCATTGCATAAGGAAATATCAAGATACATACAAAATAGAAGATTACACATATTCAGAGTACTTCCCCCTTCAGCTAGGTGTCACTAGTCTGTAACTCCCATTAAAAATTAAATTTAAGCTAAATTATGCAGGTCATTTTGGGATGGGCCTAAGGAGAGATGTATAACTAAACAAAAAAATGTAGCCATTTGCTACATAGAACGAATAGATTTTTCTCTGTTTCAAATGCTAATTAAAAGATCATCCCAGAGTTTGTCATCTTCACTTCTATTTGTTCTGAAATTTCTTAATATAGCAATTATCACTGACAATTCCACACCTTGGCTGACATAAAAGGTTATCTCACAAGAGCAAAGATCCCCTTACATCCTTATTGTTAAACGAAGAAATCTGTCCTCTAAGTTTGTAATTTAGCACACTAGTGTTTGTCTTAATTGTGCCCTTAGCTGAACAGACCTACTTGTCGTACAGATGCTCCTAAAATGTAACTTTAAGAGAGGCAAAAAATTAATATTACGCAATTGAAACAGTATTCTGAATATAGTATGTTAGATTAAAACAAGGCAGTTTTAAAAAAAAATGGAGTGTTAGGAATTGGACAACGGTAAAACTAAAAGTTGCCTTGATGTCAACAGGAGGTCTGTGCTTCGAAGGAAGCTGATGCTAAGTTAAAACAGTAAACTCCAACTATAATCATAACTTTTGAGAGTATGGAAGAACTAGAGTCACATGATCTAACTTTTAAAATGTTGCAACCCACGGTTTAAGCACACATCTCTGCCTGGGTTAGCCGGGGTTCACCAGCCACTACTGATCAGACAGGGCAGCCAGCCTAGACAGCCAACCAACTGCAGATAATCAAATCGTCAATTTGTGCTGTAGAGGAACCTCTCATTCCTAACAGGTTAAAACTCATCTTATGCAAACACGGGTCTTTGTGCAGATTTGGGGTTTGCACGCACACAAATACACCCGTTACTGGTGTGACGAAGCAGCTTATTCCCCACCACCCCCTTTAAACACATACCTGTCCTCCCCCAACCACGACGTGGAGTGTGCGGATGAGGAAGGAGCCTCACGCTGTCGAAGGAGCAGCAGGGGAGAAGTTGGATGCAGGGAGAGCCACCAAGGAATGAGGCACAGCGGTGTCTGTCAGATTGTATGGCTCGATGCAGTATCATCATAATAATGGCAAGATTTAGGCAGGAGAAATAAAAAATGGTCAGAGCACCACGGCAGAGGACTCCAGTTACGAGGCAAATGACAGATGCTGGCCTGAAACTTTCCCAACTTCCCTTTGCTTTATCAGAAGGAAAGACTGAAGAGGGCTTTCTAGGCATCAAGTGAAGAATTCTAGTCCTCTACTGCTTTCTAGAACAGCTTTAGCCCTCTGAACCACCTCAGTTTTAGGATGTGGCAGTCGCTGAAGGCTTCCACCAGGCTGTGCCTACCGGGGCGGGGTACATTCTGCAGGCCTAAGACGGACACCCACCACCCACGCAGGGCTGGGGTGACCTCTGGGTGTAAGCACGATCCCAGAGAGTTTCGCGTTTGGATCTGTATCTTAAGAAGCGCTGGTGTGAACCATAGTGCTGAGGTGCTTTGATTCTGGCCGCGGGCGGGCAGGGCTGCAGCGGCAGCGGGGCGGGCAGGGCTCCGGCAGCCCGCAGGCAGCTCTGCACCTGCCGCTGCAGGCACCGCGGCGATCGCCCGCTCGGTTTAGGGCATGTCTTATGTGGCCCGGCAGGCGAGCGGCAATAAGCGACAGCAGGGAGCGTTCACCAGGAGCCATCGCCTGCTTTTCACAGGGTTTCACGGGGCTCGGCGCACCGGGGATCAAGGCAACCGGCCTCGTCGCTCGCTGCAGCCGTTTAACGCGAGGAGTCTGAACGCGGCCAACGGCGGCGTCCAACGCGCCTGGCAGCCAGCGCCCCGCGGCCCCTGCCTCCAGCCCGGGGGACGGGGAACGCCGTACTGCTCCCCGTAGCGACGGGCGCTGGCACTTCGTGTGTTTCGTCGCTAGTCTGTAACAGTCGCTGTGTTTCTTGAAGTGCCAAGTCGGGAGATACGATTACTTTAACAAAACTCAGGACTGCTTTGCGTAGTAAAACACATTTTCAACAACGGCAGCAAGAGGGAAAAGTTTGAAAATCTAAGCTCAGAAACTGGAAAGCAAAGAGTATACTTCAGCTGGCCCTGATCCTTCACCAAGACCACAAAAGATCACGCAAGCAGCCTAATAATTTATAGGCAAAGATTACAAATGCTGCATCTCTGCTCCTTGTTCCTTTTCCCTCCTCATCCAGGAACGCACTCCTGCAGATAGTGTCTGCCAGTTCTGCAGGCGCTGCTGGTCTCCCACAGCATCCCAGCACTTGGCCGGGCACAAAGGCACATTGTACTTACATAGTCATGGGCAGCGGCCCGTAGGACGCGGATTTTCTGCTGTGCCGGCAACGGCATGTGGTTGAGCTGTAAGGTAAGGAAATCGCACAGTCTGTACCTGAGCTGTTGCCTGCAATATCCCCAGTTCAAGCAGTGTCTGGCTGTTTGGTCAGAAAAGCATAGGACCGGAACAGGGAGGCACAGAACAAGGCGAGTAATGACCCACTAAATGGAAAAAATACAGGGCAGGAGAGAGCCTGGGAAATATCAAGGGATGGTAACAAAAAGGACAGCCCTAACAATACAGGTCCTGCGTTGAAGGAGATCCAAATGGTGTCTTCCTTTGCAGAGCCCACTAGGCAGCAACTGGTAGTGCCACATAATATAAAAGAATTATTACCGTGTCAGGTCTGTGAGAGAAAGGCGAGGGAAGCCAAGTCAGAGGCTGTGAGAATTCACAGTTATATTCCTTTCCTGTTGCATGATCCTCAGGGATTAAAGGAAGTTTTACCATCAAAACGGAGCCATGGGGGTGGCAACTTGCAACAGCAGGTGAGAAGAAAGTCTAAGCTGAACAGCTTCCAAGAAAAGGGCCATGGGATTAAACATCTGTGGGAAACAGTTATGGCTTCAATTTTCAGATGAAATAATTCCACTGTGATTTACTTGGATCAGGTCAATTTAACAAAATACGATTTGTGAGGAGACTTTCTATGTTCTTCTATTAAGCAATAAGTTTATGCTGGGATTCATGCCTTATTCAGTAGGATAATACTGGACATGGACCAGACCAGATTATCACAGTGTTTTGTGTAGACTGCCAAGCATAAGGAGCAACTGTTCCAAGTAAAGACTGCTTTAAGAACCCAGCTTTTGCAGCTCTCATTCAGAACCCTAAGTGGCGTTTGTGGGGGGGGGTTGGGGGGTGGAAAAGGATAGAGGTGAGGTATTTTCATTCCTTAGTCTTAAAATCCAGATTTTTGGCTGTCACAGGAAAAAGAAAAGCCAAAACAACTGTGTGTGTCTGCATACCCTAGAAACAGGGTATTGCATTGATCTAATGGGAAGCCCATTTCTATCCTGGGAGATTTCCATTCCCAAAATCTTTTCCTGTCCGTAGCTCAACATGGGTGCAGAGACCATCATCCTGGGGCTCCATGTTGGAGCTATTCCATGTCAGAATGATGCCTCATTTAATAGATCATAATCTCTTCAAAGGTTATGAATCTTGAATCAGTCAGGTAAGTATTTGTTTCCATATGTTAGTTACATATCCAAGCTTAACCCCCTGATTATTTTTCACATTTACCATTGCTTCCTAACCACACAGACCTAGAGGCAAAAGGAATTTAGGTGACTAATAATTAAGTGTGGCAACATACAATCTTTAGGTTCCTGTTTGCCACAGCACATAACCTTGTGCTATTCTCCCACAACCACTTGCAATACATGGGGAAAGGTAGATACCTCAGTGGTATCCATAACTACCAGCTTACTCAACACCACTCCACCCAAAACCAACCACCATGAACATACAGCGCTTAGACAGGAAGAATTGTCTTCTGTGGAAGGAACCAGAACAACTGCCCCAGCTTGGAGTATACATTAGAGATCCTTTGCCTCCTTCTTGGGCTTCTGCCTTCTGCTATGTGTGTTTTCAAACCCTCTTGCCTGCAGAGCACAGTGCCTTGTTGAACACTTTTTTTAGGTGGGGTAGCAAGGTGTCCTTGTGACAATATGAAACTCTCTTCTATAGCTGGGTCCCTGAGCTCCTTCCTTGATACTTCTTTCCCCACCTCCCCCCCCGAAGGATGGCAAGGTATATAATGCCAGCTCCTTCTTCCCTTTATACAGAAGCCTACTGATCCTTTACAGATGCAAACCCATCTAGCTCCCCTCTCCTCCAGAGGTGGGGTTAAAGCCTCAGTTCTCTGGTTTTCCTGAAAGTATCCTGACAGGTCGGGAGCATAGGCACCATATACAATACTGAAAAGCATCATCTAAGAATGCTTACAGACTGAATCCCCTCTGGAGTCTGGGTGAGGGAATATTTGAGCAGGCATGAAATGGGTGCAGAGCAATCAATCCCCATCAAGACAGACTGGGGCAGAAATACAAATCTGAAAAAAAGATACAAATGTAGAAGCTGGGGAACATGAAAAATCTATGGAACTTGGTTACTTCTAGATTTCAGCATTAGCTAAGCAAGAGAGAGATTTTATAGCTACCCTAAACAGAGCACCTTCAGTCAGACCTCACAACTAAGCATAACACCCAAATAAAAATGAAGCCTTTATGTTACAAGATTAAGATCTGCTCTGATCCAGCACTCATTCTTAACCTGCTTTATTAAGAGGATAGCATTACTAACATTTTACAGGAATTACTAAGGCAGAGGAGGTGATGAAAGGATCTTGATTGCTTAGCAGGTCAGTAGCAGAACCCAGTTTCTGTTTCCTTCTCTGTAACAGTTCCTGTACCTTACTGACCCCTAACCAAACTGTCATCCTCATCAAGCCTGCCTTCCCTTAAAGAGAAGACTCATTTAATTTGCCTGTTATGCTTTACTCTGTAATAACACTCCAACTTTATGAAATCCAAGTATTTGCCAGAATTTGCTAAAGCAAGTCCTGTTGCTATAAAGTGGCTTTTCCTTAACAGTCTTGGTGCCTGCCAATTTTTAGTCAACATAAAACTTCCTAAGCCAGATAATCCTGGAACTGGGAAAAGCATGGAATCTTGCGCCCCAAAACCACCATTCTTGGTCACTCATGCAAAATCAATACTCTCAACAAAAGCAGACCTGAACTCCCTGTTTCTCCGTATAGAAAGCTTCATCCAGGTTCGGCAAGGCATAGCTGGAAGAGTTTTGCAGCATCTCTGCTGGTTTGTTTGCAGTTTTACTCCAGGACTCTTTTACTAACTGGGAATCTATTGCAGCTAACTCTGTCTTCTTGACAACTCACAGACTGTGCATTTAGTATAGCAGTTAAAAGAAAGGACATTCAGTATAGCAGTTAAAGGAAAGGATGCCACGTTCTGAGCCGTGTTGCATATATTTAATGAGATTTGCTGTCATCTAGGACAGTCAAGAGGGTGATTTTCTCTGTCAGTTGGAAGAGCTGTAGGAGAAGAAAGAACCATATGGTATTATTGACAATAGCTTCTTTTCCATTGTGCATGACTGAATAGGCAGCTTATTCCCCATTGCAGTTTCTGAGATTTTAGCATTATAATTCCTGAAATGTCAGACTTCAAGAAGAGTGGCCAAGGACCTGGAGAGCTCTAGTTCTGTCCGCACTGAGAACTGCTTCCCCACTACCCATGCTGAGCTTATTGAAAACCCGACGAATTCAGGTCACAGTGGACCAGCACCTATTGACAAAGCGCTGTTGACATACTCTGGGTTTCTTTTAAAGGGGATATATGAGGTAAAAGAGCACAAAGCTTGTGCTTTATTTTCACTTGTTCCTAAATGAGAAGCTGCTGCCAAGTTCAGTTAATGTTTTTTTCCACTAAGCGTGGGTTCCCACAAGTTTTTTTTGTACTAACAATTGGTTAGGTGGGTTCAGGCCTGGAAATAAACCTCATTAAATGATCCAGTGGTTACATGCTGGAAGACCCTTATCTTTGCATTCGTTTTATTTTCCAGCTGCACCCCCAAGTTTTCTTTGGAATTACCTGACTCTCTGATTGATCATCATGGAGCCCTATGAGAACATGCTAGGTTATGAAGAAATATGTGTGTAATGAAGCTTATGAAGGATTATTTTAGATGTGGTTAGAAGGAAAAAGAAGCAGACAAGACTTCAGGATTTTATCTGGTTTGTTCTTACCCATCATAAAAGGAGAGAAAAGGTTAAAGGAAGATTCTGAATATGTTTCTTCTCCTCAGCAAAAATTCTGAAAAGTCCCAAGGCCAATTCGCTTTCAGTTCCTATGAGAGTTGTCTTGGTAACAACTCTAGTAACACATTCTTCACTTCTTCTACAGGAAACTTTCACAGGGAGTGATGCAAAATGTGCAATGAAATCTTTTGGACTGAAACAAATCATAATTTGGCATTTACATTTTGAGTACACTGAGACTGAGAAATTATTTACAATGAATGGGGAAGGCAACACTTAGTGATAGGTAAAATATAGATAAAATATTACTCAAAGGCAGGTTTAAACATGCATGTGGTCAGGGAAGGAAAATCTATGGTAATCATCTCTGTAACTGAAATCCACAATGATTTATTGATCTTACCAACAAAAATAAACAAATAGAAAAAGCCATGAGAATTTTCTGAATCTACTGAATGAGAACAATCATGTCAAAAAGCATTGTTTAAAAATGTGTAAAATAATAGATTAAGTTCATGACATACTGAATTTGTGGAGATTATACCACATGTATATCCAGCCGTGTTTGTCCAAGACTCAAAGCAAATGGAAACTAGAGGCAACACAGCTTTTACGTCTCAAAATGAAATAATGATCTTAACGCATATGATAAGAAAGGAAAGAGGAAGGGAGTTCCCCTGGTTAAGTAATCTCTGTTCCACCTTGATATCATCCTTTGTGCTTTTTTTATTTGGAATCTGATTAAAACCAGAGTTGAGTGCCATATACCGCAAATAGCCCCTACACATCTGAACTCTTTCTACAGGGACCAGCTCTTCTAGTTTTGTTTTTGGTTGTTTTTTTCTAACATCAAACTAGAGGTGTATAAAGACGGTGTTGACAAAACCAGCAGGTCAAATAATGTAAACTAACTTAGTTCACAAGCTTCACAAATGGAGCTCAGATGTGTGCTTAGAGCAGGCATGAGTAGTAAGGAAGGTGAAGGCAAAATAAATGCCCAGTGGTTGATAGAGGAAAAAATAATTCCTCAGTCTATGTACTGGAAGTTTTTTACTCCAAGTTGTTTTATAATTATATATACTACTGACATCTGTATCACTGTCACTGTGAGAATGAGGCTGTAAGAGTTCAAAAATACAAATAATATGTTATTTTAACTTAACTAAGAATACCAAAATTCAGGATTTCAGGGCTAAAATAAGAGTGCAGAGTTCAATGTACAATTCATGGACATAGAGTACATTTTCTTTTCCTGTGGTACGATGCTGACTCACACCTTTGAAGATCAGAAGGGCTGTGTTGTTTGACTTTCAGCATTAACAAAGCTGTTGAGTTTCGCCTGGTGATTCTCAAATCCAGCCTGTAACATTAAAAAGGCTTTAAACTCCAGCCTCAAGACTGAATGACAGTGATTCTACCTCCTGTCCAGCTCTTTTCATGGCCAAGTGCCAGTATAAGTTGCAAAAGTCATTTGCGTTGACTGGTACTTGTATTTCTCATTCAGTTTCAGAAGATGCACTATCTATAATGCATATTGCAGTTAAATACTCAGCCAAGATAAAACACCTAGCATGGCTCTTGCCCTAGCTAAGTCAGTAATATAAGTTGTGCATTACTGTGCAGTTAGGTGCCAGCTATCAAAAGACCATTTTCTCATATTTTTCCCTAATTGAAACAGAAATAATTGCTTGGTGCAGAGGTTACTAGGTAAAGTTCAGAAGGTCCCAAATATCACTCTAGTCTATTTTTCCACTCAGGACTGGCTCTTCCAGATTATCTTGCCATCTTTTGCCTAGCCTCATTTAAGTGCTCTACGCACAAGGCCTCTCCCCCTTTGAACGTTAGAGGTCAGGTTTACTTTGTAGTGTAAGGCCGGTTAACCTTAGGAGATGCATCCAATAGCGAGAGAAACAGAAAACATGTAAT
Source organism: Ibycter americanus (assembly GCA_035590275.1). Lineage (NCBI taxonomy): Eukaryota > Metazoa > Chordata > Aves > Falconiformes > Falconidae > Ibycter > Ibycter americanus. Next base: position 49,992,184 of record JAVJGI010000062.1, read on the forward strand.
ATTTGGGCTGCTGTTTATTACTGGTCTGTACATTAGCTCTCCTACTCTGCATCACTTGCTTCTGCTGTGGATATGAACATTTCCAAGCGTCATTAGGAGACAAAGTTATTTCTGCTCCGCTCAGGCTGCAGCTGCCCAACAGCAGTACAGGCTGCACAGGGAACTCCCAGTGCTTCATCAGGAGAGAATATACAATGGAGACTTCTCTCAGAGATAAAGGAGGGTAATTTTAATCTTAGTATATCATGAGTAAGACACTAAGCTGGAGTCTGAAGTACAAGAATCCACCTATCTCTTGGGAAATCCTCTGTTTGCTCTTTGATAACACAATAATGCTGAAAACAGGTAGGCACTGATAAAGATGTAAGACCAAATACAAGGCAGGTATAAGCAGGGTGACATTGCTAAACAAAGCAGAACACTGCCTACTTTCACCAGACCTGAATTTTAACTCTGATATTTTGCAAGGCCTTAGTTGGATCTGTACCTCAATTAAATATTCATTCATGAGAAAAAGCTATTTGTGTTTCATAGCAAATGGCTCATAGGCAATTTACAAATGGCTACGTATATCCTTAATTAGTTTTGAACAACCCTGCTAAACACTGAGGGCAAACTAAATCCATTTTATGTCAAGGCTGCAGATACACAGTCACCTTATCTCATCAGCCCCTGCTGCCCTAAAGCCAGTAACTCAGAAACAAAGAGGCTACCAAACCAAATAACTTCTGTGAGGCCTCGCTGGAGGAGAAGGGGATGGGGCTGATTACTGCTCACCTGCCACACTGAGGCACGCAGGCAACCTGAAACAAAGGGAGTTTTCAGTGCTTCTTAATGACACACCTAGTTTGTGAAGTAATTACCTCTGACGCATGACACAAAAGATAAACACCGAGTCTTGTAGCATGTTGGCTAGCAACTCCTCAAAACACTTTGGAAAATAGTATTATTATGCTACCTTTAAAATAGCTGGTGAATTTCACCTGTTTGCAGCAGGTAACTCAGGACCTACGTACTAACTGAGTGCCACTTGAGCCTTCAAAATAGAGCTGAAGTGCTGTCTCAGATGTAACCAGGATTTCACACAGACTTGATCTGCTCCTAGGCAGAACACGGCTCAGCTCAGTGTTTTGCTTACTTAGTAAGCTGATTATCTTTTAAAGGTGGCATGATGAATTCTTCGGTCTCTTTTAATAAAAGACAAAGGTAAGATGAAGGGGGAAAATCTATAACATGTAACCTCATGATTGCCTTCTGTGCCATGGTTTCATCTGCATGACCTCTCGGCAATTGCTAGCAATGCCTTTGAAGTCAGATTGTTGGTCCACTGCTCTGTTTTGACCTTCAAGCACTTACAGTGTGGGAGGAGAAGGATGAGGTGCTGCTGGACTCCAGAAGCAGGGTGTTGTGTCCCTCCACCTGGTATCAGTTGAGAGCAAGGATCTGGTGACTCCAGAGCTAGTGGTTCATGAGTTAACTGTTCAGTATGTTTAATTATCTTGGAGTGGTAAAAACCTTGTCATTGCAGCAATCACACATGAAGTTTCTGTATCCAAGAAGACTGTCTGTTTTTCCCATCTATGTCATTTGGCTTTACGGACTCTGCTTTGGGTGGTTTAGTGCAAACGTATGTCCACTGGAGACCTTCATAGACTTGCCTTGGATTACCTCCTCCAAAGCCAGCCCCAGCTCAATTCTGGATCTAAAAGAGACCAGGAGCACAACAGCTGGAAACACCTTGTAGACATGGGTGAACCATAGTGTCCCTAAGGCACACTACGCTGTCAGGTGTGGCATTTTCTGATGAGAAAGTCAGTTGCTCTGTGTTGTCCTCCCTGACTCTGGTCTGCCTGCCAGAGCAAACGGAGAGTGAGGTGAAAGTATGTCAGCTATGGCCTTCTTTTGCAGGGTTCATTTTTAAGGCCAGATGTGAGCACTTGGGATGTTGTTACAAGAGCTTCAGAGCGGGCCACACCAAGTAACGTGGCCTGCTTTTGACACTGTGTGTTGAAGCACAGTCACCCCAGGCACGACCTGCGTTCAGAGCATCCAAGCACCCTGGGCCTAGGGCCACAAGTGGTTTCTTGCCTACAGTCCATGAGGAAACTGGTCTTCAAGGCTTGCAAAAGCCTGTGAGAAGGGCTCGGCCCACTCCATGGGCACGGCAGGCCAGTCCGGTGGGGCAGCTTCCCTGCCCAGCCCTCCATGGCTGCTCTGCCGGGCAGGACAGTAGCACCGAGCAGGAAAACCGAGAGTCCTGGCCGCTGGCCTCGCTCCCCTTCACCTGCCTGACACTGTGAGGCAGGAGAATGCCAGAAGGGCCTTAGAGATGACAACAAGCAGGGTGTGCACGTGCAGCTGATTCACAGGGTGGAGCAAGAGCTGGATGTGCTTGCAGAGAAAGCCACCGGCCAGTCGTGCGGGGGGACCCTCCACAGAGCCGATGTGCCTGGCAGGGTTCAGGGGCAGCCTGGAGAGCTGCACCTAAGCTGCTCCCGGGAAGCAACGTGGCAGGGCTAACAAAAGCACTTCATCCACCCTCTTTCTCTCCAAGCGTAACCATCTCTAGCAGCACAGCATTTTTTTCAGTTGTGTACAAACTGATGGGAACTCTCCTGATCCCTTTAGGAGACTGTCCCATAAGCGAGCAATGTCACAGCAAGGAATGATTTCTACTGTGTTATCTTTCCTGATATCTAAATGTGCTCCTTCCCTGCATTGCTCTCAGTACCCTCCACCCCTGTCGCCTGAAATAATTGCTCACTCATCACTGTAGTGGGTTTAGCCGTGCTGTACAAATCCAAAGTGATAAGAAACAATATTCTTTAGATAACAGCACAGTCTTGCACAAAGTTCTTTCTTGTCTCAGAGTTCAGTCTGCACGTACCCTTATTTTTAAAAAAAAAAAGGAATGTAACAAAACCCCCCTTTTTACAGGAATTACCTTAAAATGCAGCATGCAGTATCATTAGTGCATTGCTAAGGCCTTTTGAAATACTGGTGGAGTTTCAAGTAAGATTATGGTCACTATTTTCCCCACGGTTGCCTGTGTGTACAATTTGAAACGATCTCTTTTTCTGTGCTTCAAGCAGCAATTAAGTATTGTGTTTCAAATGTCACCACACAGCAATGGTGAGTAAATAATGGCTTAAATAAGAAGTAAGAAAAAGTTTTGTTTGCTTTTGCAGGTGTTAAATTTCAGCAGGACAATCTAACTCAAACAAAGCCCTAAACAAAAGTTACTGGAGTTGCTGACTGGCAATCTGAGTTTCATGTTAGACAAAGCAGATAACCAAAATTATCTCTCCTGGCTGTAAAATCTCTAAGCACTGATTTTTACTGTGGCTGTAAAATTCTGAGATTGAGTTTTTTAACTTCAGGTATAACATTTTTGTTTATTTTTTTAATGCATGGGAAAAACAACTGCAACAACTACATGTGGTTAAACTATTTCTGTAATGAGTATCCTTAAAAAAAAAACAACCCACAGTAAAACTTGCATTGACAAGTACATTACAGTGAATGAAATGTGAATTCAGGTTATTTTCTTGTTCTTCTGGTAACCTGGTTATTTGTCCCTTGAGAAGAAATACAATGCTATGTATCCAGTACCCAGGTGGATTCAAACTGACATCCTGTAAGCAATCTCAGAACATTAGGAAAAAGGTAACTGAATCATTTTTAGACCAAGTAATTAATTCTGTGGAACTCATTTACGGGAAACTCAGCTGCAGCGAAACCCTGCTTGTAGAGAAGAGAATGAAAGCTGCAAGTTGTTTCAATGCAAACTAGTGATGCTTGTAAGTGAGCCTGTTCCTGCAGGACTCAAGCTTGCAGTTGTGCCCCAGTGTCAAAGCCCTTCAGAGTCAAGATGGTGGGACCAGGCCTGTAACTGAGAGGTTTAGTGGAGAAAATTCCATGACTTCACTACAACAGGCTCCCATTGTAATTCTTAATTGGTTACTTTAGATTACTCTCCCAGCCAACACTTGTTAATGTGAAATGATAACCTTGAACTGTGTTCATGGTTTAAGTATTATCCAAAGACCTGCACGCAGCGTACAGGGACAAAGTCAGAAATTCTTTTGCACTTGTATGAGGTCAGAATCAGGCTGATTCTGTCAGCCTGATCAGAGGATCGCAGTAATCCAGCTGTTTATGGGCCTTATGAAACATTAGATTAAGAGTTTGTGCATGCCAGTCTGGAAATAGAGCTTACCAGCCTAATTCTGCTACTTCTAGCCATGGTACTATTACCTGATTTCTTGTGCAATCTTATTTAAACATGAGTAGAGGTGGAAGAGGTGAGTTCTATATTCTTTAGAAAACTTGAGATAACATGCATGAAACAAATTAGTGGTTCAGCAATAATGAAAACCTGAGGCAATTAGGGGAAGTTGAAGTGGTCCTGGTCGGTACAGTTGTCTTGTTCATTTTCAACTCAAGCTAAATGTCTGTGTGGTGTTTGTCCTGGAAAAGGCAGAAGAAAAATTCTTTAAAATAACAGATTCCTTTTATTCTGATCTTTGACGTAATGATTCTCAGGTTTCTGTTGTGCGTTTTTGCAATGTATGCTGTAACATTACACACATTCTATATATATGTGTTCTATATACGCATTAATTACATCTGGCTTTGATATGCACAGATTCCTCTTGCTCCTTTGAGAAGACTAGTGGGATGGTGTTTGGTGGCACTGCTCAAGTGAGGGAAATCAGCCAGATTTGGCCTACATCACACAAGGATAGAGAGGGTAAATATGAACCTAGTCCTTGATTTATTGAAGTATCTCCTTTACTCCTCCTTCCAGGATTATTAATCTACACAAAATTTCCTTGGATCTGTTGCTTCTCAGCACCCATGTGCTGCTTCCTAGAGCCCTCAAAAGCCTGTCTTCTCTGCTCAGCAATTCTTTTTGCATCTTCCAACCCAAAGCTGCTTTATCAATACCTGTTTACCCAGTGCCTGTTCTGTTTCCTTTCGCAGCCTGTCAATGGTGCCCTTCAAGCCACCGTGTGGTTTAGCTCCTCTCAAAGCTGGTGAAGTGTCTGGAGAACAAGTCTTATGAGAGGCAGCTGAGGGAACTGGGGTTGTTTAGCCTGGAGAAAAGGAGGCTCAAGGGAGACCTTATCACTATCTACAACTACCTGAAAGGAGGTTGTAGTGAGGTGGGGGTAGGTCTCTTCTCCCAAGTAAGAAGTGATAGGACAAGAGGAAACGGCCTCAAGTTGCACTGGGAGAGGTTTAGACTGGATATTAGGAAAAATTTCTTCACCAAAAGGGTTGTCAAGCATTGGAACAGGCTGCCCAGGGAAGTGGTTGAGTCACCATCCCTGGAAGTATTTGAAAGAAGTGTAGATGTGGCGCTTAGGGATGTGGTTTAGTGGTGGATTTGGCAGTGTTAGATTAACAGTTGGACTCAATGATCTTAGAGGTCTTTTGCAACCTAAATGACTCTATGGTTCTATGACCCTCCCCGCTCCTCTTTGAGACCTCCACTCTTAACATCGGCGGGAGCTAGGGAGGCAGCTATACCAAGGGTCCTGGTTCTCCCCTGAGGCAAGGAGGGAGAGGAGAGCGTGGTAGAGTGAGGAGTGAAGCAATCCCTGCTGTTCACAAGAGCTGGAAGTAAGGAAGTAGGGTGTGGCTCATCCTGAATTTGCCTGAAACACTATCTCATCAAAGAACAGCCGGCAACCAGGAAGATGGTTTATCAGGCAAGGGTTACTTGAAATCACCCACCAGGCCCAACAACAAAGGCTGGGCCTTATGGGATTAATATTTTCGTTCTGTGTAATATGGTTAATAAAAAAACCTGCCCATAAACAGGGTGAGCTGGGTCCAGGAGTTCTGGGCTAGGAACAGCCTGCTGCGGGACACACAAGGACCTTCACTGGAGCACATGTACAGAACAGTACATGCAGGATGGAAAGGGCCTGGTACAGCAGCAAGTAAAGGTTCTATTACCCTAACAGCTTAAGAAGTCAGTTTTGCTATTCTTCATGTATTTTTTTCATTAATTATTAATATTCAGTTAAGACAGCAGTGAGCAGAATGTACCCACAGGTCTATCCATAAAGGAAGTAATTTACTGCCTGCTTTACAACAGTGCTGTGTAAACACTTGAGTTGCATTAAGTACTGCATTTCTATGGGAGTAGTGACACATTCAGGTGAGCAAACAGACCACTTTGGAGAAAACCAAGCACTTTTGGTCCAGCTCCAGCCCGCACTGCTACCAACCCATGACAGTGTAAAAATAAATCAGTTGTTAATGAAAAAATTGAGGAACTGAAAATGATCCCCACACGCTCTTTAAAGTTCAATGTTTCTATTATTTCCACAGGACTTCTGCTTCGTGCAGCTTGAATACAGTAATAGAGGGGCTCCGACCTTACTCCAAAACTCTCGCGGATCTCAGTCAGTCGGGATCAGGTCCAGCATGGGCACCAGAAACCAAAGGGGTGAGAAAGGAAGCCCAAGGGACCATCATTACTTCCCAGCATCAGGGTGATTTCTTATAAATGCCTTAAAATATTCTTCAAAGAATAGAAGTATTTATAAATATATAATTCCACAACCCCTGTATGTCATGTTACATCTGCCTCTGTATGAGAGGCAGATTTTCCTCTATTTTTGCTCCCTACACCACAGAGCAGGTTTCAAATGTCATTATTCAATTGTTTTTTTCTTCACAGATGTAATACTGCTTCTCACAGTGCAGTTTCACTGCTGAACAGCAAATGGAACTGACCCAGACAGAGACTGGGATCTGCAAGACCCTCCTCAGATTTGCAGTGTTTCCTTGCCTTTAAGCACGTGTCTGAACTGTTCATTGGGACCCTGCAGCAAGGTACGTATCTCATTGTGAGGCTACTGACTTTAGTTCATCCTTGAATCCAGCATCCTCCAGAATTCAGTGAAATTACAATACAATTAACACCTTGCGTACACTTAAAAGTCTTGCTGAACTGGAGCCTGAATAGAGCACAGGTGCAGCAGACATTCCTGTACATGCTCAAGGATAACAGTTGACTAATCAGTTTGGGGAGAGCTAACTGACAGCTTCTAGTGACTGTGGTCTTCAGTAAAACTAATCTTCATCCTTAACATTTTTAGAATCATTTCAGTATGGTGTCTGTACATCACAAGTCACCTGGCATACATACTGCCCTGTTTTCTTGCAGACATAGGAGCTTTGAATTTTTACTCTCTACCCTCCCACATTCCAGTGCAATTCCTTTCCTTAATGAGCATGCACACAAAATGACCTCTGTGTTCCCTTCTGCAAAATTGTGCACCGTTTCCCTGAACTCTGGAGCTCACATTTTCATGATAAAAGGTGCAATTATTTTCCTGTGCAGCAACATTTGCAACAAGACTAGCTCTGCAAACAGATTTTCAGCCTCTCATTAGTTGACAAGAATTTGGTCAGCCTGGTAAGAAATCTTTTGCATGTGGCAAATTCATTTTATTTAAGCACTCCTTTACCCTAGTCTTTTAAAAGAACCTTCTGAATGCAAAGGCAGACACTACTGCTCAGTCTACCCTTTCCTGTGCATTACAAATTTTTTATTAATAAGACAGATAGAATCTGATTTTATGCAATTGATCATGAAAATGTGTTAACAACTGTAGCCTAAAATCACACCTTTCATGACTTTAACATGATTCCCAAACTTCCCTCAATTACATGCTATTCTGTAATGGTTACAGTTCATTCTTTGTCATTCTGGAGTCTCAGAAAACTCTGAGCAGTGCACTACACTGGTGACCCAGGCACTGGCAAGGCAGAAACTGGATCTTTGTAGTTCTTAAACACTATTCACAGATCCTCCCCCCACCCCGTAGATGAGACTCAGTGAGTGCAAAACTTCACCGAGATTATTTGATGATGCCTTTGATTTGTGGTGGTGACAAAAATGCTTGTCCCAGTAACCTACAATTATGACATTTAAGTGATAAAACCCACACAAATCAACACCACCACTAACAATGCAGTTTCACTGTTTTAATGTTGGGGAATTATGTCCTCTAATATACTGAAATTCTTGAAAAAGGCATCATAGGCTTCAATGGACTTGTAATCAAACTCTGAACGTAAGAGTCAAGAGATTCCCCTATTTAATTTTCTAGGTATGATCAACAGTGATGGAACTGCCCAGCTCTGTAAAATGGTGTGTAAAATTTTATAGTACATTCTTTTATATGGCTTGATAGCGGTGCAGATGTGACAGCTGGGGAACCCCTATCATATAGAATATGTTAATTCCTAAGTGAACCACTTTCTGGAAGAAGATTTTCTTTTAATGAGTTAATGGGCAGCAGAGGCTGGGAGGAATGCATTTCTCTTACTTTCAACAGCACGTCAAATGTAGAGTAAATACACATCAAGCGTGATACACCTCTAAATATATGTATAAAAGGCATACAGCCAGGATTGATCTTTAGAAATTACAAAGCACTATCAGGCAACTAGTAGCACAACCTTTAAACAATTCAATACTTTTGAGAATAATTTTTAAGCTGTAACACAAATAGGTTCTGAAATCCTATGACAGAAGCTGGACAAACAGAAACAGCTTCTGCAAAGTTTAGGTATTGCACTCCACTTGCCAAAAACCATCAGGACACCGCATGAACTAAACCAGTCAAAGTCCAACTAATTAATATTTTACTATAGCAGACAAGTCTGTAAAAAGTCCTTCTTCCCCATCTGTGTGCCTAGCAAGTGATAGGACTATCACCTGGCAGAAACTTTCCAGGAGTCTTTTAGCTCAGGCTCCAGATTAACACAGATCTTGCCTGCACAGACAAATTCCTGTGGGAGATGAAGGGCTTACACAAATGAGTATTTCAGGGCCACACCAATATGTTCTTGCATTTCCGATGTGTCTGACTGCCAGAAAATGCACTGGCTGTAGAAAACTGGGGATTTCCCATGACACCCATCTCCACATGGCTTGACTTCTGCATCCTTCAAGAACTCCAGGGATAACGATTCCTGGAAGACTTAAGGGAGGCAATTAACACTGCTTGTTCAGTCTCATGCTACAGTTGCCAAACTAATACTTGGCACCTTTCTCAAAGTGCTGTCTTAGATGAACGGAGTTTGGTGAACTGGAGAAAATGCCACACCTGTGTCAAAATACTGGACAACTGAATCTTGGCACTGCTTACTGTTGAGCTTTGACCGCACAAGATGGCAATCTGGTCTTTCATCTTTACCAGTAGTTTTCTGACCTTAATCTCAGGTGCATAGTGATGTACCAGCAGACCTACTGGAGACATGAAGGACTGCAGCTGCTAAAAGCATACGTCCCAACCATAATCACAAACTGTTTCTATAAATAGAGCATGAAAGTCACACATGGCTTTTATGGGCCAGGTGTTCTGGAGGGTATTTTTGAGTGGCACTGAATCCTGGCAACATATTTAGCCCATTTATTAAATGTTCACAAAGCGCTTGTGCTACATGCCCAAAATCTGCAGAGAACTGATCCATCAGACTCTGTGCCATCCCATCATGGAGGGGTGGGGATGTGAAGATGCTCCCATCTAGAGCCCAAAATCAGCAAAGCTTAATTAAGGTTGGTTGTACATCTAGCAATTGACACATCCTGGCTGCTTCCTCCAGGTTCATTTCACCAGTGTCACGGGTATGCAAAGGTACCATAGCATGCTTTCACAGCTAGACCAACACCTAAAGCAGCTGTGGCTGCCACAGCTGGTTCCTCATGCCCCCCCTCCCCTCAAGGGCATGCCTAAGCACAGTTACCCCTGCGAGCCCTACACCCCCTCGCTGCTGCAAGGACATGGACAGACAAGCGACAGCAGCATCACGGGATGTTCTCCCCCTCTGCAGAGAAGGCTAAGGATGAAAACCCTGAAGCATGCCTCTGACCCCCCTGCCCGCAGATCCCTGGCAATTCCACCCCCGGACGCTGCTGCCCTCTCCAGCCTGCCCCGGGACCCCGCTGGCAGCAGCAGCCCTCGGCGACAGCCTCCCCTCAGCCTCGCCGCCATTTTGGGCGGGGAGCTGCACAGCCCGGAGGTGGCGGAGGGGCTCGGGGCAGGGACGACCGGTGTCTCCCCCACCTGCAGTAGGGAAGCAATCAACAGGGTCGTTTAGGTTAGAAAAGCCCTTTAAGATCATCAAGTCCAACTGTTAACCTAGCGCTGCCCAGCCCACCCGCCGACCAAGGAACGCACAACCTCCCACCCCACCGCTGAGGCTGGGAGGGCGCAGCCAGGGCCCGGGCGCCCCAGGCTCCCCCACCCCGACCCGCAGGGGC
>JAVJGI010000062.1:50002710-50013455 GCA_035590275.1 Ibycter americanus
GTGCCGCCTGGCTGCAGGTGCGGCCGTGGCGGCCGGAGGGGAGGCAGCTGCTGCCAACTCGGCCGGGGCGCCGGCCCACACCTGAGGGAGCCGGCGGGGGCGCGGCCCCAGGACGGGCCTTGGTGCCCTCGGGGCCTTGGTGTCTGGCCTGGTCACTTCATCTCCCCTCAAGGAGTCGGTGACTCTTCTTGCTGGTTTTACTTCTGCCCTTGAAGCATGCTCACCTCCTGCCTCTGCAGTAACTGGGGGTAGCCGGTGCCATGCTGTCATGACAAAGCCACTGTTCCGGGCAGTAATGCCTTGTGCGTGCTTTTAAACAGCATCTGTTTAAAATCTGAGACTGGCTGTTGCCAGTGAAGGAAGTGGGAGCGCTAAAGCTTCAGCGTGGTGGCCTGTATTCTGCTATCTCCATCACCCTGAGCCAGGCTGCAACAGAAAATGGCGTCAGGGGTGTTACTGGGCCAGGCCCTGCTGGCAAGGTGCTGGCCTGCCCTGGTTGCCTGGGGCTTCCTGCTCAGGCCGTCCACTCCTATACAGGTGTGTGCAATCAATACATAAGCCCATATCCACCAATGGAGAAACATAAGGTGAGGTTTTCTTTTTTACCTGCTTTCCCTCTGGGAAAGATGGGGATGCATGGTATGGAGGAGAGTGGAGAACTGTATTAAACCAAATGTGACTCTCTGCCTTCAGCAGAGAAAGTAAATAGTCTTCTGTTGGAATATTTTTGCTCAATTTTTAATAAATGATCAGGAAAATGTTAAAAAGATGCTGGGTTCCTGGCTATACTCAAGGTTGCAAGTGCTAGAAGTGCAGTGGGTCACTTAGAAGATGTGTTCCTACTTGCTTAAACTGCTGGCTTTGTGGAAATGCCCATAGCACACCCGGTCTTTGCACTGTGCAATTGTGTTACACGTGTTCTTCACCTTACTAATTGCATATACTACATTGCTACTGTTATAATTTCAGATAAGGCATCTGCTGCAGCATCACTGGGGTTTTGTTTTGTTCTTTTTTTTTTTTTTTTTTGTTGGGTGGTTTGGTTTTGCTTTTTTTTTCATGAGGCCTTGCTAAGATAATAAAAAATATGCATTTGCTAATTAGGAAGATCTCATGCAGTGTATTTTATATAATTACATATATATATGCCTTCATCCAGCTGAATTCTCTAAATATGAGGTTTGTTCTCTACTTTCAACAAAGTTGCCACCAGGTTCAAGGAGAAGTATTTACTGAAATGCTTAACATAGCAGCAGAGGGAAGAGGGGTCATCAAATGAAATTATGAGGTGGCAGGTTCAAAAGACGGTACCTCTTCACACAAAATTAAGTCCTGGAACTCATTGCTACAGGATATTGGGCATGTCAGAAGTTCAAAAAGCCATTAGGCATGATCATGGAAGAAAAATCCGTGCAGCAATGTTCAATACAAACACCTCTGATTCTGGAGCTCTTTGAAGTGCAAATCCACATCCTGCAGAAATGTTTTGGGGAGCAGCCTCCCTTGTCCTCACGCTGTCATTAGGCGATTCCTGTTGGCTGCTCTAGGAGATAGAGTCCTAGACTGGACTAGAAATGCTGCTGTTCTGACCCAGCATGGTCATCTCTATGTTTAACTGTCATTTCATTCAACATGTGGGGGTTTTTTCACAATCTTTAATAAATCATAAACAGCAGTTCTTGCAATAAACTTTTGTGATACATAAATGCTATTTCCTTATGCTCCATACATCTCTGTTCTTTCTTGCCTGTTACTTTGATTGAGGGAGGGAAGGTTGCTTTGCTGTGTGTTTGTATAATGCCACATTATTAAGCTGCGCACTGATCTGTGCCTGTATTTCCTAGATAATTATTTTATATAAATAAATAATAATAATCTGTATTTCTGAAGATGACCACAAGCCAAAAGGTTTGCTGCTTGTATAAACATCCTAAGTAAGAAACCATGGAGCTCTAGTCCTCATTTGCTGGCAGAATTAGCCAGATGGGCCATTTGAGAAAGCAATTAAAATGCCAGCAATACCTGCCTGAAGAGTTACAAATTCCACGCTCCACATCTGCAAGGGCTTATATTTATTATCTAGGAGCAAGGGACCAGACCTTGTGAACCCACTGATGCTGAAGGGTAGGATCAAGGGCGAGATATCAGCATAGCATAACAGATGGGGGGGGGCTGTGTGGTGCCAACCCTGCCTCTGCCCCGAGCCACCCCTGTGCCTTTCCCAGTGAAACCTGGCACTGGCTGTGGGCCCATGGTGGGTCCACACACATCAGAGGTGTTCTCCAGCTCCATGTCTGCTCATGGCAGTGCCTTCGGCAGAGAGGACTGGGTGTCCCCGAGGGGGCGTGGAGGGCCTTGCAAGGGGCTGGGCAGGCACCTGCTGAGGGCTGTGTGCTGACAGCAGGCTCAGACATTGGAAATGGGGTCAGCTGGGCTTGGTCCTTGGATTTTTCCTTATTGCAGGGAGCTACAGTTGCTTTGTGTGATACAGGTAGCTCCTGTTCCAGCCTTGCTGCCAGAAGGGAATGGGTTGATGCATACATTTTCCATTGAAGATCAGTTATCCATATTCATAGATTTTTTTTTTCCAAAGGCAAGCCTAATTTTAGTGCTCAGGAGTGGAAGTGCCCTGAGATCATATGGGGAACAGGAGCGTGACCTTCTCATTGTATTGAATAACATTCAGCACAGGTCTTCTGAAAAAGCCCTAATTCCTTTCTTCCCGAGGCTGGAAAACCACTATAGATTCTCATGCTCATTTTAAACATAATGGAAATCCAGTGTATCAGTCCTAGGGCAGGGTGGAACAACTGGAGGGAAGATCTTTTCCCTAAGGAGAAGTGAAAAGAGGAAGGACGTGTGACTACTGTGGGGTATCCTTGCCATACAGATAGGATTCTATACCAGTGTCCAGCTCTTGGCTCAGGGGCATAACCTCCCATGTAGATAAGGATCCAGCTCAGGATGGATGTGGGTAACGCAGCAAAAGCCAAATGATAAACCTGTTGTTCTTCCTGTTTTTCTCACCCGTCTTCCTGTTGCTCTGCTGATTTTGCAGGGGATCGGCGAGAGGCTGCCTACGTACAGAATGAGAGACAGCATGTGCTTACAGAGGTTGATAATAGAAGCCAGTCCTGCTGCAAAGTCACATTTCTTTTATGCAACCGCCATTTGTGTTGCCAATAACCATGCAGCTCACAGCTTTAGCAGCCCCTCAGAGGTAACAGTTTCATAAGGGTTGAGTAGGTCTTCAACGGCTTCTTGAATATGCAACTGCACCTCAGACTCAGATGCTTTGTATAGCGTTTTTCTCCAGGAGTGAGTTAGCATGTAGTGTAAATAAACACAATAAACCTGAATTTATTCTTTAGTCGGAGGGCACAGGCCTGGAGGGGATGGGGTAGGTCACTGAGCTCAGTCCCACTGGACCAGCAAGAGGGACCGGGCTTCAGTCCAGAAAGGACTGCAGAACAGTTATTCCACCTGTCCCATGCTCAACATACATTTACACCACACTGGCTGCACTCCCATAGCCACCTTCTCTACTTCCCGGTAACTTTTAATAAACCTCACACTGTTAGTAGACATCTAAAAGTCACAACTGTAAGATCCCATGGGAAGAGAGGAGAGGTCAGGGGCGCTGGCGCTGTGTCCCTGTGGTTGAGGGATTTTTCAGTCTCAAGTCCCGCACTGCTGCAGCACCTATTAAGCTTATTCAAAGTCCATGGAAGAGCAGGGGAAAGCTCTCCCGACTCCTGTGTTTCAGCTCCTGAGCAAAGCCTGACTTAGGTACCCTTTCAGTTTTCCTTCAGCTCATTGTGTCCATTCCCATGGGTGCTGCTGCAGCCCTGTGCCAGGCAGCTCGTGCAGCCCACGCATGGGGTATAGGTGTGTTCCCATGGAGCAATTCATCAGCACGACTGTTGTGGGAACCCCAAGTCATCAGTGGCTGGGGATGCAGGAGATCTTGTGGCTCAATAGCATTTGGTGAGCAGCAACATTTTCTCGGAGTGAAGCAGTACCTGAGAGTCTTTAGAAGAGGAGAACTTCCATAAATTGCCTAAAGGGACCAGGTGGTAATCTGCCATACAAGGATAAGGAAAGAAGCACAGAAAGAAAATAACACTTGTAAATCTACTTTTTTTTAAAAAAAAATTTTCAAGAGAAACACTTGCCTTTATTGGCTAGTATATCTTCAGACAGTGCTGATTTACAGCCACATATAGAACTTTTTCCTTGGATCTGTGTTTTTCACTACCCAGAACTAGGCAGTGCCTGTCATTTGTGCAGTTATACACATGGAAAGTTATACACATGGAAAGACATTAGTTTAAATTTGTAATTTTTACATTTTAATGAATAACATTTTTGCTCCTCATTTGGTGTGTCAAGCTATTGTTGGAGGGAAATTGCAATGCAATTAAAAATTCAGAAACCACAATTTTTAAATTGTTTGTTGAAAATAATCTGGGTGTACCTACCAAAATAATATGACGAATCGATACTTATTAAACAAAAGTAATACTACTGGATTTGTGAATTCCAGTATTAGTGAACTGATTGTTTGCAATAACTACGCTCTTCAGATTTTTTACATGAGTAGATTTTTATACCTGCCTGGAATAGAAAAATACGTTTCTCAGCTATTTCACTCATGGTAACCCAGCATCACGTGTAACCTCAGTGGAAGAGACAAGCTTTGGGGAAGCCCAGAAGCAGTGTCCCTGCCAGCCTGCTCTGTCTCTGCCTGCAGCCCTCTGCCATGAACCCACCAGCATCCCCAGCAAGCCCCTGTAGTGCTGTAGTCCCAGGTGGCTCCCACGGCAAGTCCATCCTTGGCACTGCATGGAGCAGGGACCCATGAGACTCTCCGTGGGCACCTGTAGAGTGTCCCGTGTCAGGACCTTGAAGGCTGCTCCAGCAAATCCTAAGGCTTGTGGGTTTGGCTTTGCCACATCAGTAAAATACCCTTCAGAAGCAGTGTATGCATTGGGAAGGACTGAGTTATTGAGGAGTACAGATCAGGGGTGGCCAGCAGTAGATCCTTGAGCAGGACAAGTGTGGTTCCCAGGCTGGAGCAGCCTCACACAATGAGCAGTGAGCTGCGCAGGCACAGAGGCTGCCAGGTGACCTCAGGCACCAGCTCTGTGAAGGTGTACATTGGCAGAGGTGGCTGTCAAGCTCCATGGAGACCATGGGCCCATGGCGAGTGGGTAAACCCATGCTGGGATCTCTCTCCTCTTCCCTAACCCTTAGCCATGTGAGGATTTTGGCAGGCAGCTTACAGGAGCGTGAAGGTTGTTCACCCTGGAGCAACCTCACTTCTCCTCCAGCCTCAAAACATCCACTTGCCACCACTACACAGCAGAGACCCAAGGATCAGCTGTAACTCTGGCAGGTACACAACTCTTCTACCTCTCATTACCTACCAGCGAGCTCCCTCCCCATATGTCAGTTTGTCCCTGCTGCACATTTCTAACTGTGCTTTGTGCAGATGTTTTAGTGCAAATAGAAGGAAATGCAGCAGAATCTGCCCAACCACTGATCTGTCTACTAGCAAGATGCCCTCTCTGGGTCACTGCAGTGCAATTTATATTGGCATAGAGCAAGATGGGCTCCTAAGTAAATTCGGTTGCTATTGCTGTCTTTGAGCTAGAACGCACTTCAATAATTCCCATTCAGCCAAAGGAATATGACTGCCAGGCTGACTGCAGAGCACAGCAATGTCCTTCTACCAGCAAAGAGTCACTTGCAAAAGGTGGCTCAGGGGTGGCCAGTATAATCTTTTTCTTTTAAACCTGGGTACACCTTATCCGTGTGAAGAAATATTTTTCATCAAATAAGCATTCCTGGCACCCATACTGCTGTTATCATTAAACAAATATTGTATTTAGTGGGTATGGAAACAGGTTTATGATTTTTTTTACCAAACAAAACCATTAGCTGTTGACAAAAGAACACAGATTGTACCATACTTTAGGACTGAAAGAATTGGTTCCCCTATTCTAATACATTCTGCAGATTTATTGTAAGATAGTTTTTACAGTGTAGTATTATTTTCATGCCACATTAATTTTCTTAAGTGCATACTTTAAAGTATAGATTTGATTTACAGGCTTGGATTGTATTTGTAAATTCTAATGAAGTAAAAATAGCACTTTTGTATGAATGATGCTGCAGAAAAAATACCTAAATGTAAGTTCTTATATAACTTTCTGTAAGTACCCTGTACCCACATTGCAGCAGGTGGAGGGTGAAATCCTAGGCAAAACACCTTAGGCTGACCTTGTAGTCTCTTGACAATTTTACAGCGTAAACAAATAAACAAACTCTTCACATTCTACTTTTTAATGTTGTTATGAAGACAGGATCATGACTATCTGGATATGACCAAACCTGCTTTCTTTTCTGTAGTTGTGCATTGTTCGTGTTACCTGGGGTAAGTGAGGACAGGGACTTTTTGAACAGCACTTTTAATGTTATGTGAAAATCACATGATGTGCAAGCTTTGGAATTTCTCTTAAACAAGTTCTTGACCTTTCGTAAGCCAGTATTCCTGAATTATTGCAATGGATACAACTCATTAATTTTTCTTACAGAGATTTAAGAATAAAAATAATGTCACAGACAATTTAAATACAACAATTCAACACTCTCTAACTAGATTTTCCAGCTAATAAAGCACAAAGCAGAAATGGCAGAAATTAAAATCTTCCAGCTGACCACTTTCTCCTTGGACATTTTCCAAAACAAATATTCAAGTCAGCATTCGGGTGCTTGAATCTTTTCACAAATGTCCACAGCAATCCTCTTAGTGATGCTAAATCTCTTGTAAAGATATGACAAGACATCCGGTAATGAGTAATCCCTAAAACTGACATTTAATATTCCACTAAAGAAGCTAAAACATTTACAGTTCTCACAAGCCACACCTTAGTGTCCTTTTAATGTATTTTAATCCAGATAAAGTAAGCTGTAATAAGACTGATTCATATGAAGTCATGACAGGAGTCTCCATCCTTGTGGAAACAAAACCATTGTAAAATCTTGGTCCCATTGACTTCAATATCTAATCCAAATTCTCACTGCCAGCCTTTGACTCCCATCTTGTGTGTCATCAAAAGAAACTGAGCAATTGTTCTCAAATACTAGCAGGCAGATGTGGTAAGCATGGATAATTTTAATTTCTGACGGATGACATATATTTGGATACTTTTAGGAATGAATGATAAATGAAAAATATAGCACAGTATGCTGAATTACTGTGACTTAAAACACAGAGTTTACAGAAGAATATTCCATCTTTAGAAAGTGTCCGTGGTCTGCTAGCCTAATTTTGACCTCCAACCATCTAACTACAGACACTCCGTTTAGCACATTCAAATCTCCTGATCCTCAAACCACTGAGCGGATTTGTTGGTGGTTACATCTCCTTACTTCTAATTTTCAGCTACCTTCAGAGAGAGGTAAATACCTGAGACCTTCCAAGGGAGCTTTTCCATGTAAGTGTTAGCTGCCCTGATTATCACTGGATGTCCTAGCCGAGGATGGAGGGGAGGCAGCGTTTGCCTTTGAAGCCACACGTACAAGTGACCCAGTGAAAAGTCTGGACATCCCTTTTGAGGGTATGAGATGTGGCACAGGTCCTGATCTCTTCAGGTGTCATTCCTGACATCCCGCTCTCAGACTGGGATCTAGCCAGCTGGGTTAGCACACATGGCAGATAATGCTCTGAACCTGAAGAGCTTCAGGAACAGCAGCCTTCATCCCATTACCTGCTGAGATGCCCATGAGAAGCTCTGGCAGGGCAGAAGAGGCGAATGTGGCGATAACTTTCTTGTTAGTCATTTCCCAGTGCTCTGCTGGCCCACAGGCCCATCCTGGCTGGGTCTGTCCCCTCCACCTGGCCTGGGCAAGGGAGTGAAGGTGGCTGCTGGCATCCCCTCGGTATAAGCCACATCAAGCCCCATGACAGTATAGGATGAGTCTAACCCTCTCTTTCCAGCTACAATCATTTTTTTAGAAGTCAGAAGGCAGAATGTTATTACCATTTCAGTTGTCAGGTTTTTGATTTTGAGCTGAAGCTGTGGAAGGCATGTTGTTTGGTACCTCGCCAGGTAGCACCAGTAAGCCTGACACTGGTCTCCCGGTCACTCCCGCGGCTGCATGCTTAGGGAAGCCCTGTCCCTAAGCATATCTCCATCCATCCCAGGGAGATTCCAGCAAAAATGTTACACAACCCAACATGCGTGATAAGCAGGAACAATGCTAGGAAGTGCTTTACACTGAATAAGCTGTGCATGACAAATGCTAAATTAATGACGGCAACGTCAACCACCCGTGGCCATGGTGCAAACTGTGGGCAATGGGGGGGTGTGCGAGCCTGCCTCTGGGGGAGGGCTTCGACGGCAGGTGAACGTGCGTTGCTTCGGTGTTATCGGTGACATCTGGTGGCAATAGAAAGTAAATTCAGTTTAAACCTGAAAGATTATGTACGAGTTTAAATGGCTATTCCCAATTAAGTATATTACAAAGTTGTATTTCCCAAAGTGTATTTCTTTCTGACTGCCTGTACACAGTATGGGGTTTTTTGGTGTTGGAAGGCACTGGAACCAAGGAAGCCACCAAAGTATTTGATGTGCCTGAAAAGCAGTTGATGAACACCTGTTCTTTATTACTGTTAGCTACATACAGCCTTTGTAAGTTTTCCAGACCTCACAGCCCTTCCAAATCAATGAATATGGCAACAATTCAACTCCCAATTTGAAATAAGTAAATTGAGTAATAAATACGAGAAATTAAAAAGGCCACCAGTGAAGGTGGAGGGGCGTAATAAAGAAAACAGGACAGTACAGAGGTGCTGCAGAAAGCTCCATTGGTAATTGTTGGGTTGGGTTTGGCACAAGAAGAAGGAATTGTCATCATCAGAAGTGAGTTTGGCAGCGGGCCACCAAGATGGTCAGGGCTGGAGCACTTGTCCTGTGAGGAGAGGCTGGGGGACCAGGGCTGGTTCAGCCTGGGGCTGAGATGGCTTCAGCGGAGCCTGACAGCAGCCCCCCAGCACCAGGGGATGGGGTGGTGGGGGTCAGCAGGATGACAGAGCCGGGCTCTTCTCAGCAGTGCATGGCAGGAGGTTGCACTGAGACCTCCAGAGCTCCTCCCCAGTCTGGGCCAAATGGTGATCAGCTGAGGCAGCAAATGTGGAAGAGCAAAATAGGGGCAGACTGGTGGTGTTTGTTAACCTCTCTGTGCATCCCAGATATGGTGTATCTGGTTGTAAAAGTTAAAAGAGATATAATGGGAATATGATGGACTTGATCATCAACAGTGTATCCTACAGCAGCATTCTCCTTGGGATGTTTATTCAAAAGTCATATACAATACTTTCTTAAAAGGAGAGAATATTTGCTTCCTCCTGAAGAGCTACATGAAGTGATCCTTAAGTGTACATACTGGCACATGTATCATAGGATAAAATACCTAGCAGACCAGCTGTAATTACCCAAATTATACTTTAACAAATAACATTCAGAGTCGTCGTTAAACTGAAAATAAACCCTAAGGAAACAAACACAATTGTAATTCAAAGCCAAAATCACAGCAGGAGGAAAACTACAGGAATGAAGATGTCATGCAAGTGTAAAAAGTGTTTTGATCCAGGAAAACCACAGTGGACATGCATTCATCATGATTTTGTGTTTCTACACAAGATAGAGTTTAGATTGTTCAGGTGTTTCAACTGCAGCCTCTGAAGACTGCCTAATAAAAGAACCTGAATGCTTAGGTTGAACTAGCCCAAAATATGGCTGATATTGTAATCTATTTCAAAAGCAAGGACACGATTTTTGACTGCTGAGGAGGGAAGCCCTTGTTTTGATTAAAAGTGTTGGTCACCTGACTTGGTGACTCAGTCAACCATGGCCTACGATTATGCTTCTCTTCTCCTTTTGTGAAGGATAAACATGTTACTCCATAGCTCAGGGAGCTTACACAAATGAGTTAAGAGATGTTCATGATATACATGTGCCTGTAGACAGGATGGGCTTTGCTGTCCCATTGGCACAACGGGCACGCTACAGAGTGACACAGCAATGGTGGCTGTGTAACAAGTGAGAAATAAGAGTTTTGTAAAAGAGAAAAGAACTGATGTTCTTTAACTGTTCTGCTCCTGCTGCATGTCCCAGCATCCACACATCTCAAACTCTATAAAGCCAGCAGAGAGAGGCTAGTGCAGCATGACTGACACTTTATTATTTCAGCTGAGAATCCATCACTGAGGTGTACATAGTAGTGATTTTCCAACATTAACCTCCTCTCTAGTGTTTTTTCCACTTCTGCTGTCAGCCAGGGAAGGAATTCTGTCTCAGTATCTGTAGGAGTTTGGCAGGAAGGAAGCAAGAATAAGTATCTTTTTATTAAGGATGAGTGACAGAATCTTGAGGACAGTTTTCATTTGCTGCAATCATTACAGTATTAACATCATTGCTGGAAGACACTGGCAAGAGCCAGTTGAAATCTCCCAGGAGTTGCTGGTGTCTCACCTCCTGCCTCTTTCATGGAGGTTCCCCACCTTTATGGATCTAGGCCAGAGTCCAAATTATTTTGCAGCTTGTCTTTCAGTACTGGAAATGGTTATCTCTTTTCTGATGAGCATTCAGAGAGGCTTGCTCTGCTCTTAGGAAGTCCTACCTTCTCCTCTCTGTATCGCCTGTCCTGCTCTTCCAGGCGCTGTACTTCAGCAAGCT
>JAVJGI010000062.1:50016042-50027388 GCA_035590275.1 Ibycter americanus
GAAAGGCATGTGAAAGCCTGCAGTTGTGCTGTGCAGCTCTCAAAGGACTCCACATGGCAGTGGTCTCCACATGCCCGGCTTCACCGGCAGCAGATGTGAAGGCTCCCTGTCAGTGCCTGTCCCACAGCACTGTGACTACGTTAGCTGAGCCACTGCAGCCTCTCGCCTCTTCCTACACTAGTCATTTCCTAGGGCAGGCACCGGCAGGGTCTGTCCCAGACACAATGGAGTGTAGGGGATGAGGCTCCCTGGCAGGGTTAGGAAGGACTTGAAGGTACGTGGCTAAAGCAGGGCTGTGCGAGCCAGTGCCAGATGATTCCAGGCAACAGGAATATGGAGAGGGACAGGGACACGCTCTCCAAACAGCCTGTGGGCTGCCACCACTGAGTTCCAAGTGCAAAAGTGCTTCAAGTTCTCAAGACGCTTTAGAAAAAGAGACGTTATTTGAACCATCCACGCTGGAGCTGATGAGACACAGAGATGAAGGAGAGTGGTTGGGTGTGGGTCTGGGCCCCCGAAGGGCTGCTGGCATGCAGCCGCTGTCTGCACATGGGTCTGCACAGCCGGGGCTGGGGTGCTGCAGGGTGCCTGTCTGCTGCCAAGAGTGTCAACCGTTTTTTTTTGAGCACTGTGGAAAAATGCAGTCCTGGATATGTCAGCTAGGATGAAACAGTTTTGACTTTGTGTTTGATAAGAAGCCTTTCACCTCCCCACAGGACTTCTCCTGATGCCCTCCCCTCCAGTTTGGCTCTGCATCCATGGTGACCCAGGGGATGGCCCCGGGGGTTTCCAGCTCCTGGTCCCTACTCAGAGCCACAGCAGCATCCCTGCAGTGTGCATGTGCGTGTGGGTGCCAGGGGGAGAGGAGAGGGGATGGAGGCGCTGACGCTGCGGGCACGAGAGGGCAGGACAGCTCACAGCAATCCTGCTACAGAGACATGTAGAAAGACAACTGGCACCTGTGACACACACCTGGACTTCCCTCCTCTGCTAAACCCCAAAGGCGTTGACCTTTTGCAAAGTCTGGGTGCACTTTAGATGTGAGGAACCAACTGTTAGGCTCAGCCTACACAGGCCTCACTAAGATAGACTCAGAACAGTTTGGTTTGGAAGGGACCTATGAAGATCATCTAGTCCAACACCCCTAACATGTCCATGTGTCCCCTACTCAGTCCACACTCAGATCCTGGGTTTCAGGGCTTACTAACTGCAGCTGCCTAGTGTCTCCACACCATGTCTTAGCCCTGGGCTGAACCGTTTCAAAAAGTTCAGCAGAGCTGTTTCAGCCTCTCCTTTGAAATTGGATGGAAAATACATTTCCCTGCTTATATTCAACAATCTTTTCAGATGTCTCAGTAAGTAGCCCTTGTCACCTCGCCAGAATTTGGTGGTTTAGCTTTGCCCCACCATCATGAGGTGCTTTAGCTGGGAGGTGGGAGAAACTGTGCAGCACAGCTCCAGCACACTTTGTGACAGGGAAGCAGAGGCTTTAGTACACAGATAGGCAGGATGCTGGAGTCCTGCTTTGTGTTTTGAGGCTCTCATGGAAATCTTCCTGTAATTTTCAGGAGGAAAATGTATGTGGCAGAATCAAACTGCTGAAAACCAGCCGTTATTCTCTGGAGCAGATCTTCCGAAAAGTTTGTATCCCACATGGGCTCCAAAAATCCCAGGGAGATTTTCAGAAGAGCTTAAGCTCCTGGCTGCTTTGCAACCGTGTCCAGGGACATTGTCCATGTGGAAATCTGGAAATGACAGGACACCCCCTCCTTGCTATGCTTCACATCTGAAATTGAATACACAGAAACAAACCCAAATTGCATGTGGAGCAGGCTGTGTAAAACCAAATGAAGCACTCAAGATCCACCTGAAAGATTCATGCTGTGCCTTGAAAAACACAGATTATTGTGGGCTCATTACCAAACCCTATGCAGCGAGCAGCCTTGTTCTGTTTGCACACTGCATTAAACTCATTTAGTCTGCAGTCCCAGAGCTGCTGCTGGTGATTCATCTCCTCCAGCACCTCTGGCCACTTTCCCAAGAGCAGAGCTCCTGGTACAGACCCCAAGACCACTCCTACCTCAGTCCCCACTAAGCAGCTGCCTACGTAAAGCAATAGTATTTTCTCCTCATGGGGAGCTGGAGGGAGTGCACAGCAAACATTCAGCTATACATTATGCTGTGTACTTGTAGCAGTGTTTCCAGAACGAATGCATTCCTGCTGTCTCACTGCTTAGGATCCACCAGCAATTCCTCTGGTGCTTTTTGGCCTAAAGGGACAAGTACTGCCTCATCCCACACCATTTGATGCCTGTTTCCCTCCAGACCATGGGCCTGGACTCTTTCGGAAGCAGCCTCTGCCAGTCAGAGCTGGGGACAAGAAAAAGATGCAAATGTGCCTCTTTTTGAAAGCATACAAACCCTTCAAGATACAGTTCCTGAGCGGTTGTCATGAAACATCCTGGCATATGCAGATCCACAGCATTTGCAGTGCCTGACCTGCCCGCAGCAGATTGGGGTATGATCCATGACATACCCCCACCTTGTTAGCTGACATAGACAGAAATATCCATCCGGGGATGACATGAGCTCCGGACTTGGAAATAAACCCCAGGAGAGACCCTCAAGAACAACGGCATGACTGAGCAAACCTACCCAGGCGCAGGCTGCCTCACCCACACTGGGCTCTGCTGGCCGGCAGCACCGCAGGCAGCGTTTCTCCCAGGTGCAAAGCGCTCATGTGGCCCATCACAAGAGCTGGGTGCTCTCTGTTGTTAAATCTTTTCCCAAGTAGAGACCCACTGGGCTGCACAGGCACACACACACCCTAGTATACACACGAAGCAAGACACTCGTTCACTGTGGGGTCCCTGCCAAGGGCTCGGCAGATCATCCTTCCCAGCCCTCTGATCCAATCCACAGAGCTCCATGCAGCAAACAGCACACAAATGAGAGCCCGCACATCTATTTTGGTAAAAGCTCAGAGAAAGCAGGATTATGGCATTTGTCTTCCCAAGCCACCATTAGGCGTGCTGAGGCCCTGCTTCCCACGGTGTGGCTGGACGTCTGCCTGCCCATGGGAAGTAGGGAAGGAATTCCTCTTTTTGCTTTGCTTGCACTCACAGCTTTTGCTTTTCTTATTAAACTGTCTTTATCTTGAGCCATGAGGGTTTTTTTCATCTTCTTTTCTCCCTCTGTCCTACTTAGGAGGGGGAATTTGAAAGCATCTGGGTGGGCATCTGGCAGCTGGCCAATATCAACCCACCAGCCCTTTTTATTGCTGCCCAACGTGGGGCACGAGATAACGGCAGTTTTGATCCGGGCATACTATCGCCGTGGTAGCTGATAATTGGCAGGCTTCTGCGTGGGTCACAGAGCTCGCCTGATTTACAGTGTAACAGAGCCTAGGGCTCAGCAGCGGCTGCCTTCAGCTCCTCCCTTTGCTGCACCGCTTATCTCTGTGTCTAACTGTGCCTGGGAACATCCTGATAAAAGCAGCAGCCACGTGCTTGGCCCTGGCGTGGGTACAGCTCTCGTGCCGGCAGGGCTGTCCTGCGGAGTGGTGAGGGGCTGCACCTCCCCCTTCCCCTCTGGGGCTGAGGTGGCTGCCTTTGTTGTGTGGGCTCCAGAGGTCCTCACACATCCTTATCTGAGCTGCTTGATTAAAGTTGTCATCTTTTTGTCGCGTGCGTAGAAACTGGTTTTGGTCTGCTGTTAAGAGGGAACAGTTTGTCAGTGAGGTGACAAGGAAATGGGCCTTTAGTCCACCTATTCCTGCATGGCAGGATGTGTGGGAGGACTTGGGCAGGTGCCTGGGGTGGTTATCACCTCCCATAGCCTGGGATCTTACACCTCTACAGGCGTGTAATCCTGGTGAATCGGCGCACTACTTGGCGGAAGGGTGCCTTGCCTACTCCAGTGAAACCCAGCAGGTCTCAGCACTGCACTGAGGCTTTCCTCATGCCTCTTGAGCCTCCCTTCAGCACCATCAGAGGAGCGTGGCTGAGACAGGGACCCAAACCACATCTGGGAACACCATGGGTAAGATAGGGACCCAAATCCCAACTACAGTAATTGCCCTAGTAGTCAAAAAGAAGCACTGGACACAGAGGCCAATGGGTCCATACCATTGATTAGTACAGAAGGAGAAAGAGGAAGGATCTGATCAGTAAGCTGGTCCTTCAGCAAGGAAGCAAGGGGAAGTGAGAGAAATCACCCAAGGTCCAAAATGGCTGGTCCCTAACCTTGGGCAAACTGATATGCTGAAAGATCGTAGCCGCCAGCCAGGCAAGCAGATTGCTGCCACTACCACTGAAGAAGGCATCCAATATCTGAGAGAATTAGCAGTGCTGCAAAGTCTACAGTGACCTGAATGACAACCAGGTCTCCAAAGATCTGGATGATGGCCATCGTACACAGGCACGTGCAGAAGGGTCATCTGAAATGCAACAGCATTCTATTCCAACTGGCAGGGATGGACTGATCAGGCTTTGATCCACCGACTGTGGAGAGAGCATCCCACTGGCTCCGATGTTTTGAAGAAAACCTATCTCCCTCCTCATCCCCACAGGTCAGCATCTTGGCTGTCTGGGGCACCCTGCAGACCCAGCCCCCCCAGCCAGAGGGGAAGGGAGCCCAGGCACACGCTGCACGGCACTGTCTGGTTCCTCCTGTGTGACCAGGGGCAGGACATGAGCAAGTGGGATGGTGAGCCCACCTCCAAGTTAGGACCCCATGTGTGCACATTGAGAGGGAAGATGGCTGATAAGAAGGGCCATCCAAGATGGCTGTCAGTTCAGCTGCTGTTGAGATGGTAGAAGGCAACCAGTGATCCCCCAGGTGCAGAAGAGGACTGAGAGTGCCTTCCTTGATTTTGGTGAAGGGTCTTCCGGTCTGACACTGCAGGGATCTCCAACCAGGAATAGAGGATCCCTGCCTTTGGCCCAGATGGGGAAAGGGATGACTGGTTTTACTGGTCTGTGTGGATCTGATGGCCTGGCACACCGGATCTACACAAGTATAAAGCTTTGGTCGTCATCGGTGCACAGCATTCCCTAATGCCATCAGAGTATGGCAGGGAGAAACCTATCTGGATTTGGATTTCTGGATTGGCAGGGGCATCCCAACAGCTGTCTGTATTGGAGGCTGAGGTGAGCTTAACAGAGGGCAAGTGGCAAAAGCACCACATTGTGACTGCCCCAGAGGCACCATGTATCCTTGGCATAGACTACCTCAGGAAAGGGTACTTCAGGGACACAAAATGGCAGTGATGGGCTTTTGATGTAGTGGCCATCGATTCAGAGAAGGTTAAACAGCTGCCCACCTTGTCCAGCCTCCTGGAGGGTCCCTGTGTTGTGGGGTTGCTGCATGTCAAAGAACAGTAGGTGCCGATTGCTACCACAATGGTGCACCATTGGCAATATCACACCAACCAAGACACCCTGGTTCCCATCCATGATCTGATTCATCAGTTGGAGAGCCAAGGAGTGATTAGCAGGACTCAACCACCCAGCCATAGTTTGCTTTCACATGCAGGGTAGTCCAATGCACATGCAGCTGACCATACCAGGGAAGCACAGTCCTACCATTTGTCATGGATTGATCCAGACTGCATTGAAACAGGGCAAAGCCCCTGAACACCTGCAATACATCAACAATATCGTTGTGTGGGACAATGCAGTGGAGGAAGTATTTGAGAAAGGGAAAAGGATAATCCAGATCCTTCTGAAAGATGGTTTCCCTGTTAAAAAAAAAAAAAATGCAAAAAAAAAGGCAAGGTCAAAGGACCCACATGAAAGATCCAGTTCATGGGAATAAAATGGCAGATGGATGTTGTCACATACCTACAGATGTGATCGCTAAGATAACAACTATGTCCCTGCCAGTTAACAAAAAAGAATCACGAGCTTTTCTAGGTGTTACGAGCTTCTGCACAATGCATATTGTGGGTTACAGTCAGCTTGTGAGCCCTCTTTGTCAAGTGACGTGAAAAAAGAGTTATTTTGATTGGGGCCCTGAGCAACAGCAGGCTTTTGAGCAGATCAGCCAGGAGATAGCTTGTGTAGTAACTCTTAGGCCTGTCTGTACAGGCCAGCTGTGTAAAATGTGCTTACTGCAGCTGGGGGGCATGGCTTTACGTGGAGCCTCTGGTAGAAAACACCAGGAGAAACCTGTGGCCAACCTCTAGGGTTTTGGAGCCAGGGGTATTGAGGATCTGAAGCCCACTATATCCAAAACTCAAAACAGATACTAGCAGCATATAAGGGAGTTCAAGCTGCTTCAGAAGCTGCTGGCACAGAATCACAGATCCTCTGGGCACCACGATTACATGTGCTGTGCTGGATGTTCAAAGGAAGCATCCCCTTTACACACCAAGCAACCAACACTATGTGCTATAAGTAGGTAGCACTGATCATGCAACAGGCTTGAATGGGGAAGCTCAGCCACCCAGGAATCCTGGAAGAGATGATGGACTGGCCAGAAGGCAAAGATTTCGGAGATTGCCCAAGGAGGTGACTCGTGCCCAAGAAGAACCACCATACAAGTCATCAGAAAGTGAAAGGCAATGTGCTCTGCTTACCAACGGATGCTGTTGTGGTGTAAGAAACCATCAGAAGTGGAAAGCTGCTGTGTGGAGTCCCACATGACAAGTTTGAATCTACTACAGGAGAAGGTGAGTCAAGTCAGTTTGCAGAGGTGAAGGCCGTCCAGCTGGCCCTTGAGATGGCTGAAAGAGAAAAGTGGCCAGCACACCATCTTTATACTGACTCATGGGTGGTGGCAAATGCCTTGTGGGGCTGGTTATATCAATAGAAGGAGGCCAACTGGCAGCACAGATGTAAACCTTTCTGGATTGCTGCATTGCGTCAAGACATCACTGCCTGGTAGAAAACATTGTGAAGGTACATCACGTACATGCTCACAAACCCAAGAACTGCCACTGGAGAACATCAAAACAATGAGCAGGTAGACAGGCCACCAGAATCGAAGTGGCTTATGTGGACCTGGACCGGGAACATACAAATGAGCTATTTGTAGCTCAGTGGGCCCATGAACATTGGGACATCTAGGGAGAGATGCAAGATGCAAATGGGCTCGTGACCGAGGGGTGGACATGACCATTGAAGCCATCACACAGGTCACACATGAATGGGAAACCTGTTGTAATCAAGTGAGCCATGTGAGTAAAGTAACCCTGGAACAGATGGCGGTGGTTGGGTTACCGATATGGCGAAGCCTGGCAGATTTGGCTATATTGGATCACCTGCCAAGGCAAGTGCTGCAACACGCTAGCCACGGTGATAGCCACTACCAGGTGGCTGGAAATACACCCTGTAACCCATACCACGGCCTGAAACAGCATTTGGGCCTTGAAAGGCAAGCTCTGTGGTGATGTGGGTACCCCAGAAAGAATTGAGTCAGACCATGGGACTTAATTCCAAAATAGCCTCCTGGGCCAAGAAACACAGCACTGGGTGTATCACATTCCGTATCACCCACAAGCCTCTGGAAAGGTTGAGTAATGCAATGAATAGTTAAAGACTCCTAGGGCATGAAAACACCGGATGTAAATTTAGCAGGGAATCTGCTAACTGTCCTGGTCCTGCCCAAGCAATACCCCTGCATACTGTAGGAGAAGATACTGTCCCAGTAGTAGCGCACATAGGGAAGTGGCTGGGAAGGGCAGTGTGCGTTGCTCCTCCTTTAGGAAAAAGGCAAACCCACTCAAGAGATTGTCTTTGCTCAAGGATCTGGGTGCACTTGGTGGGTAATGTGGAGGGATGGGGAGAGCCACTGTGTATCTCAAGGGGATTGGGGAAAAAATAGTATGTGAATTGAGTTGTATGTAAGTAATGCAGCAGGAATCACCTAAGCCGATGGAGAATGAGCTTCACCAGGAACCAGGTGAGTGCAGGTCTTGGCACCCAACAATCCCACATGATGCTTCTCCTATCCTGGGCAACGACCTTGACAGATGGGGCCCGAGTCATTGACTGTTCTTATGGACATTTTGTGGGGGAGGCCCATGGAATGGGAAGATAATACCTCTGTATGTCAAGGGTATGGTGTTAACGAGGTTGTATCAACCTGCCTGTTAGATGAAAAGAAGGTTCAAGTATGTAGTGTAAGCATTGGTAAGAGAGGATTTTAGGAGTGAGAAGCAGATAGAATGGGATGGTCAGAAGATACCTAGATGTATTAAATAACATGGGACCTGAGCATGATGCAAATGGTATGGAATTAGGGACAGAGATTGTGCTGGGTCTGGCTGGGATGGAGTTACAAAGTTAACTTGCCCCATCACAGCCTGTATGGTGCTGTGCTTTGCATTTGGGGCTAGAACAGTGCTGGTAACACACCACTGCTGAACAGTGCTTGCACAGTGTGAAGGCTTTCTCTTTCTCTTCCATGCACCCCCAAAACCAAGTAAGCTAGGAATGGGCAAGAGATTGGGAGGGGACACAGCCAGGACAGCTGACCCCAACTGACCGAAGGGATATTCCATACCGCATGATGTCGTGCTCAACAATAAAAGCTCAGGGAAAGAAGGAGGAAGGGAGGGACATTCATGATTATGGCATTTGTCTTCCCAAGCCACCATGATGCGTGCTGAGGCCCTGCTTCCCACAGCGTGGCTGGACATCTGCCTGCCCATGGGAAGTAGGGAAGGAATTCCTCTTTTTGCTTTGCTTGCACTCGCAGCTTTTGCTTTTCTTATTATACCGTCTTTATCTTGACCCAAAAGGTTTTTTCTTTAATCTCATTTTCTCCCCCTGTCCTGCTGAGGCGAGGGAGTGAGAAAGCATCTGGGTGGGCACCTGGCCAGGGTTAACTCACCACACTGCCGTGCACATACATACTCACAGGTTTTGTACATATGTTTATATACCTGAACACACCTATGTTGTCCTAACTAATTTGTTTAGTAACAGCAGGCAAAGAAGGCTGAGTCAGCTTTTCAGATGGTGAAAATAAATTTGAAATAAACTTCAGGTTGGAAAATTGCTATCAATTCCTTGAACTTATTATTATTATTGTTATTACTGTATTGAACCGAGATTCCAGGGGGTAAAAGTGAGCAACAATGACTGAATGTCAGTGAAAAGCTGTCCCTGCCCCAAGGAAAACCCAGGCACCAGTGCAGGTCCTGCATGGTTCAGGTGGTCCAAGCAGTGCCGTTAGGGACACCTGAGGGGTAACTGTCAACAGAAGTGATGGTAGCAGAGCCTGGATCTCAGTATGTACAAGACGTGGCAGATGGAGTGCAAAAGCAAACGGGCTGGCTAGCAGCAGGCACTTTAGTAATGAAGCATCACAGGAGCTCACAGACTCCTCTCTGATTTTACTGGGCGATGTTCCAGAGCGTGTCTTCACCTTTTTTTTTCCCCTGAAGTGTCTGCAAATGAAAGCCTGCTAAGCTCTTGGATAAGATAAGTGTCTCTTTAACTTCTCAGTCTTTTATGAATTTCAAATAGCAATTTTTTATTATCTTAATTGGTGACTGCCTGTTTTAATTAGGCATCACAGTTAATCTTACACTGATGACATGTATGAGGCTTTGTGCACAGAAAAACAAGGGTTTTTTTTTAGCATAAGCACCAAAAGGAATATGAATTGTAAGAAATAAGATGACCACGTTTGCAATTCTGATTTTCATTTTCTTCCTTTCACTGTAGTCTTCAGTTACCACCTTTCAAAATTCTCCAGTATTTTACGTGCAGATAGGTCCTGGCCAAGACATTGTGCGAGCTTAGAAAAAATTTCTTCTCTTTTTAGTGATCCAGAAAACATTTCTGATCTAAACAACAATAGGCAGAAAGCAGTGGTCTGTTTCACATCTCTGAAAGTCTCAAGCCATAATTTTATCTATCCAACTTGAGCTAATATCAAATAATAAACAGATTTGTAAATGTAGAAATCAATCACTCCTGATCATGCTGTCGGGGAACATATTGCAACTTCCAGAAAAGATGGCCCACGTTCATATCCTGGAGGGCTTAACTAAGCCTTCACAATAGTTGCATTGATGATGCCAAACCTCATGTAACTTCCCCGTTGGTTTTTGCAAGCTGCCAGCGGGTGTCGCGGAGGGAACCCAGCACCATGGAAAGAAGTTTTATTAGTATTTTATACAAGAGATGTGCTCAGCAATAAAGCTAAAAAATACAAGAGGAAAAAAGCCAAACAAAGCAAAAAGCCCCCAGAACTCCCTGGATCACACAGAGCAGGAAAGGGAGGGTAACACTGGCAGAGCTAGGTGGCTGATGTACAGCGGCCGGCCGTAGGGAAGCAAGGGCAGAGCTGCTGTGGTGAGATGCAACTTTTGTGGGAGTCTGTATCTACCTGCCTTTTCAAGGGGTCTGAGTGGTTTTGAAAGGTGCTATATTCTGCTGTTGGTTTTTTTTTTTTCCCCCCTAAGGAGTGCAGTGTGGACAGTCAGGGACATGGTAATTCATCCCTCCCCATCCTCAAGGATAAGCTCTTAGTAACCAGCCCACGTTTGACAGGACACTTGTCCTTATGGCAAAGAGCAGTTCCTATGCTTTTTCCTAGCGAAAGTACCATAATCTGGGCTGCGAGAGGTAGTGTCCCATCTGGAGGCAATTCATCATTACTTGGAACAAATCCTTCAACTTTATCTCTAGCTGCCAAGCAGCACAGCTCAGTGAGAGCAGGTCACTCGTAAAATATAATGGTTAAGTACAGACAAGTCTGCAGAAAAAATAACCTGCTTTGAACCGATAAAGCTCCCCTGCGCTTGGATCACTAAGATTTCAGTGAGAAGAGGGAGCCTGTTGGGTAGTAGAAAGTCAGTCCCAGTTGTTGAAGAGCCCTGCGCAATTCTCACCAGAGTTAAAAGGGCGATTCCCCAAACCTGTGCCCAGGAGGACGCTGAAGATGTTTTTTCCAGACCGAAGCGGACATTTGTAGGGGTGATGAGTGCATTACTCAGCCGTTACCTCCAGGCCAGTGGCGATACAGACCGCTGTCCCTACTGTCCCTTGGCCCCATCCCTCATTCCTGCGTGCCTGAGGGGCTCGCATTGGGGCTGCCAGTCCCCCAGCACCGGCGCTCGTTATTTCTGACACCCTGCGGTGTCGCATCCGCATCGGCCCCGCCGCCTCGGTAACAATCCCGGCGGGGAGGGCTGGGCTGCCCCACCGAGCAATGAGAAGCCCTGAAGGTCCTTCTCCTCCTCCGTAAGTCACTTTCCACCGCGTTGCTCCCTCCGCCTGTCGATTTTTGCCTCCCCGTCTCCGGCAAGCCCTGCCCCGCCGGCGGCCGGCTGCCCGTGCCGGCGGTGCCCCCGGCTGCGCTGCCAGCGGGGGGAGCGGCTCCTCCCTC
>JAVJGI010000062.1:50027700-50046312 GCA_035590275.1 Ibycter americanus
ACCAACCAACCAACCAAGCAACCCACCCCTCCCAAAACAAAACAAAACAAAAAAGACCACCCCACCCCAAAAAACCTAAAAACACCCACAAACATGATACTTCTCTTGCGTAGCTCTAGAAATGCCCTTCCCAGGGGCCAGTCCCGTTCTGTTGGGCTCCGCGGGTTCCTGCTCTCAGCCCCGGACTGCAGAGCGCTCCTTTCCCTAAGAAAGAGGGCCGGGGCCGGGGCCGGGGCCGGGGGCGGGGGGGGGGGCGTCGGGGGGTATCGGGGTCAGGCAGACCCCGGTGCGGTCGGTCCCCCACCTCTTGCCAGAGACAGAACTTGAAGACACCGCTTGACGGTAGCGCTGCCCGGTCAAACCGCTCAGGTGCCGCTTTAGGGCAGCAGAGTCCTGGAAAACAGAGCAAACCAGCCAAAACCCTCAGCCACGAGTAAACGGGTATCGGCTAGGATAAAACCGGAGGGTTTCTTGGCTACGTCTGTGTGAGGGAAAGAGTTAAAGAGAGGTTTTTTTGTTGTCGTCGTCATTCTTGTTACGGAGAGGTTTAACGCCATTGCGAGAGGGATGTTTCACGTTAGTACACGCTGTGAGCTCTGTCCCGCCGCACCTGGCGGTCTGGGGTGAGCCCAGGCCCGCAGCCCGGTCCCCAGGGGGGGCTCAGCTGCGGCGGTGGCTGCTGTCAGCGGGGCGGGGAGCCCCGGCCACCAGCCCATTGATTGCGAGGCCAGAAGGGACCGTTACATCATTCAGTCTGACCTCAGACAGGAGAGAGGTGCTGGCGGGGGAACAAAAAGAAAATTGCCAGGGACTGAATCTCTGCACTGAAACGCAGCATTTCTTCATGACATGGTCAGCTTTGACAAATAGACTTTTCCACAAAAAATGAGATTAGTGGCAGGGGCTCTCTGCGTGAATTGCTTACACAGAGGTGCATGGATCATAAGGAGAAGCTTCAGAGCTTCCCAGTATAAAGCCTGGAAGTGTATTTCACATGCCAACTGATCCAGTTTTCCATTGTTCCTCCTGCTCTTCAAAACTAGGGCTGCTAGCAGAAATGGACTATTTTCCAATAAGAAAGAGCTTACTGAAATGAAAGAGTTAAGAGGGAAAAAAACCCCACAATAGTTACATTTTGTTCGAAGTTGTCTGTAGAAACCTTGCAGAAACATTTCAGAGAAACCTATTTTTCTCTCTCTTCTTCCCATTTCTTTCTTTTTAATATTCTTTATTTTTCTATTTCTAGTGAGAAAGTAAGAAGGAAACAAAAAGAAAAAATAGGTGATTATTTAGCAGAGAAAGTTGGGATGCTGACTGCCCCAAGATAAATTTTTACTTTATGTAACTTTTTGCAAAAGTAACCCTTCAATACCCATTGAAAAAAATGCAGTTTTCTTTAGGCATAACACAGCCCTGGCACTAGCACCCATAGCATGGGGCTGCATCTGTCTTACTGCACTTTGACATTCAGTCTTGTCTTCACTTCTAGTTTTATGGATCTGGCCCCTCACTATTTTACTTAAGCCTGGTACTTTTTCAGAGTACAAACGATCTCCAAAAATGGAACAAGACAGTACCGAATAAGGCTCCTCAACTTACATCCCGCTTTTTCCGATGTTAACAATGTACATAAACCCCTTGCAATGCCACGGGAATGAAGTGTGCCAGGCTGTATTGGGACATGATCCCAAGAGATAAGAAGGGTGAATCGCCTCTGCAGCCCCACGCATCCATCAGTCCGGTGCACCATCTGTCGCAGACTGGTGGGTCCTCCCGGGAGCCTCAGAAATGTGTATCTACTGCAGATAGTCATGGATGTCTGGCTTGCATGGTGTGGCAGGAAAAGGGACGACAGTGTTTGTGGTTAATGAAGTCCAATGCAAAGCTGCATCCCGCAGTAATTTATTACCTTGGAAAGCAGGGGTGTGATGCCAGACAAGTAACTGGCTCCATGGGAGGGCAGGACACTGGGAAGGCAGGACCAGGAGGGTGGGAAGATGATGATGATGAGGAACCTCCCAGTGCCACCGTTGCTGGGATCAGCAGCAGTGTCCAGCAGAGCTTTTGGGGGGGATTTATCACAGCTGGCTCTTAGAGAGCCTGCAGCAGGGCCCCTGCAGGGTCTCTAAATCACACTGATTGCACAGTCAATAAAGAAAATCTCACCAGTCCCCATAACCAGGCTGTTGGCTTTTAAATCTCTTTAGCTAAAAATCTGTTTATTGCTGTGTTGTTGGAAGTTCAGAGTAACTGCACTGACTCCAGCGATGTAGTAGCACAAATTAGCTTTGGAGAAGAGGTTTAATATAGACCAATCTGAAGCAAATTCCAGTGTGGTTAATTCCATATAAGCCTGGAGCCACTTCTTGGGATGGCTAGCTTAAATCGAGGGTGCTGCTGCTTATTTCAGAGGAACCACTCTCTACCCACGCTGATACAACTGAGACCAGAAATGTTCCTCTTGCATGTATTTGTGAGTTCCTTCCCAGCCTGCCTGCCTGAGCCAAACCAACCCCTTGCCCTAAGGGAGTTCCTGCAGGGCAGCTCCTGTGGGTACTGCTGGGGGCAGTGGGACAACAGGGCACAGGACAGGTCCCAGGGGGTACAGAGGTGCCCTGCTCCAGGGTGCACAAAGGAGCCAGCTGACGCCATGCACCTGTGTGCCACTGAGAAATACTCACCGAAGGCTGCCCATCCAAAATTTCAGCTAGTAGGGCTGGCTGCAGAAATGGCCAGGACGTGGGCCAGTCAGGGTATGTCTACACTAGCAGATTAGGCAGCACTACTTGAGAGTCCTCCCTGGCATTGCAACTTAATTATCTATAATTGGTATAAGCTATAATATTGTGCATAAACTGTTAGAGCCAGCCCTGGCACCCATTTGTCCCATGCCTAGTAGCACTGCCCCACTCAACCCCTGCCCTCTTTGAGGCAGCAGCGTCCCAGGCTGTTCCCAGTTGGAAGCAGAGCCCTGCATCGGGCAGGCAGCACTGGCTACCGCAGGCACCGCTTAGCTGTGGCACCAGCAGCATCTTTAGGCAGTTGGGTTTAACAGCACTGCACTGCCTCGAAAAGCGTCTGGATGCTTCTGCCCTGCAACACCTACTCTGAGCTCTTCCTGCTCCCTTGCAGCCGTGGGAGATCACCCCAGCCATTCCCACGTGGCTTATCACTTTTCCTCCTCTTCTTCCATTTCCCTTACCCTTCCTGAATGACACCAGTTATACAGTGATAACAAGATTTGGTCCTTTGCTCCCATCACCTTGGTCACCCCTGCTACATCCCCACCTCATCTGCTCCCACTGTGCCCGCGTGGGCAAGGCCCCCTGCACCATGGTGCTTGTATGATGCCGGCTGCACCCATTCACTTCCCTGCAGGAGGGAACCAGACCCTTCCCCTTTGCAGATGGGCAGGGGGCTATGGGTGATGATGCCCTAGCTGTGCTGACTGCTGGGGGGTTGAGGCCTGACCGTGCTGGGGAGAGAGGTAGTCCCGCTTCCAAGGTGGAGCAGGGCCACCCCCATAGCTCTTGTCCCCTCCTTGCCGCTGGCCTCGGGTGAGAAGCAAACTGGGGGAGAGAGGTCCAGCCAAAAGCTCATTTAAAGGACTCATCCACCCCAGGAGCCCCTTTTCCTCCCCTTTTTGGTGGTCTGATATGCTGGGGTGGTCATGGTTGGCCCTTCCCCAGCATCCACAGCATGTGCACATGCATGATGTGGCAGGAGAAAGTCCCTGGGAATTTTGGTGTGTCCCCTGGGAAAACCTGGTCAAGGAAAGGCAGCTTTACCTGCCAGCACACCTCCTGGAAACCCCCTGGGTTCCCCTCTCTGCTTCTGCTTCTGGTGTCTTGTGGGGTTTGGTTTAAATGATCACTTAATGTGAATCGTGTGAAATCTCTGTGTTCCTGCCAGTGATGGAATTCTCAGGAGAAGGAAGGACGTGGGTTTGCCGTTTTCACGAGGACTCTTGCCTAGTGTGATGGAGAGGGGTGAAGAGGCTTTTAGTTCATCCTTAAGGGTTGCAGAAGTAGGTGTGTAGATGTGGGGGCATTTCTGAAAGTCCCGAAGACACAAAAGTCCAAGGTTTTAGAAACGGGTTTAGTTTTCAGCTAGTGCTGGCCCTTGCCTGCTGAAAAATCTGGCCACCTAAATGGCCATCTTCAGATGGCAAAATCATGTCC
Source organism: Ibycter americanus (assembly GCA_035590275.1). Lineage (NCBI taxonomy): Eukaryota > Metazoa > Chordata > Aves > Falconiformes > Falconidae > Ibycter > Ibycter americanus. The sequence continues at coordinate 50,031,882 of JAVJGI010000062.1, forward strand.
CTGTATATCTCTGAAGGAAGTAACATTTCGAAAGGCTTTCCGAATGAGTAAAAACAAGCGATGCGTTTACACCTACAAACCAGCGATATGTGGTTAGCCCATCCGAGGAAGAATGACTAAACTCTGGAATTTCAGTTTTTTTCGTGGATTGCTTTAAGCTAATAAAGGAGTTTTGACTTGTAAAAAAAAAGTCTCTGCCAGTTTCAAAAAGTAAACCATTTGGTGCCAGGGTTGCTTAGCACTCTCAGTACCCTATATCCCAGTACAACATGCAAAAGAGCGGGACACTTTTTAAGCTTTCCCTCCTGTTTTCCAAGTTATGGTCAAGTCTTCAGGCAGTTCTCCTTGTGGGTGCCTGGGATGAAGCCCTTGCATGGTCCATGTGGGTGACTTCATTAAGCAAATGGCTCCCAGTGAGTGCACCTGAAATTCTGCAATCTGCAGATGTCATCTTTGCGTTATCTGGTGTCTCAGGATGTGAGCAGGTTACAGGCTAGAGTAAGAAGGGCTGGAGTTTATCTTGTGGCAGATACTGCAATCTCCTCCATGAAGCAAGAAAAGTTTTCTGTTAAGTGGAGGAAAACCTCTGAAGAGCGAAAGCATGATGTAATTGATAGTCAATACTGACATAAATGGGTTGAAATTCTCCCAGTTCTTGGAGCACAGGGCAAAGTTAATTTGGCTTCTCTGTACCTGCTGCGGTCTCTCAGTAATAATCACATGTAGGTTTTTTCCACCAAAGTAGCAGCAACACTTGAGAATAAAGTTTTTCTTTGTGACACAACATTATTCTGTTCAATAAATCAGATGAAAATGACCATCCTCTCCATGTAAATTTAAGACCAAACACGAAATCTGCCAGGTATAAGTCTGTCCAAGTCCAGGTTTTGCACCACCAACCTGACATTGGCATTGCCCACCTGTACTGGCTTTCTAAGGGATTTCCAAAGAGGGCAGGGAGGTTTTACCAGGGATCACATAGGAGGCTGGAGAGGGGATGACATCCCCAGTAAAGATGCCCAGTAGCCATGAAGAAACACAAAGGCTGGGAGACGGCTCAGCAGCCCCAGGGGGCTGGTGGGAGTTTCTCATGGAGCTCTTATTGCACTGATAAGGGCTCAGGCCAGAAGGAAAAAATATGCACCCCATGTGGGAACTTCTATGCAAACTCTTCTAACAAGGCATTAATTTAATTTTTAAAATCATAAAAACTGAATGCACTTTCCATGTGGAAATAGCCAGTTCCAAGCCCCTGGACCCTGATGAAGTAACTTACTGCTTTTATCTGAAACATGTTGCATGCACTGGATTGATTCTCCACATCCCAGTACCTCTCACTTCCTAGATTTAGTTCTTTGCTAATGAATTGTGATAGGAAACCTCTTGCCCCATCCAGGTGGCACTGGTTTTCAATTCACCAAGAGGAGAGGCTGTCACTTAGAGACCTAAGGAAGGGCATAATTTGGAAGGACTTCTCAGCTGACAGCCAGCACACTCCTGCAGGTGACAAGCAGCAGAACTGGGTGAAGCAAGGAAGATCTGTACTCCATCCCTGCTGTAAGGCCCTGCTTCCTACCTCTGCAAGAAGGTAGTGAACTACTGCTGACCCTGTCCTTTGCCCAGAGCGAGGTCTGCTAAAGCACATAATCCTGCTGCAAAGCACAGCAGTTTCTGCAGGACCTGCCGTGGTTCCCCATCCCACAGGACTGACACTTGGGTTCATGCCTCAGCCTCTCAGGAGACCCTCCAGCATCACAGCCCAGAGCCAGGTCTCATTCTTCCTCATATTTGGAGTGAGAGGAGTAACGTCAGGTCTGTTGTTTTCACTGGTGCCGAAATGTGTGCATGTGTACATATGTAACTTGAAACAGCTCATTTAATCTTCGCTATATGTGCTTGGTAGATGAAATTGTGGCAACTCTAGAATAACAGGAATAACAGCAAGAGAAATAATTTGGTTTACCTTGATTCAGGGAGAGGAACAAACTTGTTCTTCCCCACAGTGCAGCACTCTTTCTTTGCCCTCCTGGTGACACATCAGTCCAGGCATCCTGAGCATCATGTTGGCACCAGCTATAACACCCATCCCCACCCTGGGTGCCAGCTGGGAAGGTTGCATTTCCCTGAACATCCCACCTGCTCTGCCTCTGGATGGCCCTAGGTGGTTCAGAAATGGTTCCTGCCCAATCTCTTGGTGCTGCTTGTTGGCAGATGTTGCACCAAGAAAGTGGTGTCTGCCCTCCCACATGCAGCTTGCTTGGGAGTCTGCACTGAACAGTCCTCGTGGGTTTAAATGGGGGTGGGATGACAGACAACGCTGACAGTTTTATAAGCTGATACGGTCAGAGCTCATGATACAAGGGAGTAAGCTGGGGAGAAAACAGATCTCCGCCTGGGTCAGGATTCATCCTCACTTCCCCGCAGTGTGCAGCTATTTCGATCACTCCATCGCTAAACCGGTGATTTATCCTGGTACTGCAAAACCAGTGATGGACAAACCATGCTCTCCACACGTACCATATTTTAAACTGGAGCTGGAAGACTCCCCCAAGCTGGAGTCCTGGTGGGCTCAAGCATGAGGACAACACTCTATCTTAGGAAAATAACCTTTCTCCAAAGCATGTTTAAATCCACATACTCTGTAGTGACCGCCATGAGAGCAACATGGGCTTTGTCATTTACTGACCTTTTGTTGAGCAGCTGACTTCTAGAGAGCTTCTGCAAATAATGAGTCAATGTTCATCAAAGGAGAAAAACCCTGCTGCTCTGATAACAGACACATGGACACAATAAGCGATTTCAATGTTCAATTCTTTGATATCCGATCTTGTATTTTAAGGTATTTGTCAAAAGTAGGCAGCAAAAAGGGCCATGATAGTACAAGCATGGGAACAACCCTTGCATTCAGAAACCAGCTCCTCTGCAGGTATGAAGCAGTGTCACTTACTCCTGTCACACAACCTTTCACATGCAGAGAGGCCACAGGAGTAAATATACCAGTGTCAAATTGATATAAACCAGGTATAAACCAGGAGTAAACATACCAGTGTCACTCCTGTCTTTCACTGTTCCTAGCAGAAAGGGATTTTCTAGTATCTCACTGCAGTGCTGGGGCAGCTTCAAGGCCACACGTGCCAGCACCTTTCCCTGCAGCGAGTGAGGTGACTTCTGCTGCTGCTGCTTTACTTTTCTCTGCTGATAACAACTGGGAGAGCATCATTCATCTGCTCTGGGAAACTACATTTGCTTTTGGCTACATGACCTGGGGTACCATGGGGGTAGTCTCAGTTGGCTTGACTCCCCATCACCCTTCACAGGGCTTGGTCCCCAACACCCTCAGGGAGCGTGTGGTGCCTCCAGTTCTGCTCTGTGTTGCACAGGTGCCTGCCCTTTGCACTGGGATGGTTTGCACCAACTTGAGATCTTGGCTTCTGCCCTCTAGAAAATTACTCAGTTCCTGGTCCCACCTCCAGCTTTGGCAGTGGTGCACACACACACTCTCACCTTCTCCTGTGTAACTCCCCAGCAAAAGACTGAGGCCATTTTTCCACTTCTCCCAGGGGAGAAGATCTGCAGACACAGATAGTAGGGCTTGTTTGCCATTTGTAAACAGCATGGAGCAGTATGCTGCTGTGTTGGGTTGATCCAACCCTCAGAAGAAATTCCCCATAATAATTCCACTCTCTAGCAATGTTTGGTCCATGTTTTGCTTGTTACCTCTCCCAGTTACTACCCTTATCTCAAATTCTTCATGCCCCACGTTGGGCTCCAAAAAGGACTGTCTTGGTTTAACCCCAGCCAGCAACTAAGCACCACACAGGTGCCCACTCACTGCCCCCCACAGCCCCCCACCCTCCCGGTGGGATGGGGGAGAGAATTGGAAGAGTAAAAGTGAGATAACTCGTGGGTTGAGATAAAGACAGTTTAATAGGTAAAGCAGATGCCACACACACATGAGCAAAGCCCAACAGGGAATTCATTCACCACCTCCCATGGACAGGCAGGTGTTCAGCCACCCCCAGGCAAGCAGGGCTCCGTCACGTGTAAGGGTTACTTGGGAAGACAAACGCCATCACTCCGAATGTCCCCCTGTTCCTCTCCTGCCAGCTTTATATGCTGAGCATGATGTCCCGTGGTATGGAACATCCTTTGGGTCAGTTGGGGTCAGCTGTCCCGGCTGTGTCCCCTCCCAGCCCTTGTGCCCCCCCCAGCCTGCACGCTGGTGGGTGGGGTGAGGGGCAGAAAAGGCCTTGGCTCTGTGTCAGCACCGCTCAGCAAAAACTGAGGCATCCCTGTGTCATCAGCACTGTTTCCAGCACAGATCCAAAACATAGCACCATATTAGCTACTATGAAGAAAATTAACTCTACCCAAGCCAAAACCAGCACAGCTGCTAACAACCTTCACAAGTAAAAATTGAGAGTTAGAGGTGAAAGCTGCTGAAAAATCTGATGAACTTGGGACAAAGTTTCGATAAAAAGCAGATGGTGTTTTTAATCATTCTTTTTTCACTCAGTAAATGAGGCCAAATGTTCAGAAAGTCATCTGTGAATATACCAACCTGCTTTTAAAGTATCTAAAAATAATACTGCAAGTACAACTTTAACAAGTCAGGCATCCCCCGAAGGGCAGTAACCTGCCCTTTATCGGCTTCATGTCAACGCTTGGCAGCAAGGAGCCATTTCTTGTCTCTGATGCTCCTCTGCTGTGTCACTTGTTCCTGAAGTAGCCTTGTCCCCTGGCACTCGTGCTCGCATTTAGATGGTGGGCGGCCACGCAGAGCCCACTATCCCAAAGTACAGATTTGAGGGATTTGAGCTCTTTAAGAGGCAGGCAGCTCCCCCATGGATTTGCAGGAGGCAGCTTACCCACCTCTAACTGCAGCCACTTGGTTGCCTCTGCATGGCACCCAGCTTGCTTTTGGGAGCCTGGCTGGACAGGGTCCTCTCGCCCAGCGTTACAGAGCGCAGAGGTCTGTATCCAACCCACCTGCTCCAGGGGCCTTTTATAGTCAGTGCGGAGAAGCAGGCACTGCTGGGAAAGGACATGGCTCCTCTTCTCCCAAAGCTGGCTGCAGAAGCAGGGAAGGAAGAACAGTGCCCTGCAAGTGCCCATATGTCCCCACTGCCCGTTAAAGAAGCTCAGGGGGAGCAGCCCCCATGCAGACACTGGTTCTGGAGGTGCCTTAATTTGGGCAGACACCCACCGGGGTGCCTTGGCTGGTGCCCCCAAGGCTTTGCCTACAGTGCTGCAGCTGTGCACCCACCGTGGCCAGCGCTGCCATGCCTGGCTGTTGTGCCGACTGCTGTGGGGCTTGGAGCCCTGGCACTCGAGGGGAAATTCAGTAGCATTCAGGAGTCAGGAGCACAAAGAGACTTTATCCTCTTCCCATAGATGCTTTGTAGCAACGACTCCTTTAAATGCTCAAATCCCTCACCGTTGTGGGAGCTTTGCTGGATGATGGAAACTGATGACAAACTCATTCTCATTTTCAGCCCCTCAAGACTGTTCCTTCCCGCCGATGTTCAGCACCATCACTCTTATTCAGCAAAGGTTTGAGCAAGCCATGGTTGCCTTCAGCCAGGTACGTACATTGTGTGCCATATACACGGTGCCTGCACAGATGTTTAATGCCCAGGAGCAAGGTGATATACCTTGGCTTGCCTATGCTTATATCAGGTCTGTCATATAGCACTGTCAGTGTCCTGTGCTAGAGGACCCCAGGCGAGTCTCAGACAAGGGAGCAACCACACGGTGCCCGGGGTGCCTGAGCTGGCAGAGTTGTGGGTGCAGAGCAGGGGCTGCTGTTGTAGAGGGGACGGAGGGGAGAGGCGGTGGGATCTGCATCTCCTGGCATTGCCCCCAGCTACTCTTCTCACCCTCCCACCACGCCTGTGTGAGCCCAGCAGGAGCTCAGCCTCTTCCTCCCATCTCTCCCCCTCCACGGCAAGGGCTGCCAGTGCTGGCTCCTTGTTCATATTAGTTTCTGCCTATGCTGTCGAGAAGCCGCCATTGGCAGTTTTCCCTGCAGAGCGTTTAGATTTTTTGCTTTACAACTGTTCTTCTTTCTTTGGGGTAACAAAACCTTTAAAGCAGGCAGAAGAGTTGGCTGTGATAGCATTTACTGCCTTGTTTTGCTACAGGTCATGGCTTGCCTAGCCAAATCAATGGGAAATTCCTGCTGAACATTAGCAGTAGTGCCTCCTTCCTTCATTAAACTGTTTTCCAGTAAGCAGAGGAACAGTATCATTTGAACTGCAGCTACTTCACTGCAAAGCCCTGATTTCCCTTCTATTCTCCAATAAACTCAGTCCGGTTAGTTAAATGGCACCGCTAACTGGACATGGTGGTGTTGCAGGTAGGCTCTTTATGTGTTAAAAGAAAAGCTTACAGAGGAAAGGCAAGAAGAGCAGCAGTATCTTTGGTTTTCAGGTAGCAGAAGTCTGATTTCTTGAGCATTCCTTGCTTGGGGAATTGGGCAAGTTGTGCTGTACGAGCACTTGCAGTCAATTATTCTTCAGTTATGTCTCTCTTCAGAGTGAGCACATTTTTTGCATTTGTTTCTTGACATGAACATCAGGAGCTGTCAGACTGTGAGAAAGGCTGAGTTTAACACGTTTTCCTTTCACTGGAAACATTCCTGATTGAAGCCTGTGCAGTGGCCCTGTGTGACACCTCTTGGCTTGCCATACGGCTCCATCTCAGAGCCCAGAATCATCTTACAGCCCAGGTGGGCAGGTGGAACTCAAATACTGCACGAGTCCCCAGGACTCACTGCTCTGGTTTCTTTAATGCCATAATTTGCTAGGTGTTACAAGTGAAATACTATCACACCCTCACCACCACCACCCCAAGCCCTACAAACTCTATGAGTCTGCAGGAAAAAGGGGCTGTTGATGTCTCGATAGGAAGGAGACAGCAGCATCCCTGTGTTAGCTGGTGATGGGTACCTGACTGGAGGGGGAGCAGTGCCCCCTCTCCATCCCTGAGTCCCTGCCTCCTCAGCCTCTGGCTTGGACTTTCAGACCTCTGTCCATGAGAACCGACCCAGCTGGGCAGGAGAGCAGTCCCAGTGCTTCATGCCCCCTCCATGCACAGTGTGGGTCCTCCCTCTCATTTCTGCAGGAGGCAGCATTTACCAAGAGTGCACTCCTGGTAGTGTTATCCACATTGTTGCTGGTGCCATCAGCTAATTTGCAACAGGTGCCAACAGCTAATTTCTCCATGGCCTGGGTGTGTGGAGTAGGGAGGCATGCTCTGGCAGTCTCCGCTATTTTACTACCCCTCTAGACAAAGCCAGTTTAAGATATCTCATCAGGACAAGCAAATGTCAGGTGCCAGCACTGGGCTGCCCCTACAGGAGGAGAAGAGGAGGGAGGGGGCAAGCAGCAGAACTGGGAGAAACTGCCCTTGGGACTCAGGTTTGTCTGTTTACACTTCAGGCAGTGAACTGGAGCTGGGCAGAGCAGGAGCTGCTGCTCCTCCAAGCAGTGGTTCAGGAATAGCTGCCATCTCCCTTTGTCCTGAGCCTTGCCTCTGCAGCCTGCCTGGCTGCCCAAGGAGCATCGCTCTCCAGGCAGCGTGGGCTGGAGAACTGTGCTGGCTTTCACACTCTCAGCAGCTTGCTCCCCTGGGTGACTGCCTGCTTTGCCTGTCCCTCGAGCTGGCGCTAATCCTGCCAAACAGCCAGGGCAGAGCCCCAGGTGTTTCATCAGCACCTGCCTCACAGCACTGGTGGCAACAACTCTTGAATCAGCTCATCTCACAAAAGGAGGCATCGTTTCCACTGAATACAGTTGAGCCTAGGAATACACAAAACCTCTGAGGTGCAGAAGAGACTCCTGTGAAAGTCAGGTTAAACCCAGCTTCCTTCGTGCCACAAACACAGTTCCTCCCTGCGACCTCCCAGCCCCGTGGCCAAGCCACTGATGGCTTCACCATGACATGAAGCAACACAGAAGGCCCACAAAGCCCTATGGAAAGAACATTTTGTTTGTCTGTGATCAGCACAAGCTAATCAGCCTTTAAATGAAAAAATGTCTTTTGTATTCCAAAAAATGTTGCCATCTTGGGCAACACTCCAGACTTGCTGCCTGCAGACATGGTCTAGAGCCTCTGAACTTACAGAAGCGTAAATAGAAAAGTCTCTATTACACTCAACAGCAGGAAAATTGCCACAAGTTGGAATTGTCACGAGGAACCCACCTTCATAAAGCTGTCACCTTTCAGGATTCAGAGCAGTCACAGATGGAATATCCCCTGAATTTTTCTGTGCAGGTAGTAAGCTCTACAAATACCATAGAGCACTTACTGGAGCATTGCCCTTCATAGCCACTCTACAGTGAGGATGAATTTCAAGGGGAAGTGAAAGCCTTTGTGATCTGGTTGCCAAACCCCTGAACCGTCCAGTAGTGACTGTTCTTGGTCTAAATGGTGATTTTTCCCTTTCTCCTACAGAGGTTCACAAACTACCTGACTGGGCTAATGCAGGCGACTGTAGTAACTGAACTAAAAGTAATTTCCAGAAAATTGATGAGTTTATTCATCTTGCAGATTCAACTGCCTAGAAACTACTTTCCTCCAGCTCTCAAACCAATTCCTGGTTGCAGTAGCGTGCAGGACATGCTAGTGCAGATCCAGGCATTGACTGAAGAGTTAGCTCGTGAGATAAAGTCACGGCAGTGTCTGGTTTCTGGACCTACTGAGCAATTACCAGTAGCATTAGGAAAAGGTAACATAAGCATACTCCCACGCTTACTTTCTGGTTGTTAACCAACATGCCAATGAGAAATCCTTTGGATTTATGTTGGAAAACTATCAAAGACAAACTTCAAGTAGTAAATAGGACAGACTTTTTGTTTGAAAGCACACAGCCTCCATAGCAAACTGAGACCCTGAGGGAACTTATTCCTTGGGATGCTGTCTAGAGGACATTTCCTGATAGTTGATTATTTTTGTACCAGGCATCTTCTGTGCTTCTGAGGCTGAGTTTGCACATTGCTCATTAGGTGCTAACTTCATTGCCCTCTCCTGGCAGGAAAGAGGATTTAAACAAGATGCATCCTCTTCAGACATTTATGGGGACAGGATTCCTACCCCGAAGATTTTCCACTGAGTTTCCACTGGGTTTTCCACTCACATTGTGTTGGAGAGGTCAGTGGACCCAGGCCAACCCTTAGCATGACTGCAGATGCAATTGCAGAAGGTGAGAGGAGCAGTGCACTGAAGATGACAGTCAACGGGGCTTTCAGGAGAGTGAGGCAAGTCTGGTCTGCAGCTTTCATTGTGACATTGGGAAAGTAATTTAATTAACCACTGTCTTGATTTCCAGCCTGATAATGAAGCTAGCACTGCATTTCCTTGCAAAGGGAAACATCTGTTCAGGGGGTTCTTCACACTGGTAGAACAAGGAGTGGGGGAGCTTGGGCTCTGTGTGGTCTTTTCTGTGTTGCCCTGGTTCCTTCCCCTGCCAGGCAGCCAGGTTTGAGCAGGGAGGCACAGCGTGTACTGAACTCTCCTACAGAGATGCTGGAGCCCATCCCAACACTGAAGATCTGATTCCTGTCATCATGCAACCACATTTAGTCACTTTTTTTTAATTATTTTTTTTCCCCAATGGTGCTACAGACTTGCCAAGCTGCGAAAGCTCAGGGAAATATCTGTAGAGAGATGCAGAGTGGGCAGAGATGCAGAGGGGGTGAGTCATGCAGAGTCTGGGGGCTGACGGCAAAGACCCTTGTGCGGAAGGCTGTGATTAAAGGAGGTGGGAGGGTTTCTTGCTGGCCACAGGACTGAAGTGGGCAGGTGTAGATGAGTCAAGTGAAGGTTGTTGCAAAACAAGATCTCTGAAGGCAAAATCAGTGGGGTTGCTGGTAACACCATGGAGTTTTATGGGTCAGCTTGAAACTTCAATTTCCTTTCTATACCCTCCTACTACTTCTGGACAGCCATGCTGCTCCTGCCCTTCATTTTTTCTCTTCATTCACTTTTACTCTTTCCTTCCATTTTTTATCCTTTTTGTGCTTATGCTAGCTAAATGCTTTAGCTCCCTTGTTTCACCAGCTGATGATAGCCCTGTGAGTTTTCTTTCATAGGCTGACTGATGGGAAAATAATGAATAAAATATAATACTATCGTAGCACCTGCTATATGGAAGCATAGTGGGTAAGGTGCTGCTTTACAGGGGAAGAGTGGGCATCCACTCCCTGCTCTGTCTAGATGACCTGTATCATCTGCAGCATGGCATTTAATCTCTCAGCACCCCAAGTCCCCATCTGTAACATGGGGTTAATAATGCTGCCTTTCCTCAGAGGGATATGGCCAGGAAAGGAATAGTTAACAACTCAACACAGTGATGGGGCTGATTCATTTGGAGGTAGGCATAAGACAATCAGAAACTGCAGAGACCTGGAGCAAACCCAAAAGATGAGGTTTCTCAGGGTAAGACTTGTCCCTTTATTAACTGTTAGAAAATTGGATTGATCCCTGTGGGATCCCTCTTTTTTTGTAATACAAGTAATAAGTGAAAGTACTTCATATTAAGTGAGAGCATTTTAGTTGAGAACGAGTTTTGTGAAAACAGGCCTATTTATAAAGACAGAAGTAACATTCAGGTTCTCGTGCAGGTTGGTTCAAAACAGTTCACAGAAGCTGTTCTGATGAGAAACTCAGAGGCTGGCTGATATTATTATAGAAGGTGTCTGCTTTCTTTGGAAATGTTAGTTTTTGTTGAAAAAAACAACACTAAAAATATCACCCAAACTAAAAAGGTTCTCAATGGGAAAAACATGTCATCATTGCTGGTAGAGACCTTAAACCTTTCTTTCTACCGATTTTCTAACTTTCATGTGAGCTCTAGAAACAGCATGCGTGACTCCCCTTTGTGCTTTTGATAAATTACAGTCTCATGAAAGTTGCAATCCAAATTTATTCAATGAACACCAGAACCGTGGTTTTCACACCAAGAAAGCTAAGCATGTTTTGAAACAATGTCACCGTGCCACTGATGTGACCATACACATATGTGTGGCTCCAAGACCAGTCACTGGGGACTATGATCAGATGAATTTGATAGGGTGAATTTGGAGCTGAGGTGTTCCTCATACAGGGCTCAGCCTGCAGCAGGATAGCCTGCAGAGCCCACACTGCTGGTGTGACAAGAGGTGGCCAGGTTGCAGTGGACCAGCCCACCAAAGCATACACGCAGCTTTAAAATGACTGGAGGGACTTCAGGCATTACTGCCCTGTTCTTACTTGTCACCATTCCCTGTCTGGAAGTTATAGCCAGCAGCAAGGGCTGGTGGGTGGGATCTCACAGCTCTGGTACCAAGTCTGTTACTTCTTTATTGCAGTGCTGAGGGATGAGGTTTGAAATACGCTGGGTGTTTCCCACTGGAGAAAACCTGGGAGCACTCACTTGCTCTGTTTTACCTGCAGACCAGTGGGAGCAGGACACTCATCGAGTTGCCAGTGACAAGGAGCATCCAGCTGCTGGGCAGCAGCTGCTGCCCTCCCAGATGCTGATCCATACAGTTATTCCACAGAGGGCAGAGTTTGTGCTTCCACCAACACAACTTGTTCAAAGCAGTAAAAATTTTATTATGTGTCCAAGCCTCAGTTGTAACCAGCTTGTCTCTAAACAGCTAATAATTTCATTTTATTTCTAAATGAAACTCTCAGGAAAGCCAGTAAAGGTTTTCCTGACCTTTCTGCATACACACAGCTGTTTCCATCTGTATGCCACAAGAAATGTGCAGGGCCAAGTGCAATGTTGCTACTGGACACATCTAGGACTTAGCTGAGTCTAGCAGTACTGCAGACATCTGGACAAACTTTACTCAGAAACAGCTAGCACTCTGCAGCGCTCACAGGATGCTTTCAGAATACAGGATTCTGCCTTTTTTTGAAAAATGTTGTACCTAGAAAAGAGAGCTTGGAATAAAGCCGTAGAGGGATGGGGGCTTCAGTGCTGTGGCCCTCTCAAAAGACTGGTCTCAGAAGAGATAGCCTCAAACAGAGATGCGCTGACGAAAATCAGGAGGATCACATTGCAGGTCTTGGGGAAGGCTAATTAACACCCATGACAGCTTACATCCTGTCTGCTGGTGGAAAGGAAACATGCTGTAGGCGTCCCAAGGCTGACATTCATGCCTGGCATTTCCCCCACGCTGCCGGGGTGGGCAGCAGAGCCATCAGCGTGCTGGCACGGGGACCACTGGAACCCTGGGCCTGGGAGGGCTGGCAGCCGGCTGGGATGGGGGCTAGGGGGAGCGGCATTGCTCTGATGGGGGTCACAGGTTGGCTATGGGGGGACTCCCTGCTGATGCCTCCCCCTAGTTAACTGCTGTCCCTTCCGACTCAGCAGTTTTCTGCGTGGCATTTGCTGCTGCACTCGGAAATCTTGGAAAGGCGCGTACAGCCCAATAACGTGCAGGGGGACCTGTGCTCCCAAGCCTGCCAGCAGCACTGGTAACCCTGGCTATGGCTGCTGATGCCTCCAGTGCGTCCAGCCAGGACCTCCCCATGCTTGGCAGCATGAAGCAGCCCGTGGAGGTCTCCTGCCAGCAAAGCATCAGCCCTAGGCTCGCCTGGGCACCAGCTCTGCTAGCACACAGGGTGCTCTTGGGGACTGGCTTGGTGACTGTGCCATCACTGGCACAGGATCGTCCCTCTCAGAAAGTGTTCAGGTGTTTCCAGCACGGCTCAGCCCGGGCCCGCCAGCCCTTGCCAGTAGCTCCTTGGCACCACCTGGAAGCTGGCACGAGCTGGCCATCCCCAGTGGGTGGCTTGGACAAGGTCTCCCTGCTTGGCAGGGCGATAGCCTTGAACAGCAAAGACATGGACTGCCCCATGCCAGATTGCCCGAGAGCTAGGCCCATGCAACGCGCCAGCATTGCCACAGCCTGTGTTTGGCATCTCCCCAGTCGCTGGGTGAGGACACTACGCAGGACCATCCTCTGCCCTGAGCTCAGGGCATGGGCAGACCCTGACTATGCCCGGGGTGCAGCCCTGGTCTCTTCAGCTCCTTTCCCCACCCAGTAAACCCACCTTCCCCCATTCATTTCATAGGTCATACCTGGATGTGAGATTCCCTGGTGCTACATGAGCATTTGGGAGGCTACACCCACAATAGCAGCACTGTCCACCTCCTCTAACCAGGGCTGCCCTGTGCAGCACCCCAGCCCTTGAGCAGGTTTCACAGGATGCTCCTCGGGCGGCCCTGGCACACGGCTGCTTTTGGGGCACGCAGGACAACCCCGGCTTCCCCACGGGTGCTGAAGACTTGAACCTTGGCCGCCCACAGTGCTCTGCCCTGTAGGGGTGGAAGGTTTCTTACCGAGCATGAAGGCAAAGCCATTTCCTCTTGGAAGAAGCACCACAGGACCTTTTCATGCTTCCTCTGTGTGCAAAGCACCGGCAGCCACTGCTTTCCATGGCAGCCCAGCCCTGCCCTGCTGGCTCTCCCAGTGTCAGCTCCCATCACCTCGGCCAGCCCATGGAGGAAAGATCAGGGGAAAGCACTGAACATTGGGCAGATTAAGACCTGTGGGAAAGAAACCAGGCAGAAGGAGTGAAAGCAAGCAAGAAAATATCTCTCCTGCTCAGCCTGACAGGAGGTCCCCAGCCTGCATTTGCGATGGATTGTCACCATGACTGGGAGAGGAGGAGGACTGCTAACACCAGCACAGAAACTGCCTGTCCAGCACAGGGAAGAGCACTTCAAAACTAAAAATTGCACCTGGAAAAAGCACTGGCAAGAAGCAGGGAAAAAGCATGTCTCTCCATCCTGGTGCTCCCCAGGGAGTTTCCTATGAAGCCCTCCAGGCAGAGAAGTGCAATTTCCAGATGGGAGGATCTAAGGTAAAGATGGGACGATGATTACTCTGCGCACTAGTTGAGGGCTGCCGGTACCCCAAGCCCCAGCTGTGCAGACCCGCATGCTAGCCCCTGTGCCCTGGGGAGCAGCAGCTGCTCTGGAGGCCCAGACCCACACCCAACCACCCGCCTTCATTGCTGTGTCTCATCAGCTCCGGCATGGATGGTTCAAGTAATCACAGCCTCTTTTTCTAAAGCATCTTGAGAGCCTGAATCACTTTTGCACTTGGGACTCAGTGGCGGCAGCCCGCAGGCTGTTTGGAGAGCGTGTCCCTGTACCTCTCCATATTCCTGTTTCCTGGAGTCATCTGGCACTGGCTCGCACAGCCCTGCTTTAGCCACGTGCCTTCAAGTTCTTCGTAACCCTGCCAGGGAGCCTCTTTTCCCACCCTTGCCCCTTGCACTCAGTTGTGTCCAGGGGAGACCCTGTCAGTGCCTGGGCTGCAGGGCCCCCCTAGCCCGGGAAAAGCAAATCTGTGCACCTGCTGGCAGTGGTCTTGAAGGTAAGCTCCTCTGACTTGCAGCAGTGGGAGGACAGTGCTGTTCTGTGCAGGCC
>JAVJGI010000062.1:50046412-50080131 GCA_035590275.1 Ibycter americanus
GTTTGGCATTTTCCTTTTCCACATTACTTCCAGTCCCACTTGTGCTGCTGATTTCCTGCATGCCCACAGGAAACTCATTTCATCCTCCTCTTCAGCATCCTCCCAGGAAGGAATACTGAGATTTATGGGTGAATGAAAAACACTTGTGCCAGTGGCGACAGGCACCTTTCTTAGAGCAGGAAAGATGAGCCAGAGGGCTGTGGGGCCATCCCAGTGCTATGACAAGCCCCAGGGCTGAGCTGAGCCAAGTAACACATCCTCCTTTTGTTCAGGTATGCCTGAAGCAGTGTCTGTTCCCTGACAGAGAGCCTTCTCATGGAAGCTAGGAGAGCTGGGCAAGTCTCATCTCAGCAGGGTGAGATAGCTCCAGGTTTGTGTGGAGATCAGCGTCAAACCATGCCATGGTGTCAACCTGTATGGGTTATTTCAGCCACCAGCATGAATGGAGCCAGAAGGTTTCCACCCACTCCCCACCTGGGCTCCCACATTTGCAAGCTTTTAAGCCCAGCCATGCAGTTATCCTCTGCCAGGCAATCTCCTGCTAGCCAGGCTCAGGAGTACTTAGCACCCAGATTAAGCCAAGCACAGGAGCCTGCAGCCTCGTGTGGCTGCCAGGGACCCAGAAAGGCTCTCTCATTAAGAAAACCAAGGTTAAAATGGGTAAACACAACCAGATAGCTCTTACTGCATGACACCTACTACTGCTAGTGTTTCTCCCATCCACCCGTCACCTCCCACAAACAGCACCTCTTACTTCAGTCTCCACAAAACCAGTTAATAGTTAAATGTCAACCAGAGCAGCAAAACCTTTGCGATTCTGCAGCAGCCCTGAGCTCCCTGGTACCACGCAGCCGGCAGAGCAAGTGAGGGCCTCAGGAGGAAGCACCGTGTATGGTGTACGTGGGTGTGCTCCTCTCATTGCACAAGAGAAAGGTGTTACTGGAGTATCGTTCATGTTTCTCATTCCACACGTGACCCTGTCACCTGCTCTGCGGGGGAAAAGACATGTAGCAAGTCACAAGCGAGACAGGGAACAACCAGATGAAGCTGCAGTTGGCTGACGTAGGAGAACCTTCGTACACCTTCAAGGCGTGCTTCACACCGTATCGTTCTGACTGTGCTCTCTTTGAGGTTGCTGAACATTTGAGTGTTATGTTGTCATGGGAACCAGGTGTAAATGAGGTAGAAAATCCATCTGTGCTGCTTAACCTTCCATGAGAGAGGGCAGACTGGAAGGTGCAGTATCCTGAGTCAGCCTCAGCCCAGCTCACTGGAGGATCTGCGGCCACGGATGGACCCACGGTTTGCCAGAAGCAGATGTCCTTACTGCCCTTCCCAGGGCAAATGCAAGTGTCTATAGGCCATCCAAGACAATGGAGGATCCTGGTGTGCTGTAGATAAGCCTGCATGTTTGGGTTTTATGTGGAAACACAGCCCAGCTGCTGGACCTGTTACATCAGTCCTCAAACACTAACCTTGCCTCCTCTCTTGTCTCAGGCAGCAGTCACCTATCACTGTCCACTGCTCAGAAGCTAAGTCGCAGGTTCCTAGCCTCCCATTACATCTTTTAAAACTCAGGCATTGAAGAAACCAATGCTGGGGCAGTCAGAGTGGTTCCCTTGTTCCACGCGTATTGGTGGATTAATGAGAAGAGACCTGGGTGTGGAAATTAGCCCCATTAATCTGCAGCCTGAGGCAATGCTTCTGGTTTTGCATATGAAAGAAATGGCTGTCTCTGAGAATTCTCGTACCCAGTGAAAAGCAAGGGAACTGAGAAGCTCCCACTGGAGGATAAAGTGCCTCCTTGGTGCTTTCAAACCCCGTCCATGAGTGGATGGGCAATTTCATTTTAAAGCAGTTATAGCCATCAAAGCAAAATGCCATTTGCTTTAATGTCAAAAGGAAGTCCCACTGAGTTGCACACCTCTGGGAAGGAGGAGGGATTTAGTCAAACTCATTGCATCTATTTCTTACTGAACAATATAATCGAGAAAAATCATATAAATATTGTCAACTATTGTTTTCGTAAGCCTCTTGTACTCAGCCTGACCCCACAACACTCATCCAGGAGGATGCCTTATCCCTGTCCTTATTGTGTATCAACTGTATGCAAGTCCTTTACTTCTTCAAAATGTTCTTGATCAAAATGACTCATCTCCTCTGTGAGTCGATCTTTACACTGTGTATCCATATACAGGAGATTTATCAACAGTATTCTGCCTGGGTATGAATTTGAGTTTCCCTCAGACTGCAGGCATGAAGCTGCTGTGGGACCTGGTGTCCCCAGAGCCAAGTGACAGCTGTCCCCACCTCTTCTGCAGCCAAAGACGTCTGCTGCACAGAGGCCCCCAGCATCTACCGACAGACCTGTCCATCAGTGTCTGCATGGCCCATGGCACCCAGCCTCAGCTTTGCTAGGGAATGCACAGCACTTCCACTCTCCATGTGTCAGTGATCCATGTCTCACTCTAATTCAGGTAGGTGATGGAAGCTGGGACAGGTGGCTTGTTTCAAAGCCTCTTTCAGCTGTTTATTAGCAAGACAATCACTTGTAAGGAAGCTTTTATACTCTCAAAGCTTGGTGTGACCTTTGGGTATATTAAAAACAATTAGCAGGAGTAAGGAGATTAATTTTACCTTAGAAAACTGTTTGAAACAATGGAACTGAAGGACTGTCAACACACTGGTGTCTGTATTTTTTAAAGGATTTGGAAACTTGACGGAACTGCAGAAAGATCCCATAAAAACTGCTGCAGGGTTTGAGAAAGCTCTACAGCACAAATCTGAAGGATATCAGCCCAGATAGATTACTACAGGGAAGATTAGGAGATGACTCAGAGTATGGATGTGGATTCATTCATGTAGAGGAAACAGATGCCACAAGGGGCTCTTGAAAGTAGGATAAATAGACATTAGGAGAAGCGGTAGCTGTACAAGCTGAGAAAAATAAAATGTGGAAATAACCACATTGTTAGTAAAGTCATTGTGAACGTTTGAACCACGGTGAAAAAAATATCAGGCTAAATGGTGGTCTCTCTGCTGAGATCTCCAGGTTGAAAGGAAAAGCCTTTTTTGGGTGGTGGGGGTGATGGGCGGGGGGTGTTAACTAAAAGCAGAAGTATTGTAGTCAGGCATGCATTGCTGGCTGGGCTCGCTCCGAGACTAACCAGCTGAAATTCCATTGTGGACATGCAAGCAGACTAGGTGATTTCATGGACTCTCCTGGCTTTGTGGATGAACCTATGTGTCCATGTTACTTGTTTTCCTGAGGAAAAAAGAAAAAATCACTTTTCTGCTTGACGTTCCCTCATCCTGCAGTCCTCACCTGAGCACAGTTTCCACCAGCCTCACCAGTGTTGTTCACATCCTTCTGCAAGGCCAAGGCCAGGTCTTACTCTTGGCCATTCTGGCTCAGACTATGTTTCTGATGTGCCAGTTCCACTGCTTCATTGCAAAAATAAGGGCTCAACTGCAAGACAGGAAAAGAATAAGCATCTAAAAGGGACCAAACACATCCAGAGGCATCTAAAGAGACAACTCCTCACTTTCTTGGGCAAGCAGCAATATTTAACTACAGCCAGCCACACTTTGCTCTTATCCACAGTTGTAAGGTTGGCCCCGTGGTGGCCCTTGATCGCAGCCTCCCGGAAATCCAGTGATGAGCATCCATCTCCCCTTGGCTAACAGCAGCAGTAACCCTACTTGTACACAAGAAAATGTGTACACAGATTATGCCTTACAAATACCAAGTCAAATGGATTTTCTTACTTCTTATACTTCTCTTTTTTTCATATCATATATTTCATACATGATACAAAAAAATATATAATATTATAATAGCTCCAAAAATAATCCCTGAAACCCCCCTACCTTAAATGTTTTTGAAAAATAACAAAAAACCCCAAGAAACTCTCCAGTCAGTTATAAACAAATGACGGGAAAATCCTGCACCTGACTAATTGTAGTACTGTGGCCAGGCTTTGTCTTTGGGGATTTCTCAAAGTTCAACTTCTGCATGAGTGAACTAAGAGCCAAACCGAAAGCAAAAATCAGGCTGTGCTTGGAGCCCTGCTGAGCCAGACGCGGGTGAGCCGGGTGAATCTGCGACTCCGCTTTTACTGACCTACACCGAAGAAAACACACAGGTCTTTTTGGTGCTGGCTTGAAAAAGAAATTCAAAAGGGGCTTGATTTCTTAAGAACAGCTGCTCAAAATCTGATTTTTGGCAGGCTGCTGGAGACTTTCTTGCTGAAAGTGGAAGAAACGCAAGAAGTTGACTCACATTTCAAGTAGTTGGTTTTCAGCTGAGGAAACCTTACTTTTTTTCAGTGAAAGCGTTTTATATTCAGTTAAATTTTTCATGATGCAGAAATCATTTCCAAAACAGTTTCAGTCTTCCCTTCATTCTGCACAGACAGAAATCTAAGCTATTTTTCCTCAGGAAATTTTCCACTTTGACCCTGACAGGGGTTCCCGGTGGAGCTGGCTGGCGGGGGGGAGCAGCACAGTCAAGCAGCTGCAGCTGCCCCATCAGCATCCTGCTCACTAACCCCGACCCTGCAAATGGGCATGTCACTGCCCCCGTCCTCCCCCCCAGGGAAATCCACCTCCATCCTAACTTCAGAGAGCCTACTCATGCAGACCTCCAGGCTATTACGCTTAGTTTATAAAAAGACTTCCCAGGAAAGTGGTAGCAGGTACCAGATCCCTTCAAACTGGTAACCTTCTCCTTGCATGGACCCCAGGTACCTGCTGTGCCCAGGGTACAACCTGCTCAGGCAGAAACCTGGTCCCTCTCTCAGCTGTGGTGCCCTGATTTGGTTGAGCCCCAGGCATTGCGCTATAATAAGCAAGGTATCATAATAATCATGCTAATGGCTAGATCAACAACATCAGAGTCAATCAAGCGTGCCCACCCTCAGAGCCCAAACCCAGGCTCTCTATACATAACATACTGACACAGTAACCTTTCTTTATACAAAACAATTGGCTGTTTTTCTAGCATTTAAGCATTCATCACTTGTTTTCAAATCAGCCATCTGATGTTTCCTGATTTATATATGAAGGGCACAAGCTTTTGCTTCAGGAGAGTCACTTGCACAAAGCCTGTGCTCACCTTGAGGAAGTCATTGATGTCCACCGCCCTTTCACACTGGCGTTCAGCCATGGGCAGCTCTCCTGCCTCCAGCTCCACTTTTCTGGTTGGACTTCTCCATTCAGATCTTGGTAAGACAGTCTGTGGTTCAGATGCTCTCTAACGAGCCGGTCCTTCAAAACAAATGGAGGTGAGAGAGCCAGCAGCTCTGTTTATTTTAAAGAAGCTTTGAAATGTAATAGATCAGAAGGATACTAAAGGCAGAAAGGGAGTTTCCGTGGGCAAGCTTGGTCTGAGGGGGACTGTTAGCACAGCTACAGGGAAGTCCACATCGCAGAAAAAGTTACGTCCAACCTCTAAATACATTTCATCAGCTTCACAGATCATAAATGTTTCTCTAGACTCTGCTGGGTACAGTGCTCATTTCAGGGTCTTGGCTGTTGTGTTTTGTAAGCTTCACAGCTAGAGGAAAACGAAGGAGGCTAGGCACCCTGAGGGGAGCAATGCTTTTTAAGCCCTTTATTCTCACAAAAGTGCATCAGAAATCTCTTACACTGTGTAGGCCATTATTCAGAAAATGCTGCCACTCTGAACAGGTGCCAGCTGGATGCATTGCAATCTAGGATGTAAATAGAGCTGGCTCTGACTTTTAGCAAAGCTTTTGCCCAGTGGACCAGGACAGCTCTTTTGTAGCAATAGAAGGAAAGGTTTTCTGAACCCCAGCAGACACAGAATGGGTTATGAAGTATGGTGTACCCTGGTATCTGGTGTTTGTTTTTCAGTTGGATTTTGGGGTTGCATTTTTTTCCTGCAACTGTTCTGCATGCATGCATCTAAACTCTGTGTGGCTCATACAGTGGTAAAAATGATCACATTCTCCTCCTGTGTCCCATCCAGCTAATTGTGCCATGTATTTGGAAGTGTACCACAAATCAGACTAATTTTCTTTTTCCTGGCAGCGCTGGAGGAAGGGACTCTGTGCTGCAGGGCCCAAAGGCTTTGCTTTTGTTCTTAGAAAGGCCCTCTCCTCAGGTAAAACTAACAGCCTAAGCTCTAAATCCTAGTGGGGAAGAAAAAATACCAGCTTTTCTGAAAGAGTGTTTGCTACAGTCTTAAACTGCAAACACCCCTGGACAGCCTTTCTCTTCACACAGGCAAAACATTCAGCCCATGCACAGGTCAGCCAGCCCACCACATTTCATTGACTTTTTGCTTTCCTCCTACATTCAAACAAGTTAGTACTTCTTCATAAAGCCCACACTTCTTAAATTACTCAGGGGGAACTTAATTTATCGGTCTGAAGGTCTGGGAAATAAGAGGCTACACCTCCTAATGCAGCCTCATTTGCAATATTTGTCGCACTGACAGACAAAGTGCATCTTGTGTTTCCCATCAATGGTACTCATTTCTGCTGAAAAGTGACTTATCAGAGAGAGCTGACTGAAAAAGAACAGAAAGATCTAAATGTATTCCTATCTAATTTCTTCTCACAGTCAGTTCAGATGTAGTTTTTCATTTCCATTGTTTGGGGTACTTAAAAAAGTTTCAGTTGTTGTATTAGATACGCTTCCCATCAGAAATTCCCCTACATGATACCTATAGGCAGAATTCTTAAAACTGATTTGCAGTGTCACTTTTGTGATACTACAGTGCAGATCTGGGCTTCTTTTTCTGCTGAAAAGCACACAGGAAAACAACAATCCTTCCTGGTTCTTTGGAGTGTTTTTTTGCTTTGTTTTTTTGGGGGGGTGTTGGGTGGGGTTTTTTGCTGGTAAAGGTACTAGCAATTATCTCGTCTTTGTTTTTCTTGGCCCCTTCTTGGGTGACAAAGGAAGGTAAAAGGTAACTCGGCAGCTGACACTTAAAGGAGAAGAAAGGCTGCACCTTTAACGGAAACGTTTTCATCTACCTTCTTTAGCAGACAGCATTAAAAAAGTATAACTTTAAGGACTCTTCATGGAAAAAAGAGTAATTAAATGCAGAATTTTGAGTATAAGCCCATTCACGCATTTTTCATCTTGCTTATGTTGCGTGAAAAGACTAAAGCAATAGCAGAAGACGTTAATTCACTTTGTTAGTCATTCTTTAACATGACTGCTGCTTTACAAAGAACCACCAAGATAAGGGTCTCTCTGGATATGACCGAGAACTGAGTGACATGAAAAGCACAGGCTCTGGCAGAGAGAAAGGCTCTTTTCCCTTCAAGGACAGCAAGCTCAGAGTCCTGCTGCTACGACTTAATGCAAAAGGGCACCATATGTGTCACAGCTTGCATGGATTAGACAAACATTTGTTAATTGATGCTATTTTAGAGGGTAGAAGATGCCCCAGAAGAACACTTTGGGTCCTTACCAGCAATCTTTCCTTTGAACACTGCTTTTCTGCCCATGGGGACAGAAGCTGAAGTACTGGTAAACCTGAAATTGTTACCCGTGTGTTATCATTCCTGCTTTTTTTAGGGAAACAGTTTCTAATGAAATAAAGACCTAAATCAGCCTTCTTCTATATTTTTTTGTCAAGCATAAATAAAATTAATAAACTAGGGGCTTGGAAGAAAAATCTTATAAAGGCATGAGAATTGCAACTATTTCTGAAGCAAGTGACATCATTTGCTATTAGAGATAGAAACCTGGATTACATGGCTCGTGAGCCTGATCCAACCTGCTAATTCCTACATTACTATGTTTTATGTACACTGTTTTTCCTCAGTGAGATGGCTTAAGCTGAAAATTCAGCTCTGTTCAAGGTTTCCATGAGCTGCTGAGTATTTGGATACAGAGGGTAGCTGTGGTCATCTGTAGGGGCTTCCCACCACCACAGGTCTTCACAGATCTTGGTTTCAATTGCAACTACAAGCAGAAGTTCCAGAATAGCATAAGAAAGGATGTTCCCCAAATTGTTTCTAAAATCAGGAAGTAGAACAAAGCTGGTAGGACCTCCAGAGCTAATAAAAGTGCTAGCCTCATTCACAAGGTATGCCATTCTTATTGAGTGCTTCTGCCACCCAGATTTTTTTGGGCTTCCCCATCCTTGAGTATATTTTAAGTACAATGTAAGGGGACTATGCCTGGCTGTTCAGAGAACCACAAACTCTCAGGACCAGCCCACACCACAGAAGCCTTCAGTTTGTTCGAACTTGTTGCTTGGGGATTTGCTCTGTAGACAGCTCAACACAATCAGCATGGAGAAAGGGCAGGGCAGCCCCTTACATGGGCATTGTGTGGACCGGAACCATTATGGATGCAAATTATAAATGCATTCTGCAAATCTTCCCCAGGTGTCTGGGTTTTTTCCAAGTAAAAATGACAGAATCGTGCAAGCACACAAATGCCATCTGCGTATATGGATGTCTGTATATGTAACTATGCATTTAGTGGGATGGATCTTGTTGTCTTTTCTTTATACAATGCATTTTTATAAGGAGACAAAGATAATAATGCTCAGATAGCTCTGAGCCTCTGGCCAGCCTCCCCAAGATTCAAGTTTTCTTGTTCAGTTTGGAATAACTAAATGGACAATAATAGCCTGTTTAGTGAAATATAGTCACCCACTTCAAAAGCAGAATCCTGCTTTATCACCATCAGTTTAGAGCAGTGGCTGGGATGTCTGTAACAGTGGTGGTGTGTCCAGTGTTATCTGATAGCCCTGGAAGACCTTCCCAAGTCTGGGAGCACTGTCTGATTTCAGCTCCTTCCCAGCACGGAGTGCACAGGCTGAGAGGACAGGTGGTGTCTGGAGAACCAGTTAGAGCTCCCTGACTTTCCTCCTGGCCTGAGGTTTGGGGTCTGGCTGCAACAGCTTCTAGGTTAGAAAATACTTGCAAAAGACTCTTAGTCCTGTTAAGTTTCATACTCTGGAAAGATTTGTTTGGCTAACCTCCTCTGCTCTGCCTCCAAGGGTGCCTCTCTCATGAGAACCCATACTAAGATGCCTCATACGGTGGAGACAAGAAGCACGGAGAGGTCTGTGAGCTGACTGGCAGTGGTCCCAGGGACCAGCCAGGATTTGAGGAGACCCGAAGAAGAATGAGGCCACCTCAGGCATGTCTTTTTCTCACCTTGCAAAGCCCATCTTCTCCATCGGCCTTTTGTCCTGCAGGTGGGGAGGATGGCAGAGGTGCTGCGGTTCTAACCTCGCAACCAACTGAGGTTCTCATCTGAGGGCACGCTGAGGTACCTCAGGAACATGTCAAGACAGAGAAAGTGCCCCAGTGACTCGGACTGATAAATGCAAGTGGTGTTCGGCTTATTTAAAATGCAACCTGCATAAGTGCTAGTGGCATGTCACAGAAAAAAAGTGTTATTTGTATTTGGGATAATGGGCACAGGTTTTCTTCTGTGTATTCTGGTTTCTGAAGGTCTGCAAAGGCTTGAAGTCATGTGTGAAAGGTTAAAACTTCCAAGTGAAAAACGTAAAAAAATAGCTTGAAGTCACCCAAAGGTGGTGACAAATAAGAGTTTCTCAGGGATCCAAGAGAAGAGATTTGCTGGCTGAATGCTAGTTGATGAAGCATGAATGTGACAACTGTAGGCTTTTCTCTGTGTTACCAGATAATCTGAAACCCCACCTCCAACTTTTTCAGTGGTTTGTAATCACTAACTACTCAGCTACTGCAAGGATGATGCAAGTAATGGTCATTTCAGCACTGGGAGAAGACCCAGAAGGGCAATGATGACCAACATGTCCCAGCAAATGGGGAATTCTGGTCATGGGAATGAGCAACTCAGCAAAAGGCACGTAGTCGCTTTCAAAAGAATAGCACAAGCAAAGCCAAGTCACTTCACTGGCAATAAAATGACGAGCTCCTTTAAAAGAAACTAAGCATGTCTAAATTGTAGAAAACTTTCACGCTTGCACAACAAGCCACTAGGCACTGAGGCAAGACACCAGCCAGCTGCCATGGATCATGTGATGCTGTCAGTCACATGAACCAGCTTTGCAGAGAAAATGTCTCTGATGCACCTTTTAGACAGTTACTCAGCAGATCAGCTGCTGTGGCCCTTGTGGAAGGTTATCTATCTTCCCCACTTTGTAGCATTATGTATTCTTAAACCCGTGTTCTCAAGAGTCATTAGCAGGGCTAAAGAGAGAGACAAGCAAAGGCCCCCAATCTCTGTGAGGTGAGAGTGGGCAAACGTTCACCTTTCCATAATCCAGTGTAGATTGTTGCAAGTCTAAAAATGATTATACTTGGTCAGATTAAAGGGACTGGTTTCTCCCTGCTTGCTTGCTTGCTTATTTCAGCTCAGGGAAGCAGACCCCACTTCTAGTTTATCACCCTCCCACACGCAAACAAAAAGCGTAATACCTCAGAACCTGCCAGTTTCTCTCTGTGGACGAGGAGGGCATGAAGAAAGGTCACCAGCAATTGCCTTCTGAATGCACAGTGGGCTGAAACGTCCTCTCACTGGCACCGCTATCCCACAGCCTTCGCAGGAGTCTCTTCCTGACACGTGCCGCCACAACTGCAGACCTGCCTCTGCTCTCATTCCTTTTTTACCTTTCTGCCTTCTGCTTGGTCAGACCGGAGGCATAAACCCAGCTGCTGCTTGGGCCTGGGAGCATTGCACTCACCGTACCCTAGGCAAAGCAGGGGAGAACCCAGCTTAGAGCATCCCCAGGTGGCATGACGGGAGCCTGAAGCAGCTGTTACAAAACTGTCAGGAGAAATCAGACACGGGAATCCCAGGCTGCTTCTGTCATAAAGGAGGCATGGGAATGGTACAGACCCATGCTGCTGGAAGGGTCTTAGGCAAGCAAACAAGGCGCTTCTCAGGGCATAAAAGAACGGAGTGAGAGCTGCTGCTGGGGAGAACAGTTTAAGAGCAAGGTGCTGCTGTTATGTGAGCCGTATAGGCAGAAGGAAAATAGTGGTGCTATTTCAGAAGAGCTGCACAAGGAGAATGTCTTTATCAGGAACTGAAAGCAGCATTTTTCTATGAAGAAGAGTAAGAAGAAGTTTTTCTTCCATCTCATTCTATTTCTTCATCTGGAAAATAGGCTCCCTCCAGTTTTCCTCTTAGACTGAAGGAAATGTGCTACCATTCATGTTGTGTGTGCTACTCAGTATGTACTATGTGTTTACCACATGCATACAGCATTGTGGGAAACAGCAAACATCTGAGCCTGTGGTTTAAGCCCCTTTATAGTCAATGGGGAGAAAGTGGTAGTTCCAGTTGCAGAAACTCTCTGAGCTGTCTTGGGTTCCTACCGGAGGACAGGATTCCTCCCCACGTAGACACGCCTTGCTCTCTCTCTGGACTATGGAGAGAGTCTAGATGACTAGCTTGAATGTAGATGTGTCGGTTTAGACAGAGAAAATAGCCAATGGGTGTTATGCCCACTGCCTTTTGCACTGACAGGAACATCTCACCAGTTCCTTGTGATGCCCCCTTGGACTGGCTGTGTCCACTCAGTCTCAGCTTTTGATTGCATCCTCTTTGGACGAAAGCTGTTATTTTGTGCTGTGTTTGAACAGCACCTTGAGCAATGAGGGTTCAGTCTGTGCTCCTTCAATGAACCCCTGGTGTTGCTACACGCAAAACTGATTATAGCCATTGTCCCAAAAAATAAAAGTATGTTTGTCTCATGCTTCTGTGATTTCAGTGTTGGGGTGCCAATGCTAGTGTAAATGGCAGGATGAAGGGAAAAAATAGAGACACATGTCATAGGTCAGAAACCGTGGCAGTGCCAGTCAACATGTCTTCACAGCAGTGACTGCTGCTGATTTCGGCCATCTGAGACTCCGGGCCTTCATTCCCAAGGCTCTGCCTTGGTGAAATGACTCTCCCAGAGATGGTTCCCATGGTTGTCCTAAGAAGGCAACCTAGAAGTTAGTCCCTGCTGCTCCCCTCTGCAGCGGTGGCACAAACTTCTGCCTGACGCACAGGCTGGATCTCGGTGAGCTGTGGGTTGTGTGCAGCAAGCAGGCAGCGCTCAGGTGTGAAGCAGAGCGGGAAGTATTCATCTTCAGATGCAGTAGTTCTCTTATCCTTGTGTGGCCCACCAGCTTCCCTGTTGCCACTTTCTGGTGAATTTTGGTGATGTTTCACATAGCTGTGCTGGGTTGTATGCCATAGCATTCATCTGCCATCCTATCTGGGCTAGCTCAGGCTTGTGTCAGAATGTGGGAAGTGAAAGTAGAGGCATCACTTTGTATTTAGACCGTGACCACATTGTTTTGAATTTATCTTCTCCCCTTTGTAAACAGGCCATGCAGTAAATATGCAGCACCACAACAGTGAGGCCAGGTTTGCAGGAGGGAGTGTGCTGAGAGGTGTGCACGTGTGGACAGCTGGAACAAGAAGGACATATGTGCAGGGGTGCATCTTTTGTGTACTCCTACCAAGAGCAATGAGGTCACTCTTGGTCACAGGAGACCACAGATTTACTTTCACGTAAGAGTTGTCTAAAACCAGTTAAACACCAGTAAGCACCATTCCTTTTAGCAATCCTGAATTGCAGGCTGTGACAGCTCTGGCAGAAGCAGATGGCCTGTATAAAATCTAGAGAACCAATGAGTTCTTTTATTTCATGACAGGTCTCACCAGTAAGTGGCAACTATACAAGATGTAGAGATCCAGTACTGAAAGGGACTACTGTAAAGACACCTTCTGGCTTCTTTGTGCCAGACAAGCCTTTAGCCATTTTATATTTCTCTGTTTTTCAGCTGCCAAAGAAGGATGGGAACACTGCCTCTTTTCCACCTCATCTCCTTTGTCCATTGCAACCTGTGTGTTCCTGGGGGCAATGGCAGCCTCTAGTTAGAGATACCCAGGAGTAATAGAGAGCTCCTTTTTGGGCAAGTGCTTTTAGTACCACTGGGACATGGCCCTGGTCCTGGCCTCCAACATCCCTTCCTGTATGATCAGGGAGATGACCCGCCACTATCTGCTCCACATTTGCTTCAGAATAAGCAAGGGAGAAGAGGCATCTTGCTCCTCTGAAGTACCATGAGGTCAGGTGTAAGAGGCACTTCAGGCCTTCACTTACCCTTCAGCCAGCAGCAAGCTGGGGACACTCT
Source organism: Ibycter americanus (assembly GCA_035590275.1). Lineage (NCBI taxonomy): Eukaryota > Metazoa > Chordata > Aves > Falconiformes > Falconidae > Ibycter > Ibycter americanus. Next base: position 50,059,531 of record JAVJGI010000062.1, read on the forward strand.
CTGAAACTATCTGTGGCTGTCAGAGCAGAGCCCAGATGACGGATCAGCTGTGGCTTGATGGCAAAACTGTTTTCACTGACAAGAAGTCCCCACAGTATAGGATAGGGCCAGGTGCTGCCATGTCAGATCCTGTTACCAACCCTGCACAGCCTCTGCCAGAGCTAAGAGAGGAATGTACTGATTTGGAAAAGCCCTGGTCACCTCCCTTGCACATTGCCATGACCACTCTGAGGAACAATCCTGACACTGCAGCCCTGGCAGGCATTATATGTGTATAGAGATACTCCAGATGAACAGCATCCTTTCATTCAGCAGAAGTAAGAACGGGAAAATGGAAAGGGAAAGCCCAGTCATGTGGCTATCCCATGTAGGAGCAGAGCTCCTTCATCCTGGGGTGGGAATGGGCTGGCACAAGCACATGCAGCACCAACAGTGCTCCAGGAGGAACCTACAGTCTGTGCTCAGAGCTGAAGGGGAGTTCGGATTTAGGATTGCCAGCCCTTGGTGACTGACACCCAAACCCATATCTCCGTGGCCTCCTTGGCTCCTTTTCACAAGGAATTCCCAGTCTTTTCAGATATAGGATGATGAGCTGGGTAAGAAACACTTTACCTATCCCATGAAAAGTTTCCGAGTCTTACAAATTTTCAAAAGAAAATTCCATTCTGATTGCACAAAACTCCATTTCCCCAAAGTATTTCCCAAGACACTGGAAGGGAAGATTAAAGAACTGCACTAAGAAAAACAGCAGCAGGAAAATCAGGCTAGACAGACAGTTAATGTCAGTCACAGACCTACCAATATTGGGCCACTTTCCTGTCTTTTGTTGCAAACTAGTAAAACGAAAGTTAAATTCAGTGGGTGGATTTTAATTGCAACATCATTCTCTGTGATGTCTGTTTATGGATATGTTGAGCCTCTAAGAAAAACATCTCCATAACTGCAGAAGTAACTTCCCTTCTTCCCCTCTTGTGAAACATATTCCAGGAAGTCATGAGGGAAAATGTATGCCTAGTGAGAAATCCATTTCCAGGAAAAAAACCTCAGGCTGGATGGGCCAAAGACAAGAGGAACAGTGTGGAGGGGAAACATAATCACAGAAAACTGTGTGGTAGCTGCATATCTCAATGCAGAAATAAAAATGTGCTAGAAAACATCACATGGGTTGCGATGACATGCATTCAAAAATTTTGAAATAAGAAAGAGAAAAATATTATTTACATTTATCTTAAGCATTCATTTCAAATCCAGAATGAGACATGGATCTTATGAAAAAAAAATCTGTGTAGTCATATGACCAGAGGCATTATGAGAGCACATGGAGTCAAGGCAACTACCATAGGTTTGCCCATGCAACCATAAAGTGGATACTTCCCAGTCACTTCCCAGTTTGACTTGGCAATCAAGATCACTCTTTTGCTTCAATGTAATTTCCCAGGTCTTTATGAGAGGGAAGCCAGAGACCTGCTCACGTTGTTTGTGAGCCTGAGTTTGAAAGCTGGGGTTCCCAAGCCCCTGACAAGGAGAATTAGCTGTGTTTATAAATCTGAATGGAAGAAAAGGAACTGTAGAGGAATGAAGGCAGTGGGTTGATTGACATGGATGATGTGCAGCTGTAGCTCATTCCTGCAAAGTGGTTAAATAGCTCTGAGGAGTGTAGGAGGAGGCCCTAAAGGAAGCAGAGAGAAGGAGGCCCCTGGATGAAGGAGTTGCTGGGAGAAGGAAAACTCCAATATAGCAGAGAGAAGGACCAGTGTGCTTTGGCCTCTGGAGGATGGAGAAACAGCTTGGACAGTAGAATATGACCCATGGTAAAGCCTTGTTGCAGCCTGCTAGCTTGTCTGTGCTGCAACAGTTGGTGCCCCATGTGAGGCTAACTGATTTGGACTCAAACTGCAACTAGGAACAACTCAGCTTAAGCCAAATCCAGGGAGATGGCCATAACTGGATAGCATTCCCACTGAAGTCATGGATTCTCATTCTTCTCTTTGGGATAAAAGTCTCCAGAAACAGGAGAAAAAAAAGAAGAGCGAGAATTAATAAAGACAGCCTATAGATACATTTCAGGAGAACCTTTTCTTCCTGTCCTCCTTGTTCAAAGCAAGCATGATGCGTTTTTCTCACTGTCTTCAGGTGGCCCTACAGAAACCCTGCAGACCCCTTTTAGCCTGTCTTCCCTCTTGACAGTCTCTACTGTGGCTTTGGATCTGTCTACCAAAGGAAGAGCAAATGGAAACCCAGGTGTAAACAGCTGAGCAGCTGGAGGACAGGTTCTTTCTGCTTGTTGCTTCTCCTGGCCACCTTCCACAGGGGTTTCTGACCTCCATCCTACCACTGCCCTCAACTATGGGCACTGCACTAGTTGGGTAACATGGGAGTGATCAGAGATGCTTGCTCCTCACTGAGCACTCTTTCATCTATCCAACTTCTGCATATCATATATAACTTTCACCAGTAACTGCATTTCTTACCCCACCCTACCATCAGACCATGGTCTGAAAGGAGAAAATGAGAGAGAAAAAGAGAAGAATACTGTATCTGCATAGATACTAAAGAATTCTTTCTTTCTGGTAATTATTACTTGGTATGTTTGCCTCCTTGAAGATGTCAGCCAAACGTCCTTGCCACAAGCCCTCCCACTATGCACCAGCTGAAGGACTTGAACCCTTTGTCATTGTAATGGTTGACTCAAAAAACAAGTCACAGTGGCTTGCACTAAGTGCTGTCTCAATATTTGCATCTGAGGAGTCAGCCACTCCTCATCCAGCATCTCTGTCACCTGCTGCCTCCCCCTCTCATGGGCCCAGGAGCTATGTGCCAATGGTACAGGTGGAAGCTGTTCAGCCGACTAAACCATCTCCCTCCTCCCTGCTCTGTTACAGCCAATTTGACAGCTGTCAGACGTTCTCAGCATGGTGGCTGCTGTTGTTGCTGGATTTGTACTGATGGGAGCTTTGCCTTAAGTGTTCCTGCATTTAGTTGTTATTTGAACACAACAACAAAGCGTTCCCAAGGCAACAAAAGTTTGGGAAGGTCTTTGACAATGTTTGGTACTTTCTACTTCCCCAAAAGCCGAGTGGACTTCAAGAAAATAATGCAAAGGTATTTGTATCACTCTGTAGCTTTCCGTATGCTGACCAGCAAAGACACTGAGAAGGTTTGTGGGTCCCTCAGATGAAAGGTTTTAAGATTCATATATAGCAAAACCAGGGATCACAATCAATTCCCCCTTAAAAATGTCTTTAGCCCCCTTATACAGAGAGCTACAGTCAGCAGGTACATTGAAGATTTGTTACTAGCTGCTCTGAAGTTGAAGTATAACCATTCCTGGAGGTGTTGAGAGAAGTGTGAGCATACACACACTCTCCCGTAGGACAGCTGGTTAGCAGGAGTCAGGTTAGCCAGCATTAATGGGGTGAAGCCCAGTGACAACTAGGGAGTCTGTAGTACAAATCAGCTCTGACGTGCAAGTGCTGTCACCCACAATCAGCTGATACAATAGGATGGTTTCTTGGTGTTCTCTGCACTTTTCTTATTGTTGTGTATCTTATGGGCAGATCCAAACACCTCCTGAATTCTCGCAAGACCTTAGCAGGATTCATATTTTACACTTTGCATTATAACACTACTTATTAAAGAAAATGATACCTTCCTCATTTTCCTGTCATGATGCATATCACTTTTAATGCATCAGGTTTGTGGAGAGGAATGGCTTCTGCCCATGCATAAGATTATTAGCGTGTCGAAGTCCTGTTAAAGGTTTGTGCAGCACGGCATCATGGTAAAGATGTGCCAGAGGATCTCAGTGATCCAGTGCCCACTTGCAGTAAAGCAAATTGCACGACAGGAAACATCTTGCTGTGGCCCCATAAATTAGTCCAAGGCAGAGTTCATTCAGAGCAGAGTTCCACTGGGGACACAATGAAATCTCTTCATTCATAAGATTTTGGCTGGTAGTAGATCTTTGAATCATAGTAATTTTTTTAGAGATGAGTCATTGACTAAAACTCGATTCAAGCATCATTTGGAGCAATTCGTCTCTGAATTCCAGCTTTGCAGCATTTCTGTGCAATATTTCTGTGACAACTCAAATCAAATTTTAGATGCTGATCCCTGTCCCTTTTCTCGCTGTGTCCCCAAGACCTGGCATTCCAGGTAAGCACCCTGATATTAAATACATCCTCTGTAATTATCAAGTGCAGCCTAGATCATGCTTTTACCGTCTATTTTCTGTAGAAATGATTTGGGGAATGCATCACGTAGACTCTGTACCTCCTTTCGCTGGTACTGAAAATAAAAGGGATGACAATGAAAACCACTGGCCAGGCGCAGGTTAGTTTTCTGTCAGCTATGCTGAGTGCACAGCGGTCATGAAGAAGAGCAGACTGAAAGGAGTTACACCTCACGCTGCCGGAGCCTGCCCGCCCTCTCCCTGACTCTATTCCCTCATCCACTATATCCCTCATCCAAAATTTGCCAAGGCACTTGTGTTCCCAACTCCTATTTAAAATCAGGGTGGGTAGGTGATTAAAAAGGCGATAGATCCTGAAGGATCTTTGAGGATCTGGTCCTCGGCTCCACTTCCTCACCAGAGTGCTCAGCGGCAGCTCCCCAGCACAGCGCTGCCGGCAGCCGCCGGGCCAGCTCCGGCCTCCCGCCGCCGCGACGGCGCAGGGCTCACGGCAAAGGAGATAAAATCCCGTAAGTGGGCAAGTGCTGTTTCCATCCCCTCTTCTAAGGAACAGAGACTAAGGTGGTACTCTGACCATACAAAGTGGAGCCCTCATACACATGTATCACTGTGAAAGAGCCTGGGGTTTCTAAATTCTGTGTTATGAGGACAGAAATTTTTGTTAAAAGTGATAGGCTATTTCATGACAGCAGGCTTTTATAGGTGTTCGCTCATAAATGCACAATCCCACACCAAAAGCCTGGGATTTTTTCCCCATTTTTGTTGTCACTTATCGCTGTTTAATGTTGAATGCCATCTAAATCAGGATGGTGGCGTTTCATACCCGGGGTGCACGGAGCACCAGGCTGCAGGAATCGGGCCCTTTTCGGTTATACCTGCACGGATGCAGAACCAGCCGCACAAACCACTGCGAGGGAAGGCATTTTTGGCGGGAAAGCTCATTCTGCAAAATAAGTGGTATCTTACACATCAAGAAAAAGAGAACCAACAAAACCTGCATTTTGAGGAACTAAAACCAGGATCTGCTAAGCAACAGCAAAGAAGAAAAAAAGAGAAGGAAGAGAAAAAAACCACCACAGTGTCTGACCTTAATTTCCTTTTAGAGGATTACCCCTGTGTGAGACATTAAGCAACTACTTTCAAGTTGATGAAAGTTTTGGGTTTTTTTCAATCAGTACAACATAATTCAGCATTCAGAAGCTTAACTGGAAAACAGACATCTTTTTTCCTTAGTTTCATTAAAATCACTTTATCTGCGTAGAATACTGGCCAAACCCCAGCCAAAATTCTCTAAGGTAAGCTAAGCAAAAATCACTAGTTGACCAAAGAGAAGATATTAGTCCTATTTGTTATTGGATTCTTCCCCCCCTGTTAAAAATAAGTAATCTTTGGGGTATAAAATGGGCCTTTGTCTCTTGACCAGGTACCCCAGTGTACTGAAAGTGGAAGAGGGGAATTTCAAGCTCTAAAGTGATACATAAGCCCAAATGCTATTGATTTTCATTTGCTTATGATGAGAGTAGAGGAAAGGGACCAACCTATTAGTTACAAGGGTAAAGCAGTGATGTCTGTCTTGGTACCAAAGGTATTCAGTTCACACTCCAGCTCAGCGTGTTCAGCTAAGCACTTGTCTGTGCTCTTTGCTGGAAAGTGATGAATTGAAAGAAATGCTTTGATACACTGAACATCTCAGTGTTCACACAGACAGTGTCACACTGGTGGAAAGTGATGTTCTCTGGCTTGTCGTTAGGATAAAGAGCAAGAAGCCTACCTCCTTACATACATCCTTCCAGTCACCATCCCAGTGGTTTTTTTAGAAGATTAAATATGAATTTTCTGAAAAGCTACCTCTTACCTTTAGCACTTCTTGTATATTGAAAATAAGTTCTTGTATATTTTAACAGCCCTCCAGAGATGTATTTGATGACAGAAGCACACCTTGGCACAGGCCTTGCTGTCACATAGAATGAGCTGTCCATCTAATCACCTTCCACCCTCTGTTTCCTCATCTTTGTACCTCAAAACCTGAATGTAGTCACCAAAGCTTTATCTGAAAATCTGAACATGCTGTTCTGGGAACAGTGGAACCAGCCGTGTGACATTTCCTGCAGGCTTGTGTCCTTTGTGCCCTGATCCACCTCTCTGCAAAGACCTTGATCTCCACCATGATTATATGCCGTTTCCATGGGGCACACCACAGCTAGCCCAGAGCTATGGGCACAGTGGCTGAGTGGCTATGGCACACATGCTGATTAGCCACCCAGGACTGTTTAATGACTCTTTCTCAGGTAAAAAAACTCCCACCACCCACTGATTTCCAAAATGCTTGTAGGAAATTCACTGGCTTGGGGAAGAGTTGCTCACTTGCCTGTTGTGACTGAAATTAATGCAGAGACCAGAAGTTACTGAGGGTGATAGAGGAGTAAAAACCACCTGAGAAAAAGTGCAGTCACATATGCCTTGCCTGTGAGACCAGGAGCCCAAGATTAAAAGCATACAGAGGATTAAATCCACTTAAATCTGGTAAAAGTTCTGCATGGCTAAAGAAAAAGAATTTGGCATAGGACAGTAAAAATCAGAAGACAAAAAATGTAGTGTGTGAGAAGCTAAGACACCAATGTCTTAGAGAGCTGTGGGCTGGGGGTTTCTCAGGAGCTGCCACTGAGGCCCCACAACCCCATGCAGAAGGAGACCCTTTTTGCTGCGTGGTCTTGCAAACTGTCTTGCTGAGGATGCTACAAGCCTCTTTACGAGCTTGAAGGTACACAGTGGTTGCAATGACTGCAGTGCCATGTGTCCCTTCCCAAGCTCACTTTGAAGGAAGTAGCTCCTCAAAGAGCATGTAGACATCATGTGACACCATTCCCATGATCTGCCTGATGTTTAAAGGGTAGCCGCTGCTGTGACCGTGCTGGAGTCCCCATGTCACATCCCTTCTCAGAAGTCAGGCAAAGGGAGGGGAGTTCATGCTCAGAAACATTTTTATTACAGAATCTAGATAAAATGGTTAGTTCAGTTACAATATTGAATGGTTATTTCATTCAGGAGGTCGTATTTCCTCCTGACAATAAGCTGCATGCTTAAAATAAGCAAGTATTTGAACTGGCCAGAAGGCGACTGTCGCATTTTGCTGTGGTAAGTAGAACTGCAAAGACCTTGAGGGACACAAGTAACGCCCAGAAAATAACATGCTATCCTCATAGAAGATGCATTTAAAATACCTTCATTTGTCAAAGATTTGCCACTAAGGCTAAAATTAAGGTCTTCTCTTTGCTACATGGCACATATAGGAGATGGAAGAGGCAACAGCTGCCAAACTCTTCACAGGGTTCTCCTGTATGTACCACTTTTCACCAAAAGACATCAAAGCACCTTATGCAGTGCAGTGACCTTCTGTTTTCAGCACGTTATTCATGAGAAACTGAGGCAGAAAGAAGGCAAGCTACCTTTCAGATGGTGCGTGGAAAATCAAAGGGCAAAACCAAAGCACCTCCTGGAGTTCACCCACAAAACCCCAGCACAAAGATGCAATTACAGGTTTTGGTTAGTCTGAAAATTCCCTAAGAGGGAGATTACTGAGCGCTGTAGGTTTAATGAGTAAGCCTGTTCAATCGTTAGACTTTTTCCATGCTTGTGACATTTGTTAGGATTTTTCCTTTAAGGTCAGTACTGAAATATTATCTGCATTGTTTATTCATGTCAGTCTCACAGTTACGACAGGTTTACATTGCAGTACACTCTCACCCGAAGAAAACTGTGGGAATGCTTGGTTATGGAAGCCAACAGAAATGATGCAGGGAGGAGGGACAACCACCGGGATGTAGCACAGGCCTCTCAAACTCCTCTTCTAGCACATCTGGCTCTCCTAATACAGCACAGACAGGAGTCAATTACAGTGATATGTTGAATTTCAATGCCTGAGTTTAGCAAATGTTTTTGCTGAGTATAGCATTGGAGGTGACTAACTTCTAGCTATAATAATTCCAGGGGGTTATGTTTGAAAGATACATTCTGGGGATCTGTGTTTAATGCAGTAAGAATAGGTACCTTGCCTTGTTACCTACCAAATGGAAGTAGGATCCCCTTGCAAATGTACCAGCATCTTAGGTTCGGCATAACTTACAGGAAAATGAATGTTCATTTTCACTCTGAGTACTAAGTTCAGTTAAGTTACCCAAGGACAGGATCTGTTCATGGTGTTACACAAACAATACTAAGATGCTCTGTAGCAATATGGTCTTTGGCTTACACAAATGTTAACAGCAGTTGCTGGACTGTACATCTTTTGGCTTAGCATTTTTATATCTTATGGTGCCTAAAGGTAAGAGGATTCAATCTCTTGTTGAAAAGACCCTTCTTGAGGTTCTTCTGCGTTACCTATCTTATCTCAACAAGTAACCACGTAACTGATTAATGTATCTAGTGAAATTCAGATCATTTCTTCTCAACTTGTCCTTAGATTGAAGACAGGCACTTCTTTTCAGACCTGGGAAAGGGTTTTGCACCTACATCAGTTGGACTGGTTAAAGATATATCCTCCCTTGCAAACTTTCTTGCTAGTAAGGCAGTTCATGACTGCAAGACCACACACAGTGACTGTTTTCAGAGAGAAAAATCCTGAAGAAACATACTCATCTGATAAATGGGAGAAAAGGTAAAGCTCAAGCAAAGCACAAACAAACCTTTAAAAGGAAGTGGAAAGGGAGAACAAAGTCTTCTGTTTGAGCCTCAGCCACGACTGAATGGGGAAATGGACATGGTGGGATGCAGGTTACCTTCTCTACATACTCCTCATTGTCATCTCTGTGCAGTCACTGCAGATCTGAAAGCAAAAGCAGGGTTCAGAGCAGGCACACAGGAGTGGAATAAGCAAATGCAGCCATAACAGCACCTGGTCTGCATGCCAGGAGCAGTAATTAATGGCCAACTTTGCAGGAACGCAGGCCTGAACAGAACAGCCTGGCCTTCAAGCCAAGCCCTCTCCAGCAATGAGCTGATATAGCTGAACTCAATCTCAAAAGCAATTTTTCTTTTCTCCACCCCATTCTTGTTAGCAGGTGACCCCAGGTCCTGCTTGCTCTGGAGAGTGGGAATTCCTCTCTTATTACCAGCCTGCAAGAGTCACCATGCTTTTGCAAATGTGGAGGCAAGGACCTGGCTGCCCCAGTTCCAGGCGGGGCAGCCCTTGGTCCCCCCTCATTGTGCCAGTCGGTGCTGGTGCCCGAGGCCGGCTTGCCCTGCCCCACAGCAGCTGCGGTGCAATGCACATCCACTTTCCACATGTCCCCTCCACAGCAGTAGTGACGGTCCCATTTGCCCAGAGACCTTGTGGTGCCCTGTGGCAGGCAGCAGAGCCCATGCCTTAAGAAGCATTTGCTTTCTGAAATCCTCATAAGGTAGTTGTGCTTTAAAATGGGATAGCAATACAAAAGTGGAGTGTTTATATAAAACACTAACAGGGCAGCTGTTGCTAGTAGCAACAATATGGCAATCACTAGCTAATATGGAGATGTTTGTTTCAAATTTAGCATCTTGATTTTGACAGGTGGCCAAAATTTCACAGAAGAACATTTTATTTTGCTGTGTGTGGATGTGCATGCACAAGGACAGGGCATGACAGCAAATAACTCTCGCACAGTACAGGGTCAAATGTGCTCAGGGGAGTTTAACTGTAGCCAGCAGAATTGCACTTGGAAGGATTTGCTTTGCCTGACACTGCTTTTGCCTGGAGGATGAAGTCCAGGTCTGTGGTCATCAATGTTTCCATTCATGGTTAATTTAGTGGTTGCTGGCTTATTCCTTAGGAAGCAGGTACAACACAGGAATGACAAACTCACAAGGGCATCACTATGATGAAGAGTTTGGGAACATACCCATCGTATCACTGGGGCTTGGAGGAGGCCAACTTGAGGTGAACAATGGGGAAATTCCAGCTACTTCTCGTTGTTCCACATGGGTGCCCACGATGGCAGCTGTATTCATGGCCATGGGCGCTTGCTATGCCTGAAACAGGTCCTGCTATACCAGGAGAGTTGTAAGGTCTTGCCATTCCTGAGCCTGACTTTCTTTTCTAGTTTTTGTATCAATGGGACACATATACAATAAAACCCAAAATTACGCTTGGGCCAAATTTTCTTGGTCTTATTCCAGACTGGCTTCTAGGCCATTGACAGTCTGCAGATCATCTTTTATGTGAAAGTGACATGAATAATGCCTGAAAATCACGTGCAAGTTAGAATTCAATGTGAAATCCAGGTTACCTCTGGTTTCCACTGATTCTCATTTTGAAATCTGAGATCATTCTGATGCTGAAATTCAAAGCAAAACACAAGGTGCAAAAGCAGGAGAAATACAAGCCTACATCAACCAAAATTGAAACGAAAACATTTGTATTAATCCTGAAAAGCAAAATCAAGATTCACACCTCTCTGGATTCAGTAAGAAATATAATCCATCCCTGAGAGCAGATGAACTCAACAGAAAAGCACCATTTCAGTTTCTAATTTGTGAATGGACAACACGAAGAAGCAAAAAAGTGAACAGCCTGCTGCAGTAACAAAGAAAGTGAGTAGCATCTCACTTTTCAATACTTCTTTAGTACCCTCAACCAGAAATCTTGAAAAAAATAGAATTCAGTCTTAATTACATGCATTCTCTATTATCCTGTTATGTATTGTAAGCAAGCAAAGATTTAGATCTGCATCCGCTCAGTCAGAAATGATGGGAAACTTTAATTCCAACGCCTTTGTGCTGGCCACCTTGGGGAGCCCAAGGAATGGGTGATTCTCAAGCGCCGCTGAGATACAACAACAAACTGAATTCAGTCACAGCTGAACATCAGCATAGACCCTCTGGGAAAATGATCTATATGTGTCCGCCCTCCACAGCTAAAAAACCACCCTTTGGAATCAGTCATCTGATGACGAGTAAAACATGTCAGAGCTGCCAACTTAGTCTTAGGGGGAGCACCCAGAAAAGAATAAACAAATCATCCTGCAAAGCAAATGCAACCAAAAGGGTGTCATGGGAAGGGCACAGAAAACACCTTGGACTGTATTGATGGTATTATTTTTGATTTGTGACTTTTTCCTGTGCAGCAGTAACCCACTGTTATTATAGTAGAAGGGTGGCGCACCCTAACCCACGCTGCAATCTAGCCTTGATATCTAATTAAGGATAGAAATCAGCTGAACAGAGCTGGGAAAAAATGACAGTGGGTTTCACTTTCCAAAGGAAGGGTTAGCATGAGGCCAGGTCCTACCTGACTAACACTGCAGGAGTTCAGCACCAGCTGGGTTGATGGATCTTGTTCTGAACTGGTGGGAGGTAGGGACTGGTCTGATCAAAGCCTAAGACACCCTCTTTTCTGTGATCAAACCCTGAACTGTGCCTATGCAATCCACAACACACTCTGGAGAGTGGTAGGAAATTAAAGCTGTCTTCAGAAGATATGTAGAAATGTGACCTGTTCTCAGAAACCCACACGTCACTCTATTCTTTGAGCCCATGGACAGATCATGCAGAGCTTTCCTTTCAAAAAAACCCCCACAACCCAAGAACTCTGACTTTGGCATAACTGCTTTCCTTATTTTTGTAAACATTCCTTTTGTCCCCCGAGGAGACTGCAGTTGTGCCAGTGAAGACACAACTGGAATACAACCCCTTTTCCGCATGGAGAGGCACTGATGAAGGCTGTTACTGCTCCATATGGGCTTGAAAGAGTCACTGCTCGGGGTATGTCTTGGTGCACCCTTCTCACAGCTACGCTCCTGCTGCGTCCTGGCTGGTACAGCAACAGGATGAAGGCAGGTTTCAGGATTCAGTCACACACTCCCTCATTTCTAAGAGCCATCATGTCAAACATTTGTGAAAGTAGTAGAAATAAACAAAAGTGAGCTGTGGTTGGGATTTTCCCATTTGTGGCGTGGTAAAAAGAAAACAGATACATTCCAGCCACAGCAGATTTGTTCTTTTGTTTACTTCAGCTCCTGATTCCTTTCTCTTCCCAGCTGATGCTGCCCTTTCGTTGCTACAGTCTGGTTCCTTCACTGAGCCACAGTGTAAGAGGAGGAAGGAGAGAAGAGGAGAAAACAACTAGCTTGACTGTAGCTCACACAAAGAGGAAAATCACCATTTGGTCTGTGTTGGCAGCAAGCACTATACAAGCCCTCTCTCCAAAAACTGGTGGGGCAAAGTGCTTGGGAGTGGACCACAAAAGCAGCCATGGCCTGGGAGGGGAAAAGGGCTGCCTAGGCCTGGGGGGAAGCAGAGGCATCGGTCTGATGTCCTGGCTTCTATAAGGAAAATGCTTCACATCTCAAGGAGAAAACCCAGTCCTGAGAAGCCTGGTTCTACCTAGGGTCAGCTGCTCTGTGGGACTTCCCCACTCCTGCCTTCCCTCCAGTGAATGCAAAGCACTTCAGCAGAACTGAGGGAAGCCACCTGATGTACAGGAGGGGAAGAGCTCATACACAGACTAGTCCTACAAAACCCTTGTAAGTCCACCCTGTCTCTCATGCCCTGATCTTTGCGGTAATGTCCCTGTGCCTTTGAAGGAGACTACATTCACTTAGTCAGGGATGGCTTGGGAGACACTCATCACTGCAAAGAGCTCCAGGTGTGCCCCAGACATCTGCCATCTATTCTGCTCACCCTAGGGCAACAACTGTGGTACAACAAACACATTGCTCTAATGCATTGTGATATAGGATCTGTACCAAACTGAGGGGCAGACCAGAGCAAAGGCTCTGAGTCTGCAAAGTAGAACTGGGTGGTGGAGAGGGAATTGATCTCTTCAGGGAGAGAAGAAGCTGTTCATGTAAGGGACCTTCATTTGTAAACATTCCATATGACAGGTCTTTTCTGTTACTATTCAGTGCAGAGATCAGCTTCAGAAGCTACGTCTGTGTTACCCTTTACACACAGGTGGAGCAAGCGGTGAAGCTGCTCTGGCTGGTAGGTGTGAGGGCAGCTCACGGTGTGCTGGTCCTGTCTTCACCCACCTGTCGCAAACAGCTCTTTTGACCTTGGGACCCTGCATGCAGCTCTGCGGTGCTCAACGGGAGCCAGCACATGCTCGCTTACTGCTTTCACAAATACAACCATGCTTTGTTCTGTGCGGCTACACAATTTGTCTGCCAAGCCATAGCTTTTTAGGATGCCTGCTATTCAGATGGGGCATGTTTGTAATGAAATAAACTGCTGTAAAGTAATTTTGGCACAAATTAAGTGTTTGTGATACACATATAAAAGAGCTATTAAAAAAACACAGAACGATATCAGAAGGGTAGAAAAAATCAAATTGTTTTCCATATGGGCAGACAGGCCTATACACATACCTTCCACGTACAATGGCCATCACATCCGCACAACTGTTAATAGACAGGAACTAATTAGACAGAGATACAGCAGTGTGTGCCAACAGACAGTCTGGTGGTGCACTATCAATACACCACCCATTACTGTATCTTTTCCTCCTGGTAAATTCGAAGCATTGTGCCTGTGTACAGCTGTGCCCTATTTATAATCTAAGCTTCTGGCCTGGCTAATCACCATCCATTAAAATCCCATTTTCTTCACAGGTTGCACATTCTCCATATTGAACCCCATGTCTTAATCATGCAACAGACTGAGCTCAGAAATACATCTGCATGCAGTGCTAGAAGTGAAGGCAAGGCTGAACTGAATTGCATAGGTCCCCTAAACCTCTGAGATACTTAACAGACAAGTACGTTTAGGTACACATTTAACAGATGTACTGAAAAATAAATGCCCCATGTCCCAGGAATCCTGCTGGGACTATCATCAGAGACGCTGCAGCTACCAGGGAGCCTTGGAAGAAATTCTCAGGAGAGCGCAATGCAGGATGACAGTATTTCTGCAAGAATGTGAATCAGCCCATGGAATTTAGTAGGAAAATGACAGATGTCATGGGACTGCTAATTAACAAAAAGATCAGTTATAGCAGTGAGTATAAAAGATCAGTGGCAAATGCACAGCGCTGCAGAGTAATTGAGATTCCTGTAAGTTTCAGCCCTAAACAAGTCTGCAGACTGGTGTCTCTACAGGAGTGTGGAAATAGTCCCAGGAGGACTTGAAATGTCATCTACAGCATCCCTCCTTGCAAAAGCAGGGCAGCTCTCCTTTTACCCTTCTGGACACATCTCTGTCTAACCAAAAGTGAATTTTGCACCTTGGGCTTCTGCCAGAGCCAAGCTGAGACCTCCTGTCTGTTTCATATACCAACCCAGGGTCAGTACTACACAGGCCAGGTCTGATGTGGTTAAGCAAAGAATGGTTTTCAGGGTGAATTCAGCAGCGGATGTAGCTGTAATGTGCATCTGCAAAGAGCTGTGCTATGACACAGCCTTGTCCCCTGCACATGTGAAATGAAGCACCCAGATGGGGACAGCAGAGAGACCACAGTTTTACAGGTGTGCTTTCCACCTAAATCTACCACTGAAATATTCCCAACCCTTTGACTTCTCAGCCTTAGCTCCTCTTTTTCACTAGATCAAGAGACAGGTACCCAGAATACCAGGTTTTAATTTGCCTCTGTCAATGAAACAGTAGAACTAATAACATGCACTTAACATCAAACATTGAACTTTCATAATGGCCTGATAGAGTGAGTACTGTTGTCCCTATGTCCCTGATGTGCCCAGGCTGGGGGGGGAGTCAGCATCAGACCCTGAAGAACAAAGGTAGATTTTTCCTGGACTTTTTCATCTCTTCAGTTGAATTAAACTTTATCACTTAGACACATAATTCTTACTAAGACATATTTTATGCAAGACATTCTATTACATATTGTCGTACATTACCAAATTGTTACATACCACCACTTCTATAGAAGTCCGGTGCTTAGAATCTCAAGAACTAGTTGACACTGGCAAAGTGTGTGTCTACATCTGCTTGCAGACAGTAAACTGTTGCCATTAGTTTTTCAAAAAATATACAAAAACATTTCTCTGAGTCTTGGCTATTCCACTCCCCCGTCTTTTTAACTGTTCTTAGTGTAACTTGATCTGGTGGTGTGTCTTTAAACTGCACAGTCTAAGATCTTTGAGCAGTCAAAGGACAGACTGTACTCACTGCCCTTTAATGGTAAGGAGAAGCTGCCTACACTGCAGCCCCTCTGCACATCCCACCTTATGCTGGTGATGCTAGATGGAACCTTTACCTGGCAAGTGTCTCATCTTTTCCATTCATAACAGATACAAGAGCTTATTGGGTTTTTTTTTTTCTTTAAGGAAAAAAAACCTAGCTCCTCTAAAAGGAAAGAGGAAGACAGAAATTTCGTAGTGTTTCAGTCCTGCCCCATGATGCTTCTTCCTGCCTGTGAATTTCCACCTGCCCCTTCTGCATATATAAGGCAGCACACGTGGGGTAGAACTGTTTAGTTGCCTGCCTCCGTCCAAAGGATTAGTAGCTGTGGGGAGTGATGCTTTTTCTCCTTTCCTCTGCAGTTCACGGGAGGTGAAGGAGCTCTGGCTGGACTCACTCCTTCGGTAAGTACTGTCTGGGGTAAAATCTGTGGCATCACGGTTGAAGTCAGTGGAGTGCTCCAGATGCAGCTGCACAGAAATGTACAGAAATATAGACAGGGGAGAGGTGCGCCCACTGCTAAGCGTAGCCTGTGGGTAGAGCTGACTGACTTGCTTAGCCTTGTGTTTGCAGATTAACAACCATACAGAGCTGTCAGCACATGCTCATTTTTTGCACGGATTAAAAATGGAAAGCTGCTTTTTTTTCCTGTTTTAATCAAGAGGCAGATAGGGCAGCAGGGCTGAGTGCCTTCCAGAGAAGGGCTTTACGACTGACTCGTGTGGGATATCTTGCTTGTTCAGGATCATACTTAAATGCTAGACTGGCTTGCAGGGGAGAAAGACAAGAAAGGTGAAGTTTTACAAAGCTCTTTGTCCCTTCCCTGTTCAATAAACAGGCAAACAAAAGGACCGAAGGAAACCAGAGTATCCAGAGCTCCCCCAATCAAACTCCTAATGAAAGTGTTGAGCAGCTGTAATACTGTGAGTATCTTTATTGTTTCATCTCTGTCAAAAGAGTGATTTTGAAAAGCTCTGATTTCTAAATCATGTCATTCAATTACTCACATATCGTGTCTTTGTTTTCTTGCCTAGTCAAAGACACTAAATGCTGGGAACATGGAAAGTCTGATTGAGTGCCAGTCAGAGGTAAGCAGCCGCTGCATTCCCCTGCTCCACTGATCCTTCTTGGGTATTGATGGGGGATATCTTAGCAAAGTGGGGGTGGCCCCTGTAGGAGCTGCTGGCTGCCTACCGTTACTCACAAGCAGGCAGAGCCCTTCAAAGGCAACTCTGTGCAGCACTGTGCAGAAGGAGCTGGACATTGTTGTGAGCAGCCAGTGCGTTCCCTGGGCTGCCGGGGAGCTTTGCTTAAGAATCTGGCCGGCTCTGAAGCCATCAAGGCTTCCTGGAGGAGTTTGGGAGGAAATCTCCAGTGCCAGGGGAGGATACAGAAGAGGAGGCTGTCTTTGGCTGTGGCTTCTCTGGATCAAAACAGCAGCCTGAAAGAGCATGGGGTTGTGACCTGCTGGGCAGGTCTGGGGTGGCTGGCTGCAGTGTTTACCACAAACCCCTCTACTGGGCAGTGGGGCAGTGTCACTCCTGGACCAAGGCACCTCTTCAGCAGGTGTTGGGCTTGCTGTGGTTATTCCCCAGAGCCTCCCACAGATTTCTGAGAAGCAGCAGCAACCCGCTGATGGCCCTTCCTGCTGCTGGCAGCTCTGTAACCCTAACACACTTCTTGCAGGCTGAGGCCAAGAAATGCCCCCCACTGGTCCCAGCAGATACTGAAGATGGACTTTGCCACTCAGCTGGTGAGTTTTAAAAACAAACTGAGGAACTGCCTTCTTATACAATGCTTGCAAGCTGGCGCTCCTGCAAAACCACCCGAAACTGCCCCCTTCACCTCCCTGAGAGCAATCCACAGTCCTCAGCCCCATCCAGGAGATGGCTTAAGCCCCAGCGTGCCACTCGTGCAAATTACTTCTTTCCCTCACACTCAGTGGCAGGGGTGACAGTGCTGTGTGACAGAGGTCTTGTATCCCTGGTTCCTGGTCCTCAGAGCCATGTTTCATTATGTTCCCTGGCAGTGACAGGAAGTAAATGTGCTCCTTTCTCACTTGAGCATCACCACTGAGGTGTGGCACTGCAAGCGAGTACCAAGTACCGCTACTAGCGGTTGCATGCCAGAGCAAATAAACCCTCTCAGCAGCAGCAACAGCACTTGTTTTCTCTCACCATGCAAAACCTCAGCACCTGTAAACAACCCAGAGGAGAACATTAGCAGGGCAGGATCAGATTTAGAGCAGATCATCATATCAGACCATTTTTCAGGAGTATCAGAAGGAAACATTTTCTATGACATTATAATGTTAGGTGACTTTCTCGTAGCTTTTAACTCCCCACTACCAAGGACTTGTGCTAAGCCACAAATACAAGTCCCGAGAACTTCTCCTCTGTGTAAGACAACTTCATTTTGGAGTAGAAGGCAAGTCCTTTATAGTAAATTTGCAGAAGGTAACTCCTTTAGAAAGCTTTCTAGCAAAAGGTTCCTTCTCTCATTGTTTCTGAAAAGGGAAAAAAAGCCACACTTTCCAATACAACCATCATCTCCAAATTCCTAGCATGTTTTCCTTTTTAAGATGCAGATGTAAAACCCATGCTAAGAGATTTCTGACACTGAAGCCAATGAGGCCCTACTGTGATGCTGCCATTCTCTGGAGCAAGTATCACCTTCCACTGGCTGGCTGGTAAGGGGCAAGCACTAGCTCTAGCAGGATCACTATCACTAGAGCTGGCTCTGAAGGTGGCAGAGCTGGAGCCATGTGTTTTCATTTCAGCCTGTGAATGAGGCTGAAAAGCAGGAGCCCCTAGTTCCACTCTTGCCCTAAGGCTGTGGCAGTCAAACCACATAGTGAAAATTGTTGTTGTTGCCAGCTGCCAAAGCGACATATCTGCCTTAGATCGTTATCGCAGAAACCACTGCAGTATCAAAAATCTCTATAAAATCTGCTATTTCTGTGCCTTGTATGTTCCCACTCTCTAAGAAGAAACAGTGACTAGAATGTAAAAAAACCAAAACACAGAACAGGAAAGGTGGTGTCCTTAGAGGGATGGTCACGGTTTTACAGTTTAGGCAGTTGTTTTCTTAGCAACCATTTAGTTGTTTTCAGTTTCTCATCATTTAGCTTTTGTTTCAACATACATCTCTGCACTGCACACAGATGAAAGGCCACATAGCATGCTTTGGTATTTTTTTAATAATTGATTTTTTGCTTTCCTTTTGTTTGCAGCAGATGGAACAAAGAAAATAAAGAAGGTGATATCACAGTCATTTACTCTGAGACGGAGCTCTACCAATGGGAATTCCCCAGGGCAGCTAGACTCGGGTGCCAAAATTGCTCTGTTTGGCCAGCCTCTGGCAATTATCTGTGGGGAAGATGACATGCTGCCCCAACCAGTCCAGGTAAGCAAGCCTGGCGATAGCTATCAGACCTCTGGCTTTCAGTGTAAGGCAGGATCCCCCTGGTACTTGTGCTGCAGCACCCAGGAGATGAGTGATTTTGGTGTTCCCATCACCACCACCACCCAGATAAGCTCAGGGCCCATTCCAGACGTAGCAAGGGTCAGGTCTGCAGGTTTTGTCCAGTCCACCCAGCTGTCACTGGAAGTAACTTTGAGTGGAGACAACTCAGGACCAGGCATAGGAGAAGATCTGCTCCTTAGTATAAACATCTGTGATTCTTCAGAAGACATTTTAATTAATCTTTCAGCAGCATAAGCTTCCAGGGATCTCTGTATTCCCCTGAAAAAAGTGTTCAGCTATGGACTGCCACCGACAAATACCTAACCCTATCTTCTGGATAAAAATGGTCTTCCAACAGTTCTTCCACTGAGTTGGCTTTTCCAATAGACATGCTTTTGTCTTTTCTAAGCAATATTTGCCTGGCTTTGGAAGGAAGGGATTTGAACTAAGACTTAAGCCATCCCTTATTTCCTTCTGGAAGGAGGCAGTGATGACTCCGCTGAACTTAGTGGTATTCACCAGCCCAAAAAGAGGGTGCATTGGAGGAAAATCAGGTTATTGCCCATGTAATCTACTTGGAGCAAGAACTAGATACTGACCTAATCAGAGCACAGTGTACCTCCAGACCATTTTTCTTCTGTTTCTAAAGAAATGTTCGCTTGCTAAAGGATCTTCCTTCACCCAAGTAACTGTTCTCCCATTCCGGTTTGTTTTCTTCCCCTGCAGGATCTCCTAGCTATATTGTATATGAAAGGACCTTCTACTGAAGGGATATTCAGAAAAGCTGCCAATGAGAAAGCACGAAAGGAGTTGAAGGAGGGCCTAAACAAAGGCGGGAGTGTTGATTTGAAAAGCAAATCTGTCCACCTGCTGGCAGTGGTCTTGAAGGTAAGCTCCTCTGACTTGCAGCAGTGGGAGGACAGTGCTGTTCTGTGCAGGCCCACTTCAGTGCCCAGAGCTGACTGAGGTTGGGACTCCAAGCTAAAGCCAGAGCGAAGCCAGGCAAAACGTTTCAGGCTTAGGAAAGTTTGGCATTTTCCTTTTCCACATTACTTCCAGTCCCACTTGTGCTGCTGATTTCCTGCATGCCCACAGGAAACTCACTTCATCCTCCTCTTCAGCATCCTCCCAGGGAGGAATACTGAGATTTATGGGTGAACGAAAAACAGCTAGGAGCTGGGTCCTGTTACTACACCTATGCAAGTGTACTTGGCATGTACTGGTGCATTGCACTGCTCTGCCAGTGCTGATGGTCAGGTAACGTAAGCCAGCCTGACTCCTAGTGAGCCCATGTTACAGTGATGCTCCCTCTGTCCTCAAGGGTAGTGCCCAAAGCCTCATGTAAATCTCTTGGCCTTGCAGGACTTCCTCCGAAATATTCCCTCCAAACTCCTGTTGGCTGACCTCTATGAGAAGTGGATGCAAGCTCTGGAGAAGCCAAGCAAGCAGGAAAAAATCGAAGAATTGAAAGAGTAAGTTTTGCAACCAGCCCTAATGTGATGGAGTGGCTGGCAGAGGCCAGTGATGTCTCTCAAAATTAAGAGTTTCATTTTAAAAAAGCCTGTCATTTATATCAGCTTGCTATTGCTCCATGAGGTTTGGTTTAGAGGGTTCTAGCATCGCCACTTCCTGAAGTTGAGATTGCTTCAAGAAATGACTAGTGTAGGAAGAGGCGAGAGGCTGCAGTGGCTCAGCTAACGTAGTCACAGTGCTGTGGGACAGCCACTGACAGGGAGCCTTCACATCTGCTGCCGGTGAAGTCGGGCATGTGGAGACCACTGCCATGTGGAGTCCTTTGAGAGCTGCACAGCACAACTGCAGGCTTTCACATGCCTTTC